>CM037157.1:20100230-20626884 GCA_020921065.1 Vaccinium darrowii
GTTGCATTGGGAAGAAGTTGAGTTTCATCAATGTTATATCTTCTAGATTAGATAAAATCTTCAATCAGTGTTCTATTGTAGTTGCTTATCTTTGATCTTTATTTGATTTTTATATTATGTGAGCAAAATTGTTAGGGGAAAACCGTTTGACTTATTTTATGGTATTCCATTGAATTTATGGGAACATACCATTTATTAAGATTGTGTTTTCAATTCCTTGTAGGAACATGCCATTGAGTAAGGACTAAGGTCGAAGAAGAGAGCGGGAAATATCGAATACCTTAGGGGTTGAACTCGAACAGCCTCCATAAAAACGGCGTCGTCTAGGAAATGGTTATAATCTCTGTGTGAGTTTTAATTTATTTTACCTCACATATGTTGATTTCGATTATGATTGTATGTGAATTGATTTCTTTGCTTGTAATTTTCATAATTGTATAGTTCTAATCCATAATAGTTTGTTAAATGCAGCAATGATGCATCATATGGTCTTAAGGAAGGCCTTGGGAAAAAACTATATGCTAGTTATGTCACCAAGGCAGTGGTATGTTATCATATTTAGTACAACTTAATAAAATTTTGATTATTTCAATATTTGATAGTAGTTGATTAATTTGCATAATAGTTGATGTTACGGGCTTAGGAATGGAGGCAAGATGAAGAACCAAATTGGAAATAGATATATGATGCAAAGGCCAAGGACGCGCGTGCTAAACTTCCTCCTGTTCCGGAGAAGTTGAAGAGCAAGACTAAATCGGTCCAAATACCACTTCAAATTAATGATTCGCCATGTTTCATACTTCTTCTGTTACCATGTATCACGTATTTGGCGAAATAATTAACCATTTATTTTCTTACATGTAGAGTTCAATTAGGACACGATGTTCACCCAAATAACTTGTCGAATTGAATGCAAAACTGTCGGAAGACAAAAGGGATGCAGTGATAAAGCGAAATCCATTTCAAACCCTCCTCGATCTTAGTTGTCCATTTATTCATAGAGAATTTGTGATGAAGTTGGCTGAAAGGTTTAATCCGAAGAACCAAACCCTGCAATTTATGAATGACTTACGATGTCAAGTCACCGAGGAAGATTTTACAAGGGTATTGGGATTCCCATTGGACATATACCCATGCCAACAGAATGTTTAGACATACATAGAGACAAGGTTGAAGAAGACTTTCCAGATTTCGAAAAATGCGTACAAGGGAATAAATCTGAGTGACTTGAAAGGAATGGTAGAAAAGGACAACGTAAATGATGATGTATTTCAGAGGGCTTACATGTTGTTTGCCTTTGGATGTTTATTATGCCCAACAACGAAGGATGTTATGGGTAGTCGATTGTTTCCCATTGTTTACAAGGACGACATGGATACAATGAAGGCATACAAGTGTGTAGCTTTTATGTTCGATTAAATGAAATGCAAAATTATAAGGATAGAGCATCCAAACAGCATCCCTGTTAAGCCAAAGGTGTTAGGGGATCCTTGTTCATTTTAATGGTATGTAATTCCTTCATACAATGACATTATGATCCTTGTTCATTTAAAAGGTAAATAAATAGATTTAAATATTTGGAGATTGAAAGGTTATTTATCCCTTGTATAGATAATATACTTCGATCGATTCCCGTTGACTGTTGACATTGCCAAAGAAGGTGTCCTTCCTATTGCCGCATGGACGAAAGAGTTGATTGAGGAGTGGATTAGAATTGAGCCAAAGGACAAGCCAACTAAGGAGTCGGTCTTGAGCAAGTTTCCTCCCTATAATATGAAAAATCCATTGATGTTTGAATTACTTTACTTGTAAAGCTTATTCTTGTCTTTAGTAATTGTCCATGACGAGTTTATGATCAACTCTTGTACCATTATATTATATAGGGCTTCATTAAAGTATACAATGATCTTGTATATCACTTTGAACGCGATGCCAAAAATTTGCGTGAGCTTAATGCTGAATGGAGTAGACGGGAACTTATGAATCGTACCCCAGTGCGTGATAGCATGTCCTCGCCCAAGGAAAATGGTCCATCAAATTTGAACGTATGGTACAGTTTCCCGTTCTTTGTAAATATGAAATAGACCTTAGTATTCATAAATGCTGGTTAAATTTACTTTGTGAAGTATATGATGAACAAGTAATGGCTTTCTGTGTTATGCGTCGATTCTTTTGTAGACTCCTAACGAAGCGCTTGTTGATGAAAGACCGGTATGTTACAAAATTTCATGCCTATCTTATAACACCAGATATTTTACTTGTACTTATTAAATTATATGATTGGACTTCTAAAGGTATCTCAAATATGATTTCATTTGTAGGAATTCAACAGCTTTATTAAACAAAATGGACTGAATATTGGGGGAGACAATGTACCAAAGGAATCCCATACCTCATTCAAGAACGTTTACGGTAGACGTACTAAAAGAGCGACAGCATCTACTGATCCAACGCTGAGACGAGGGGTTTAACATACGAAAAATAGTCAATCAATTCAAGCTCCATACGTTGCAGTCCTACCCTTCAAGGTAAAGAAGCTGACGCTTGACGAGAAGAAGATATTGGAGTTCCTAATCCGTAAACCGAAGAATGACAGACCTATGAGCGCAAAGTAACGATTCCACCATCTTAGTTCTTATTGAATTTAACATGCTATTTACTACAATCATTACGTAGTGAAACATGTATAAAGTTAGAGGGTGCAAAATGGCCATTGACTTTTCAAGATGTGCACGAATCATTTAGCCAAAGGGGACTTGTGTCGAAAATTGTAAGTTTGTTGGTGTTTTGTCTTTTGTTCTTGTATGCTAGTATAATACTTGCTTACAAAAATTCATTGTACTGATTAAACAGGTTATGCATACTGTTAGAGATTGGCTCATAATCAAGGAAAATAAAAAGAGGTCCAAGAACACGTTGCAACCTAGGCGACACATATATCATCCTGATTTTGCAGTATGTTTGTAATCCCGTACGTGCATTTATTGTTATGTTGCTGATAACTGCACTCAACTTGTTTACTTACACACTCCATTTACAGATCAATCTTCTTAAAGCCAAATATGGGAAGTTTAACAATGCATTGATGGATAGGTTGACCTTGATAAGAATGAGTATGACTTCATGAAATGCAACTTGGTATGAAAATGATCATGTATTATCCCCATAATACATTTCTACTTTTGAATGAATGAGAAACTAACTCATCATTGCACGGTGGATGATAATACAGGTTATATTACATATACTTGTGGGAGATGGTGAGTCAGGTCATTGGTTTTGTGTAGTCATCTCCCTTGTGGATTTGCCCACACAAGTGTTGGACTCTATGAAGCCTATCAGCTTAAGTCAATGAACGCCAAGCGTGAAGAAAATTGTTACTTATTCCATTACCCACTAATTGAGTTTTTTGATGGTTGTAGTGGAATAACTTAAACTAATTCATTCATGTTTGACACGTAATTAAGTTTTTCAATGGTTGTAGCGGAATAACTTATTCCAACTACTCAACAACGGTCAACGGGTCTTGACGCATGCTGCTGAGGAGTATGAAATTGAATATCCAGAAGTTCAACAACAAGACAACTGGTGAGTGATGAATATAATAATAAACCAACCCCATCACCCACTATTTTGTGTGACTTTGTTAGCTTTTTTTTTTTTTATCTAATTTATGTTTTTCCATTCTTAGTCATGATTGTGGCATATATGCCATAGCTTTGGTTATGTAATTATGATGATTCATAGCTTTGGTTCTCGACTGTTTCCTGCTTTGTTACAAATGTAGTGGGTGTTTAAGCTGCCTCTGTTTCATTTTGGTCTACTGCTGCCATTTTTTTTTATCTAATATCTATTTTTCCATTCTTAGTCATGACTGTGGCATGTATGTCATCAATTTTTTGGAGTTATGGACGGGAAGAATGGCCTCTGCGAAATTGGACCATGAGAGTGTGACTAATATTCGGTGTAGGATATTGACTTCACTGGTTATGGATGAGATGAACGAGCAATGAGAGTCTGTAATACAAGCAGTTGGCCTGACAACATAACTTATAAGTATGGAATCTTTTAAAAATTTATTCGACCTAGAGTCGTACATAAATGTTGAGTTCAATATCCGTGCTATGCTTTTTCCTGGTTTATAAATTTCTTCACAATTTTTTTTGACATATATGCTGAGCAGGCTATATCCTACGTGAATTTGTCTTACATTTTTCTTTTATCGCTTTCTTGGGTTTTTCTTACTTTTGTGATTACATGAATGAATGCTGCTGTAATTTTATGCATTCTCTGTCTTAAAATGTTTCTTGGGTTCATATTAACTATTTCATATTTCTTCTTTTTTAGCATGTGCCGTATTTAACAATTTTGGTGTTCTTTTCCTATTAAATGTTTACCTTTTTCTTTATATATGGTTTAGTTTACTATTTTGGTAATAATTAGGGCATGCTGCTTACAGTTCCGTAGGGAAAATGAATAAAATGCTGAAATTTTATTAAAGTTTTCCCTCATCTGACAGAGACATCATGCATTGCACTCTCCCCCAAATACCTTTATGATACCGTTTAGCAACGAAGGATTGCGATCGGTGACCAGCACAACTTGACGTCCTTGAAGAACTTTCTTAAGATTAACCAAGAACCACAACCAGTCATCATCATTCTTACTCGACACAATGGCATATATTAATGGGTACAATCCATCATTGGCATCATGTGCACTAGCAGAGAGACAATGACCCCTATAGTATCCGGTCAAGAAACAAGCATCCAGTTTTAGAACCGGCCTAACCTTTGTGGAAACAGGCAATAAAGGGACCATAAGAAACAAATAATTCCTTGAACGTGCCTTCATCTATAGACGTCCATATTGCTTTAGAGTTGGGTATTGATAGGCACGCGATATCGTAGATATAAGTGCCTAAATAGGGTAGTTTTAACACGTTGTAATCTAATTTATTCCCTATTTTCCATTTGATGCATTGTTTTGGTATGTTTTGGTGTTTTTGTTAATTTTCAGGAAAATAAGGCTGTTTTAGCGCCAAGGTTGGATTGCAGAGACTTGAAGACCGTGATAGCATGGGAGGCCGTAGAGACTAAGTGTCGGAGCTAATTTCTCGAGGAAAGCAATTTGGACCGTCGTGAGCACTATAGGAGATTTGGTAGAGCACTCAAAAGTGGCACAAGAGAGCAAAATAACTGAACAGAAGCTTGGGTAGCGCTACACCTAAAGTGGTGTAGCGCTACCGTTTTGCTGATGATCAAAGGTCAAAGCAAGGAGCAAGGGTCAACGCGCGGGAGTTAACAAGGCGGGAGCGCTACCCCATTTCTTGGTAGCGCTACCGAGTGGCTTAGTGGGCGCGGTAAACGTTGTCGTTTGGTCATGCGCGAAGGATATTTCCGGATTTTCGTTTGTTTTTCCTTAGGATTACTAAGTTAAGTATAAATACTCTTATTAGAACTTAGATTAGGGTTCCACTAATTTTTCTTAGGTTTTTACTTTTTGAGGTTCGGCTACAGTTCTTCTACAGCATTCTGCATTTCAAGTTTGTTCCAGATTTTTAGAATTTTCGGCTTCCGGATTGGTGTTGCGAATTAATAATTAAGTTCGATTTCTCCTTGCAATCTACGGTATCATTTGCTATTTTCATATTTAATCTTGCAAGCATGTCTAGATCTAGGATTCATTCAATTTCTGCAGTTATTATAATCATGAGTGAGTAGTCGCTTTGAGTGCGGCTGCGGGGCGAAGGCGCCGCGCGTCTAGACTAATCAATGTTTCACCTCGGGGCCGAATTAACTCAACTTTCAAGCAATTTTAGGAAACAGAAACTTTTCTAACAAACAAACCCAGGCATTACCGGAATTTGAATGCGCATGGAATCTGGTGACAGGTGGTGCGCATTTGTTAGAAAGCCTTTCTTTTATTCTAAAATCAGTGAAAAGAGGAATTGTGGCTCGAGTAAATATCGGTTAGGCTAGTCGTGGACGCTGGGTTCCCTCAGCTGTGCTCTCTTTATTAATTTGCATTCAGTTACATCAGCTTAGTAACTTAGTTCATAGATTCCATCGAATCAAGGGGTGGCTACCTAAGAGCCAAGTAAAACTGCACTTTCACACTTTTGAGTCAAGCACTTAAGTCGTCTCTGTGGTTTGACTCCGGTACTTCCGGATTTATTGTGCTACACTGGTCAAGAGTCCTACGCTTGGGACGCGTCTTTATCCGTCTTATTTTTAGTCACCTGGTCGATCAAGCAGGTATGGATTCTACGAGTCGTCGACATAGCCATGGATCTCGATGAAAAGAAGAGGTAGGAGGACCAGTAATGAATTCATTGGCCCGCTCTTTAGCCATCCATCCTTGTTTGTAGGTCAATCGACACTGGAAGGCATGCTCAAAGTCATTGCAAATATCTCTCGGTCAAAATTCAGGCTTGTCCAAGATCGCATTCTTGAAAAGCAACCCAACTTGTTTACTGTGAATTGTCGCCTTGTAAGTACTCGCATTTGACGCATTGTGTACATGCTCCTTCTTCAGGGACATGACACGAACCAACTTAGTGCCCTCACAACTTATTGTTAACTTCCAAGGACATCCTTTAACATCACATGCTACGCGGTAGTATGCTCTGCTATTATCCAAGAATTTGAAGGAGAACTTGTTTGCTGCAGCAAGTACTGTGATTGCTTGTTTGAAGAGGTCGGCGGAATCAAATAGTTAACCCTTCTCAGTCATGATGTCATTGCCATTTTCCGACAAGTATGGCACCAAGCCCATCTCTTGGCTACAACGGTTGGTCACCTGAGTTACCTGCAAAAAATGAGCAACATTATATAATGCAAGGTATGGGGTTTAAATTTGCATTAAAATACAAAAAAAGTAGCATAAAAGTGACAAGGTGTTGCTGCTTTGGTTTTATTTAGCCAAACTGAACAAAGTAAACTTCATATAAGGAGCAACACAGAATATTTAAACGAGCAATAATAATATTCTCAGTCTGCTAGTTTTATGACAAAAAGTGCAACTAAACTTCATAGCAGGAGCAACATAATATAATCCAGGGAGCAATAATTACATTTTCAATGACATGACAGTGTGGTGTTGGTTGTTGGACAAAGAGTGCAACTGAACTTCATATAAAGAGCAACATAATATAATGCAGGGAGTAAGAATTATATTTTCAGTCAAAAAATTTGTAAATTATATGACACACGAACACCAATTACATCGACAAAGATAGTGTGTGTATAAGGAGTTATAGATGCCTCAAACGGACATTACTCTTGTTGAACACATTTAGTATTCCCTTGTATTAAAGGAGTAATGCATTTGAAGATGAATGGCAAGTCGTAGAAGGTGGTGTTCGTTACCTGTATACGAGACGTTGTTGCTCCTCCATGAGAGCTATTAGGTATTGTTAATCCTCGATGAGACGTAAAGTTGTCGGTTACAATTGATTCCATGCCAAGTAAATTATGTAGGCATTGGGGATAAAAATTAACATAACAGGTGAACAACATGAGATGTGTGATATATATAATTAGTTCTTTAAAATTATTTGTAATACTTGGTCGAAGGGTAAAACACCAGGACAGTTTCATTACTCTGACCCTTCTCTTCTACAAACACGTCAACGTCATCTTCGTTCAAGTGGAAAAATATTATCGGCCCATCATCCTCACGCAAGATTAGATACTTCGTCTTGTCTCTCTTTATGTTATAGAAAAGAATTTTTCCCTCCACGTTTATCCTGAGGGCACCGCAAACCTTCTGACATAACTCATTCCATGGAGTGGACTCTTTGATTAAAACCACAGCACACGTGCCACCATCGTACAAAAATGTGTCATTGGCGTTTACGATCCGTTGACCACCCCAATATAAAAAACATGTCAATATTTTGTTCACAACACTGGCCATACCTAACATGATCAAAAAGAAGTTGCATGCCGAATTAATATAAAGGTATAAAGTTTGACAATAGCCTAGATGGATAGCACTTGATTAAATTCAATATCCACGTCAATGAATACAACCTATAATCAGCACAATGTATAAAATTCAAAGACACTAAAAGAAATCGCGTACATGTGCAAATACAAAATTAACATTCACAACATTGTCTTACTTAATGGTCCTACCAAATACATCCACAAAATATATCTATCTTCCTTAGTAACAATTATCCTTAGTTACATTTAAGGGGTACAATTAGACTTGGTTACTCAAAACATCGGTTAATGCTAGCATCCTACACATCCTAAGGAATTGAAATTTTAACCACAATACTCAACGAGGCAGCGCGAATTGCAAATCCCTCCTCGGTGCCATAGAGTTCAACTTTCCAAGAGCTATGCAACCAACAAGAAGTACCACCAAAGTCAGAAATAACTTCAACCAATATTTTCTTTTTGTTGCCCTTGCCTCCTTAATCTTCCGCTCATACATTTGACTCATTTTGTGAAACTGTTCAACCTTGTTGTCAAAGTCCTTTACTTTATCTTCTAGAAACTTGACGTTGTCCTTCAAACGCTTAACCTCATTTTCGAGACTCACTATCTTATCCCTTTGTCGGAGAATGATGAACTTCCCACGCTTGCATCTGGGATCATCAAACCATTCAAAAAATTTGCATCACACTAGGTCCTACAATAATATAACAAATGTATGCTAAGCGCTTTACTTTTTTATCCAACTACAATAATAATTGAACATACACTTACCGGATATTTAGGACAGGCAAAAAAACTCCTAGCAGGGTTTTCATCTGTTCTAGAGGTCAAGAAAGCACCTTGAATACTACAATAACAATTGCGACACCCCATACTACTACCACCCGAATTGATTGAACTCGACGATATGTCCTTCAACAACTTTTGAACCCAAACATATATCCAATCCACATACTTGTCGCCCTTTCATTAATTCATCAGTATAGAAAGAGTGTGGTGGAGGAGGAGAGGGTTGGGGTTAGGGTTGGGGGAGTGAGAGAAATTTTATTTTCTCCATGGGCATTTACACCTCAACAGTGAAACAATGACATGAACACTACGGTAATGGTATTGTGAGACACACAGTGCAACTAAATTTCAAACAGGGAGCAAGAGTATACAATGGTAATTGAATGTCCTATAACAAAAAGTGACACAACACGTTAACAATCACATTATGCTTAAAATTGTGATACAACACATTCACAATTTCTTTTAACTAAGGCAAAAAATTTAGATTTTGTCTCCTATAAAACACTAACGCAGACTGTTGCACTTAAAATTGTATGCCTGACTGCAACACTGTGGGTGCTAGTTTCATAAAACATATTGCAACCAATTTGACAGAAGGTGCAAGATCATATAATGCAAAGAACAAGTTCAGTAACTCAGATCCAAATGTTTCCAAACTTGTTTTGTATGTTTTTCTTAACTTGATGGTCTTCACCAACATATCACATTCAACCAGGGGTACAATGGTGGTATTGTTTCCAAGCACAATAAATTCACATGACATAAGCACTTGGGTTACATACAATGGACAAAGACAAATACAATGGTATTTTGCAGAAATATACCATTTGGATAGATAGAGAGGAGGAGAAAGTATAAACATGGGGAAATCATGTACCACTTTCAAACTTGCGGCCCCTGCAATACTCTTCGTTGTGCTGGTACGTGGAAAGGGTACACTATTGAGATTGACAAGCTCTGGGAGAGGAGGGAGAGTTCAGAACCAGATCAGTGTAGGGTTTCTTTTTCCCCATTCGTTTCCCCCATTTCTGTTGATGTGAGAGAAAGAGAGAGGTTTACTCTTTCAATTTAGGGATTTACATTTGACAGAGAGGGGGAACGATATATGGGAGGGGAGTTTCTTTTTAAATTACGGTTTACACCCTGAGGGGTAATGTTGTCCATCTCTTTTATGGTACCACTTATGTGGAAATATTTTTCTCTTTCCCATGGCTGCTGCCATTGCCAAAAAGTGTGTCATGGAATTGTCTTTTTTTTACCCCTTCTCCCATTGAAATGTCATTTCCTCAAAATATAGGGGGAAAATAAAACATGCCCCTACTTATATAGAGTCCATGAAGTCATCGTAAGATACATTTTGGTCCTGCAAAGTGCAGATGAATGATGAAAACCTTATTAATATCCTTATTACTCAATTTTTTTTTTGCACGGTGAAAAAATTTATTAATTTTTGGAAATAAATTACAAAGATTAAAGGGATCCAAAACAAAAGCATCAAGCTCGAGGTGGGAAAACCTTCGAAGAAAGAAACCATAACCGACAATCACATGCCACCAAGACCCTAGAAGGAAATAACCAACACTCTCAATTGGCAAGAAGCCAATCAAGAAGAACACCCAAAGGGAGATGCGATCACAACCAACCCTAGAGCCCCCAAATCCTAACCAACACCTAACCACACAAAGCCAGGAAACTAGCGTTCGTCCTCCATAAGAGCAATCCTTATAATGACATCCTCTTCATCACCATCGTAACCAAGACCAATAGATTTATGAGACTCCCACAAAGCTTTAGCCTTACTAAGGACTTCCTCATCATCACCCATATAATGAGCACCCGCGATCTTGTTAAAAGAAAAGACTGAGGCTTCCTTATCCTTATTAACCAATAACGATTTTGAGAATTTTTCTAGACGAAGATGAAGAGAAGGTAGCTTAATGGTTAGTCACATTATGTAAATAGCAATTTTGAGGATTTTCCTAGATGAAAAGGAAGACAAAGATTAAAAGAAGGTTAATGGTTGGTCGAATTATAAATATAGGGATCTAGATTAATAAGTATAATCTGCAAAAATTTCATTTCTCAATCTTTGTATACTTTAATGCTGTAGAAGGCAATAATGAGATTTAATCGATGTATTTAAATTTCTCTAAACTATATAACCCCTAATCAAGCCATCTAAATTTCTTTTGCTCGTAAGTGGGAATCAAGCCATCCATCATTGTTTTCTCTCAAGAGTTGGTGTATTCGTGAAACGTATATAATGGGTGAGATTTTTCACCGAATCTTTGTAATATTTGCATTTATAAAAAGCTAATTTATTCAACTGAAATGATGTTTCGAACTCTTTTGTAAGTTTTTTTTTTTTTTTGGCAATTGATATATATATATATATATATATATATATATATATATATATATATATATATATATATATATATATATATATATATATATATGTGGAAGCCGGTCTCCTAAGGGATCCCTCATACAAAATTCCGTGCGGACTTGGCCCTTTTTCAACTTTCCGGATCAAATTTTGACGATCCGAACCGCTCAATGTTTTTAAAATGCATTTTCCAGGGTCCACGCGGAAAATGCGTTTTACCGAAAACTGTGTGGATCAAGCCCTTCTGGGTATTTTTTTTTGAAGATTTTCCGCGTGGACCCTGGAAAATGCATTTTAAAAATATTGAGCGGTTCGGATCATCAAAATTTGATCCGGAAACGTGAGGTCCGCACCAAAATTTGGTGCGGGATCCCTTAGGAGAATATTTTCGTATATATATATATATATATATATTATGTTTTCTAATCTAATTCATAATGTTTGGAAGATGTACTTCTAGAAATTTATCATGTTTTCGGAATTTTCAATGTATAATAAAACAATTTACTTGGTTTACGATAAATTTATCATATTGAAACACAAATTCATAATAAAATTTACTTCATTATGGTAAAAATGCTTTGTTATGATAGATTTAGTTCTCACAATAAATTTATCATATTTATAGTGTAATTATAGTGTAAAGATATATTTTCATGAGTGGAGTTCATATTGCTAGAAGTGTTTTTTTTAAAGATTAGGAAAAACAATGGGTAGTTTGAGTTTTATTTGAATTTGAGAATGAATAGATAAGTACAAAAAAAAGAAAGTAGGATGAATGCAACACCAGAATTTAGAACTAATATTTAATTTCCCTAATGTCTTTTCATAATTTTAGGGTCAAATATGTCAGTTGTACCTAAAGGATCCATTTTCTGTCAATTAGGTTCCAAAAGTAAAGATTCTTCCAATTTCATCACTGATCTATTTTGTTTTAAGTGGTCTTAACATTCCGTCCAAATCATTTTCCACCATAATAATAAGAGTCGAAGGTGCCTACAAGGTATTGTGAGGGGATTGGGACACAATATAAGGGTATTCATGGAATTTAGTACAAGATAATTTGGTGTTATTATGTGATTTAGCGTAGTAAATATTCTTTGGTTTTCATATGATAAGATAATT
This sequence comes from Vaccinium darrowii, assembly GCA_020921065.1. Lineage (NCBI taxonomy): Eukaryota > Viridiplantae > Streptophyta > Magnoliopsida > Ericales > Ericaceae > Vaccinium > Vaccinium darrowii. Next base: position 20,112,489 of record CM037157.1, read on the forward strand.
AGAATGAACAAATTTACAATAAATTTAAATAGTTAGATACCCTCCCGCAAGACAAGTTGAATAGAGTAGGATATAAAGAGGGTTGCATTGTTGTTAAATTAGAAGTAATGGGTTTAGAATTGAAAAGGTACTATTATCAGTAAACATATATATATATATATATATATATATATATATATATATATATATATATATATATATATATATATATATATATATATATATATATATATATATATATATATTATGTTTTCTAATCTAATTCATAATGTTTGGAAGATGTACTTCTAGAAATTTATCATGTTTTCGGAATTTTCAATGTATAATAAAACAATTTACTTGGTTTACGATAAATTTATCATATTGAAACACAAATTAATAATAAAATTTACTTCATTATGGTAAAAATGCTTTGTTATGATAGATTTAGTTCTCACAATAAATTTATCATATTTATAGTGTAATTATAGTGTAAAGATATATTTTCATGAGTGGAGTTCATATTGCTAGAAGTGTTTTTTTTAAAGATTAGGAAAAACAATGGGTAGTTTGAGTTTTATTTGAATTTGAGAATGAATAGATAAGTACAAAAAAAGAAAGTAGGATGAATGCAACACCAGAATTTAGAACTAATATTTAATTTCCCTAATGTCTTTTCATAATTTTAGGGTCAAATATGTCAGTTGTACCTAAAGGATCCATTTTCTGTCAATTAGGTTCCAAAAGTAAAGATTCTTCCAATTTCATCACTGATCTATTTTGTTTTAAGTGGTCTTAACATTCCGTCCAAATCATTTTCCACCATAATAATAAGAGTCGAAGGTGCCTACAAGGTATTATGAGGGGATTGGGACACAATATAAGGGTATTCATGGAATTTAGTACAAGATAATTTGGTGTTATTATGTGATTTAGCGTAGTAAATATTCTTTGGTTTTCATATGATAAGATAATTAGAATGAACAAATTTACAATAAATTTAAATAGTTAGATACCCTCCCGCAAGACAAGTTGAATAGAGTAGGATATAAAGAGGGTTGCATTGTTGTTAAATTAGAAGTAATGGGTTTAGAATTGAAAAGGTACTATTATCAGTAAACATATACTAGGGAAAACTTCACTTATACCTCTGTAGTTTGAGTCATATGCGGTTACACCACTCCCTTTAGTTCAATTTTTTGCATTTGCACCACCTGCAATTTGTGAATTTGTATAGATGCACCCATTTCCGTCCATGCTAATGGAAAATTTTAACCAATAAATTAAGATTTTAATCCTTAAATCAAAGAGCAGTGCAGCTTTGTAAAAAATCATGCGATCGGACATCAATAACTTATTGATCGAGATATTGTTAAAATAAAAGGTAATTTTTAAATTGAAAATTTTCTTTATAATAAATTATATTGGACCATGATGTTTCCATTTTCCGATTGACTTTACTGGTTGTAGTATTCGTCAAACTCTACAATATGAATGATTTATATATATAAGGGCATATTTGATTTTAAGTCATTTTCGTTAACAGTGCAAGTATTATTTCCATTAATTGAATATATTTGTACAAATTAAAAAATTACATAAAATGCGGTCCTGCGGATGTAATAAAGTGAACGAGATGAGATGCAAGCCACATAGGGATGGCAATGGGTAGGTTCGGGTATTGCCATATCCGAACCCATTGCCCAAAACTAGATGGGTACCCAGAACTGAACCAAAACCCGAACGGGTAGGGGAAATTGAAACCATAACTGAACTAATCGGGGATCGGTTCGGTTCGGGTACTCCCTGTTAAATTAGAAAAAAAAAATAAAAATAAAATAATTATGAATGAAATTCAAATATGAAAATCAGTTAAACTAGAAATACCATAGATCCGTCAATTAAAAAGGTATGTGATATGTATCTAGATATTTTAATGCAAAACTAATATACATCTAAGTAGAAATTCAATGCATTGAAGCTATACACAGGCTAAACTTCTACATATGAATGGTAATTTTGTAATTACACATCCGGTTTAGTTCGATTCGATTCGGGGAGCAGTTTGGTATCAGCTTAAACCAGAACTGAACCGAACCCGTTCGGTTATCTCACATCTCATACTATACCCGCACCCATGGGGAATATTTTTGGTTATGGTTCGGGAAAAAAAACTGGTTACGGTTCGGATACCGATCGGTTCGGTCGAGATTGTCATCCCTAAAGCCACATGGCCCTCACCATTAGCAAGTGAAGTTTGCTTTAATATGGATCAAATTCAGGGGTTTTCTCTGTAGTTATCGCAGTAAATCACAAAATCAGTGATCCGTTTTCTAAAGCGATCAAAATTAGAACCCGCCCAAAATGTTAAAATCGAACTGGTACAAAGGTGCGCTCTCTCTCTCTCTCTCTCTCTCTCTCTCTCAGAATTTAACGCAGATGCATTCTTTCTAGGTTTTTGCCTCGGGCTGGCACTGTTTATTGGATTAAGGTTTGCTTAGGTTTTCTCTATTTCGTCGCTTGCCTATACTTGCTTGAGTAATCTAGCTTGTTTTCAAGATGGGTTATGTATCTGCATATATTTTCGATTTTTCACTTCTTTATTGGATTGACAATTTTTTACTCCTTTTGTTCGACTTGGATTGATTGGTTATCTAATTTGTGTTAGGTGTATATCGTGGATCCCTTTCACATTTCCATTGATAATATGGTTGGTTGATTTTTTTCTCGGAATCTTTCCACCCTTTCGCGGGAGTTGAGGTGGCCCCAAGAGTTTGCTAGCAAGGAGAATCAAACTAGACCACCAGGCCAATCCCTTGGGTTTGGTTCGATTTTAAGAATTAGTCTAGTTCTCTGGGACAAATGTTCTGGGCACTCTTAAACCTAGTGGATTATAGTAACTTTTGCCCTATACTGGTTAATTGCTAATTGCCCAGTTTTGTGGCATATTTCAGATGACCAATCACAGGCTAACTAGACTGTTGCCATGGCACTAGATGGAACAGTGACGAAAGTTTCTAGTTATTCTAAGTTTTCCCCAAACTCTTCATGTAATGTTTACGTGGTTTTGTTTCGAAAAAAGCTATTTTTCTGCCTTTTTCCGAATTCCATCCTAACAAATGCATTCACAATTAAAAGCAATGTATTCGACCCTTGTTTGCAAGAAACCTTACGTACAGAGCGGGACGAAATCCATGTAAAACTCAGTATTGAATTAGAAAAGAAATGAAGCACGTTAATGAAAATAATGGAAGGGAGTTGTTTTATTTACTTGGGGGTTACATGTAAAAAAGAGAATCCGCGATTATATGATCCTAATTCATTCATCTAATGATGAGAATTCTATCATTTCAGTGACATTGTTGTGTCACGTATTGCTTAATATTTACAGCCAAATGACTTGCAAGAGAGGACCACTTCACATAGGAGCATCCATTCGTCTCATCTTGAATATTTTGGCCATTGGCATCCACTCTCCTTAGGTTAGTATTTATCCTTTTTGTGAACTTCTGGATAATATTTGTCTAAACTATTGAATTATGTCACGAGACTCGCCAAAAGAGAGGGAGAGTGGGATTGGATGCTTCAGAGCTTACGATTTGGCCTGAGGTTTGGTGCAGTTACTGCATGTAGTGTGCCTGCCTTTAGGTGTTGACATGGATAGTTACCTCATCAAGTATTACTGAAGAACACATTTTGATTTCCAGAATTTGCTATGCCAATATCCTTCTTTTTCTTTCTCTTATACAAGAAGTTGTTCCTCGCCTGGGAAAAACACAAATCCCAGCGGTCCAGCAGTAACAATGCATGATAAGAGTCCATAAGTACATAAATTATGCTTTTCTGCTTCTTTATATCTAATACGAGTGATGCTTTTCTAAGAGTCATTGACTTGGGTCCTTGTCATTTGTACAATTATGAATCACGAGGAGCTAGTCTAACAAGGGTATGAGTCACGTGGCCAGTTCTATAGGGAAGCCTCCCTATGCAGATTCTATGACTGAAAGCAAAAGGCTTAGCTATGTCAGAATATGTATTGAGGTTGATATAGATGCCAGCTCCCTTTCTTTTTTGATTTTCAAGCTGTAGAGGGTAAAGTGGTGGAGATAAGGTTAAATATCCTTGGAAACCTTTGAGATGTGCTGCTTGTAAATTGTTAAGTTAATTACATACTACTCCCTTAAACTATCACCCTTTTCACTCTACCCCTTCATCTTAAAAACCCTACACCTTCCCCCCTTAATTCATCATCTTGTATCACTTAGCCCCTTTCGTCACTCTTTCGTCCAGATTTAAGCGTCAGCCTCAAATGTGACGTTTAAATGTGAGTAATTTATCCAGAATATCTCTTTTTCAATTGAGACATTGCTATGTGACGTTTAAAAAAAAAAAAAACTCCCACATCCCAAAGCAACTGCTCCAAACTTCCCACATCCCCTGAAAGGCCGAAAGCCATCAAGACAAAACACCACTTTCTAATTTTCATTCCAATTTATGTATTCGATCTCTGTATCTTTCGTTTCTTCTCTGCAACAAGTTTCTTCTCAAGGCCAATTTTCCCATTGTTGGTGACAAGTCACGGTTTTGTGCAAACTTTCAAGGAGATTACCAACTAATTAGTGAGTTTACAGTATTGAAAACTATGTTGCATGGACTTGGGTGCAAGTATTGGGTATGAGTGCAAGTCCAAGCGTTGAACCTTCTTAAACTTTAATCTTAGGATACTGGGATATGTATCCCCTGATTGGGTGTGGGTACGGGGACATGTTGTAAACACTTGTTTGTAGCACATATTACATAGTTTTTTCAGATTATGTATTGTAAAATGTTCAAGAAGGGGTGAAGAAAAATATGATTTTGCTATTTTATGTCCACATGAGACTAGAAAAATCGCTTTTCTAGCAGCTTTTCTATTCTTTTTCGTAAATATCATGACAATTAGAGTATCCGAGTGTCCAAAATGGATATGCGTGTCGGACACATCGACACGATACTTCAGCCAAAATGAAGGATCCATGTAACATAGATTGAAAATATTTAAATATAGTTATATTGTATTATTACGAATTGATCATGATTGTGTGTATTTTGTTTTCATAATTCCTTTGCTTCCCGAGGAAAGTGGCTAAGTTTTTTGTTTGTAGTAGTTTTTCTCAAGGTTTTGATTCTAGCAAGTCCCTGAGTTCAATCAAGTAAAAGATTGGTTCAAGCTCAGTTCCCTTTGGTAGGAAAATTTGGTGGACCAATTACTTATTGCTTAAAGATTGGTTTTCATTTAGAATTACCTACTTACAATAGTCTATTTTTTCGTTTGTACTATTTCTTCCCATTGTCAAACATTGATTTTCTTCTGTTTTCTTTTTATAAGTATTAGCTACTTACAATCATCTAATCATCCAATATGGTTTCATTTGTCTTAAATTAGCCAATTTCATTTGAAAGTGATTAAGTAATGTAAGTTGGTACATATATACAATTTAAAACTAGCATTGCCCGTTCGATCCACGGAGACTGAAGGAACACATCGTGGACTTCTTTTTTTTGTCATCCCGTGGATCGATCAGGCACAAAGCTAGTATAATATAGATTTCCTTGTAAGCTTAAGACTCAGGTTGACAAATTCTATAGCATGTCCTTGAATTAAAGGGATGTACCTAAACAAGAAGAACTAAAAGGGAATTTGTACGAGGCTGAAGGTAACAGGAGTAAACCAATCATTTTCCAACCTCAGCCACTGTTCTGTTCCATAATTGTGAGAGTATAAAATAATTAATTTGAATATTTGGCTAATGTTCCCCAAATTGTCACAAGACTCACAACCAATTCTGCGGCGAACATTAACTATTTTAAGTTTTTTGTTTCAAACATTTGGTATATTGAGTGGGATTTCATATTTGACGTGGGATGATTGTTAGCATTTTTTATGCAGTTGCTGTCTTCAATTTGGTCCCAGTGATGGAACAGAATCTCCAAAAATTGCCACAGCTGGGTTATCCCCTTGACATTGGTGATGCAAAGTATGTCTCCGGGCTTAGTACCATATTGGTTGCCACCATTCAGGAAGCAAAAGATAGGATTTCTCAGATAGAATATATTTTCTGCAGCCAGCTCTTCCCAAATTTTCAATCACAATCTAAAAGCTTGCAGAAAGTATATTCTGAGGCTACGATAGCTGCAGAAGAGGCATGGAAAAAGAAGGAAAAATATTTCTTACTGGCAATAGAAAATCTTCAGCATGAAAAGAAACTGATCCTAGAAGAAAATCACTCCCTGAAGTTGGAGAATTCAAAGTTTGTACACCATGATGATCTTTTTCCAAAAAAGATTTATGAGCTCCAAGAAGAGGTAAAACAGCCGTTCAAAAAAGAAGAAGAAGTGCTTAAACAGAAGACTTCAGAAGTGGCCGAGGGTGGGAAAATGCAAGTAAATTTACTTGAAGCTCTTGAAGCAAAATCTGCTGTTCCGATAAACATGGAAAAGATTGTGGAGGAGCTTGTAGAGAAAAACAACCTGCTTTTGAAGAAACAAAGAGGCTTAGAGCTTGAAAATCTGAAAGTTCGAGGAGAGCTCCTGAGAAAGTCGAAGGAAGTTGATGAGGGAATGGAATTGCAGAATAAATTGCTTCAACTGGTTCAAGCAAAGGCTACTTTGATATTGCAAAAGGAAAAAGAATTGAAAGAGCAAGAAGAAAAAACAAATGTGCTTCTTGCCAAGCTTGAAAGCTTAGAGAAAGATGTTTATGTGATCCAAGAGAAGCTTAGTGCGAAAACGGACGAAGTAGAGAAGGAAAAGGAATTGTACGAAAAGCTGCTCAAAGAAAATGAATCACACCGCTTAAGTAATGTTACTAATGAGCAGCTGTTGAACACTTACCTTACAGAAAACAAATCACTCACGGTCAAAGTACAAAAATTGGAGGAAAGTCTGGAAGGGCTCCAGAAGGAGCTCATGAGGACAGCTGAAGAACTGGTAGAGGGAAGAAAATTGCAAGAACAGTTACTGCAGCAGATAGATTTGAATAATTCGGAAATGTTGAAGAATGGACAGCAGTTGGAAGTGCTTGAGAAAGAGAAAATGTTGCTTTTGGCCAAAATAAAAGGTTTAGAGGAGAAAGTTGAAAAACTTCATGTGGATCTCAGACAGAAAAATTATGAGACGTCTGAAGGAATGGAATTGCATGGTAAATTACTCCAGCAGATCGAAACAAAAGACTCCGAATTGTTTTCTGAGAAGAAGAAAAGAAGGGATGTAATTGCTGCTTATAAAAGTCTGAAATCCCAATACAACTTTCTGCGTGCAAAATGTGGTCTTACCCCAGAAATTATGCTTCCGTTGAGCAAAATAGAAGATGAACGTGATTCGTTGAGCCGTAATCTGAATCCATTAACTTCACCCGGTAAGCTATGTTGCCTTTAATTTAGTTTCAGCTTCATGATGTACTCTGATGTCTCTCTTCACCGGTATAAAGAATACACATGGCACATATACAAGTACAAATGATCAAATCAGACAAAACTACAAGATGAAAAAGTTTTGAGTTATTTGCTGTGTAAATGTCATAGGTAACGGAATATTGCAATCTCACTCTTTTGTAAGAACAGAAAAATGCATTTCTCATTACACCACTGAGTCTTCTCATGTGTTGTCAACTTGTCACAGATAAGGGGAACAAAGCGCCAAATGCTGTGATGGTTTCCTGTGAAATCACCAAAGAGAAGGAAAATTTGGAGGATGACAAAGGAATGGGATTAATTCAAAGATCAAGCTCCGGCTCCCCCTGTACGTCCAGTGATGTGAAACATGGCACACTAGCCGGCACAAAGCGTCCAGGCTCTTCTTGGAGAGAGACTAGGTCCCACCAAAAACGAGGTGGGCCAGACCCACATGATGATTTCCTTGATACTCCCTTGGAGAATATCAGAGGAAACATGAAGAAGCCCATGAAGGAAGAAGAAGTCAATTTACCAGGTCCACTTCCAAAGGACACGAATTTTGACTGCTCTGATGACGAAACACAGGATGTGAACGAAGACCCTGGCCGACAGAAGCCACAAATGCCAGAGGGCTCGAGGGGTTTTAAGTATGTTGAACCGGTGAGAAAGAAAGCGGAGAGGGAAAATCTGAAAGGAATTGAATGCAAGCAATGCAAGAAATTTTTTGATGCTGTTCTTCCTGATGATGGAGGTAATAAGCAGCAGTTACGTTGCGAACACCATGATGGGGTTTCAAGGCATCGATATAGGTACGCACCTCCTTTGACTCCTGAAGGGTTTTGGAATATTGGGTTCGAATCTGAAATGTGAGTTACTATGGATTGGAGTTTGATCTAATGAAAACTTCAGTTCCATCTAATTATTGTTTCATTCTTGATGCTTGTAATGGTCTAGACTGAACCAAAGCTGAGGCAACCTAAATATATGGTGGAATCAGCACCCCACCTCACCCCCCCACCCCCTCCTCTCTGTGTGTGCACACCGCGCACGTGCTCCACATGTTTGTTCAACATATATTCCCACAATAAGTGCCTGATTAGATGCCCTTTCAGTTTGTATGGTTCCTTTCACATAGCACTGAAGTAGCTGCCACTTCAGAGTGATGGGTTTTCACTTTTACGGTGAAGTTCTCTGTGAAGGTGTATAAGACTATTTGTATCCAGGGGACATCCTATCAGTCTACTGCAGAACGGGATATTCAACTTGTGGAGGTATTTAAATGGAAAGAAAAATGAGGAAAGAGGACAGTTTTTTTGGTCCATACATGTTTTAAGTAGCTTAGAAAAAGAAAAAGAAAAAGAAAAAAACTAGTAGAAGTTTTAGCTCTAAGAAATTTTTTTTTTCCCGTGTATGAAAGCTTCACAACATGAATCCAATCAATCTTCATGAATGGATTTTAGTTTTATTTTTCAAACCAAGTTTTAGCCTTCCGCCTTTCCAAAGTTTTGCAATTTAGCTTTTGGTTTCTATCATGGCCAGCTTTTGTAAGAAATAGAAAACTACGAAACTTATCATCTATGATCTGCAAAGTGCTTTTTTTTTTTTTTTTTTTTCTTCTGGGATTCTTGTGTTCAATGAATAATGTATCAAGTTTTTGTTTTGAAAATAATCTGATATGTGCTCTCATGCTGTTTATCAATGGAAGGTCTCTACCTTCTTGTGGTGTATTTAATGTTTAAAAATACTATTTGTTGAAATTTATGCACGTTAAACAACATGCCATCTTAATATTCAAATTACAAGTTAAAAAATCAGATGAAAACAAGTAGCTATTAAACAAGCTCACTCTACTAAACATATCATCTAAGAGCATCCCCAACAATCTCCCTAAATTTTTTTCCAAAAAAAGTCATGAACAGTGCACATTTTTCATTTTACCAATCCACGTCTCCAACAATCTTCTCTATTACCCTCCCTATTTTTAATAAAATATGATATATGAGAAAAAAGTAAGGGGGAGAGAGAAGAGAGAGAGAGAATAAAAAAAAGAAGGGAAAGGACGGCAGTATAGAGAGAGAGAGAGAGAGAGAGAGAGAGAGAGTAAAAAAATGGGTAGGGAGTGAATAGTGCCTCCCTAAATGGGGGGGATTTTAGGGAGGCACTGTAGCATTTTGTATTTTAGGGAGCGGTTTAGGGAGTCTCTTGGAAGCTAACTTTGGGGTTTGGCTCCCTAAAATAGGGATGGGAGGGGGATGGAGAGCCTTGTTGCACTTGCCCGAGGAAACAATTGTTAGACGATACAAATACCATTATGCTTGAAATACAAATTATAAAACGTGCGCTTTACTACACATCTAAGTATTTAAAAACACCACTCATATCATAAACCTATGTTAATCATCTCAGGTCCAAGAAGATGAGAAGTTAATGCGAAGTTCGTAAGATTTCTCAGGTCCAAGATGAGAAGTATGTGACGAAATTCGATATGTCTTCTCAGGTTGAGAATGAGAAATCAATTAACTCATCAGGTTGAAACTGAGAAGTCTAAAACAACGGTAATTTTATAAATAGTTTCAAAACAACAGTAGTTTGACGAGGAAAATTTATTTTCCCACCCCACCACATGAACAATGTCCTTTTGACTAAATTACCCCTCCCTCCTCCTTTAATTACTTAATTAATTTATATTAATTAATTCATTTCTTTTATTTAATTATTTATTTCTCTTTTTTGTTAATGTTTTTTTTTTCTCTTTTATCTTTTTAATATTCTCTAATATCTTGTTTCTCTTTTATTTATTTAATATTGTTTATTAAACAAAATTCCTTTTTTATTTAATTTCTTAATTCTTTTTCTTTATATATTTTTAATTCATTTATTAAATTAATTATTTATCTCTTTTTCTTTATATATATATTTTTTCTTTTATTTTTTAATATTCTCTATATCTTTTTTCTCTTTTATTTATTTAATATTGTTTATTTATCTCTTTTTCTTAATTATTTAATTCGTATATTCAGATTTTTTTTCTTATCTTCTTATCTTAAATTACGACCACTCATTCAAATTTTCTTTTTACCTTCTTATCTTCTTATCTTCATTTATAACCACTTATTTATCTTCATTTTTCTTAATTCGTCGAACAGTATTATGGATGGCTATTGCCCGTATTGGCGATCTCTTCGTCAGTGGCGTAGCCAGAAAATTGTATCAGTGAGGGCACAATACCAAAACCCTAAAAAAAAAAAATCTCTTCTTCAAGAATCTAACATGCATGCCTTGATTTTGATTTGAATTTTTCTTCAAGCTATATTCCTACTTAAATAGTGTTTAACTCTATTACATTATCTTCAACACAAAAGAAAGTAGATTTATTGATTAAGAAGAGAAAGAGAAATAAGGGAGAATGTAAAAGAAGTCTCGCTTGACTTACATTTTATGGTAATATAGTAATTATAATTCTAAAACACATAATAGTTTCGAGGCAAAAATTCAGTGAATTGAAACTTTTTTTTGAGTAATTAATTATTCAGTGGTCCTGAGGCATTGCCATGCGGTGCCCTAACACCATTCTCCATCATTTTTTTTTATCGGCCTTCATCATCACCTATTTACGCGAAACTCATGTACTTAGACTTGAGTCTCACATAAATATGTGCATAAGAATAACATTATAACACCATTTTGTAGCACCCCAAGAGCACTCAATAATTTTTCTGTAGAAAAGGTGATATCTATTAATGAAACTTCTAACATATTTTTCTATAAATGCAAAAAAAAAAAAAAAGTGAAACACAAAAATCCAGTGAGGGCCTGTGGTCTCCAAGTGGCTCCGCCACTGCTCTTCGTGCAACTTTGTTTGCACCCTCACTACCCTCTACCACCCATCCCAACATGGTGGTGGGAGCATGCATCAGAAGAAGCTGAAGGATGGGCTGCTAGTTATAACGTGCGTCTTCATTTGTGGCTCGAAATACTAGGTGGCGCGTCAGGAGCACAATTTGGAGGCAATATTGATTAGGGCTGCACATTGTCAACGTGATTGTAATATTTATTCAATTTTAGAAGTTTTTATTATTTATTATTCACTGTTAAGACAAATTAATTAACTTATTAAAATAATATAAGGTCTAATATAAATGTAACTGTAAAAAACGTAATTTACTTGAAAATATAATTTGAGTAAACCAAATTAAATAAGTAATTAGATAAATAAAGTTAAAATAAGTAATGAAATAAATTAAGTTAAAATAAGTAAAATGTTGGAACAAGATGGCTGTCAACTCTTTATTTATTTTCCGAAACCCAAAAAATAAAATAGGGGGAGGGGCAGTTGGGGAATGGGGTGGGGTCGACTTAAAGGGGTGTGTGTCAGGGGGGTGCGAAAAGCACCTCTCGATGATGAGTAGATTGAAAAAGAACAATAGTTCAAATAAAAAAAGTCCTTTACTGAATCACCCGTGACAAATTGTACATGGATGGTTAGCACTGTGAATGACAACTACGATGTTACCCTCATCAACCCCTACTCCGGTGTTCCACCCATTACTCTTCCACCACTTGTACAAGTCAATGCTGACACAAATTCAACTGATTTCTAAAAGAACTTCTTAATAGGCCCTTTGGATGGTGAGAGAAGAAAGGAGATTCCTCTCCCTTACTGATGAGAAAATAAAAGAAAGGGGAAGAGTTTCTCCTGTCTCAACCAAACAAGCGTGAGAAATCACTCTCTCTCCCTCCCATTCCGGTCATCTTTCTTGTCTCCGGCAACTTTCCGGCAACCTCGTAACTGAGTTTGATTATAGATCCGGCTTCTCCTCGACGAGACGAAGACGACGATGGAAGTTTGACGACGATCCGACGACGGAGTGGCCCGCATGTGCCGCCGGCATTCCGTTTCTCACCAAATCTCGCCATTTTTTGTGAGAAACGGAGAGAGGGGGGGGGGAACGACTCCCCTTTCTTCTCCTTTCTTCTCTCCTTCCCCCTCGATCCAAAGGAGCTGTAAGGGATTTTGATTGAAGAAAACAATTTCCATTCCTTTGTAAGAAGTACGTAATTTGCCGATCCTCATAAAGGTGAAGACTGCCCTAAAAAGCCAACTGCAGTAGTGTTTGCACAATCCAAAATAGGCAATGGCATGCCCTTAGTAAGAAGGATAGTGTAGTGTAATTGTGTAATCGAAAGGTCTTGTCCTGGTGGTGAAATATACTCCACGTCTATAGGCCCAAAAGGCTTGTACAATGATGGTATCGTCATCTGTGGTGTTGTAAATCGAATTGGGCCGATCACCTGGGGGCTGAGGTGCCACTTTTCGGAAGAATAAAGCGTCGCTTTTTATGCTTTCAATCTGAATAAGTCATTATCTGATGCAAATCATCCTTCTATTTGAAAAATCATTCAACTTTCAGAAAAGCTCCCGGTTATGACTCTATGAGATACATACGCTGCCCCAATTTGTTCTGCATTGTAATCAGGTTTGATAATTCGGCTCAGAAGGAACACTAGCTATATGCCTAACACCTGCAAGTTAGATGTTTTTTATTTAGGAGCTAGGCAGAAGGAAAACTGGAAAAGACGAATGTAAGAATTAGACTATTGCTGACTCATTCCACACGTGACTAATCTGAACTTGTTCATCCCAATGTAAGAATCTGAAATTGGGGTTTGTAATATCTAACATACGTGACTAATCTGAACTTGTTCATACCAATGTAAGTCCAAGCTTCGTCATCCGATCAGCTAATGAATCTAGGTGGCTGCTTGATAACTAACTATCAAGAGTTGAAGAGAGATGAGAGAGAGTACATAGAGAGAGAAGAGAGAGAACTGTGGCACGCGACCAAACGGACGGCGGCCTGTCCAACGACGGCAGCCAAAGGGAAGTACTGTCTACCGCAGGGGTTGCTTTCCTCCTTGTCAGGGGCGACAACAACGGTGCCATTGCTCAATTTGAGAGTTGCAGTGGCACAAACATGGAGCCGATTGGGCAAGCGTTTGGGTTGGAAAGGGACGGGGATTAGGTAGAGCTTGAAGGAAGGAAGAAGTGTGGAGGATCCTCCTCCTCAACTACAGGGTGTTTCCCTCTCTATACCTCCATAGCCAACACATCTATCAAACCAAACCACACCTCTCAAATCGGCCATTGGAGCATCTCCAAGCTTAATCACTTGCATATCCAGACTCCCTGGGGCGAGGACTTTCATCCACTTCCGGTCGTTCATTTTCCAGCGTGATTTTCCGGCAGCTTTCCAGCGACATCGTCGGAGCTTTGACTGATTTTTGTTTTCACAGTAAGTCTTTCCCTCTCTTTCTCTCTTTTGCGCATCTTGCCGGGAAGTGAGAGAGTAGGCAAAGCTCGGTCATGGGTAAACGAAAATTAGCTACGAAGCTAACTCTACGGGACTTTCATGACCAAATTGACAATGTGTTTGGTTATTCTGATGTTGAAATTGTTTCTATTGACGAGGAAGATGATATCTCTGTGGTGTCCAAAAATGCCGACGCAATAGAGTTGCAATTGCCCCTGGTCACCACTGATACTTGGCCTAAACTTGGCACCCCGGTCAAAGCAACTGAGAGTGGTGGAGTTAACACGACACCACCTCAGGGTCCGACTTGGAGTGCAGCTGCTACTGCCATGTTTCCTACTATTCAAAGGGACATATCATAAGGTAAAGCTAACTTGAATGCTTGGACTAATGGGAAGCTTTTACCTCACAATGAGGTCAAAATTGGTAAGCTAAGTACATACCTTAAGAGGTTTCCGATTAAATACGTGAATAATCAAGTCATGATTCCACTTAAGGTTTCTAAAAATGGGGTATTGAAATGGAAACATGCAATTGTGGGATACTTGTGGATAAAAGCCTATCCTATTTTCAAGTTAGATCTTGAGCTCAATGGGTATGAAAAGTTGAGGATGTGGTCACCTTAGACAATGGGTTTGTTGTGTTCAAACTTAGGAACGAGGACACACTGGTCTCCATTCTTGAGAACGGTCCTTACTTTTGTGGGGGCAAACCAGTGGCGGCTCCAGGATTTCTCGTGAGGGTGTTCAGAAATTCTACTACAGTCCTCTAGAAATAATAACTGTGCATATGCAAAAAAAAAAAAAAAAAACTTCTAATATAAAAAATGCCACCAAAAAAAAAAGCAAAATATTTAGTATATTGGAATTTTTCCTCATCGAACTTTCATATTTCGAAACCGTTCATAATAGCATCAGTATCAAATGCATCACTCTCCATATAAGTAATTATGCAATCGTTTATCCACTGATCTCCCATTCAATTGCTCAGAATTTCAAGAATGGAAGATCTTCACAACCCTTCACAACTTGGTTGTGAGCACTATTGTTGCCTCCCACATGAGATTGCAACTTCTACTTCCTATTGAGCCATTTAGAGGACCGGAGTAATTAGACTATTTTCATACTCCAATGAAGTACCAGAATAGAATAGTTCCAAAATGTTTAGGAGGATCTGGGGGTGACCACAAAGAATTAAGGTAATAAAGTCGATGTGTGTGTGTTGACTGATCAACGAATCAATTCTTCAGAGAGAGAGAGAGAGGAGAAGAAATCCAGGGGCAAGAGGGGAATTGAAGAAAGAAACGGTGGCTAGGTGGGGGGAAAGAAAAGAAATGGTAAAAGAGTGTGTGAGTCTGGTGGGAAGAAGTCACTTTTTGAGATTGGGTGTTCAAACATTTTAGGTAGGGTGTTCAAAATGGTTCAAATATATTGGTTAGGGTGTTCAAACATTTTTTTTAGGGTGTTCAAAATGACAAAAATATTGAAAATAAATTTTTTTTTACATGTATTTCTAAAAAAAAAGAAATTCCAGGGTGTTCGGGCGACCACCCTCGGCTCAAGGTGGAGCCGCCTCTGGGGCAAACATATTGTGATTAAACAATGGCACCCTGGGATGCAACTTACTAAAAGAGTCTTCTCTAGTGTTCCAGTATGGATAAAATTCTACAATGTTCCCCTTGAATTATGGACAAAAGATGGATTGAGTAGTATTGCTAGTGTCATCGGCAACCCTCTTTACCTTGATGACTTCACGCAAAATCATAGCAGGTTGACGTTTGCTAGAGTATGTGTTGAGGTGGACGCGGCGAAGGAGATTCCTAAGTCCTTCGTAGTGAATTTGATTATGGAGAGCCATACAAAATTAGAGTAGAGGTTCGTTGGAAACCTCAAGCCTGCAATGTTTGCAAGATCTTTGGCCATTCCACCAATACCTGCACTATTAAGCCCAAAGTTCCACCTCCTCTAGTGTGGAAAGCCAAAGAGAGTGTAGGTCAAGTTGTCGCAGTTGTTCAAGAGCAAAATACCAAGGAAAGAGTAGGAGAAGGTATCCCGGTTGGTCATGAGCGAAACGCAAAAGAGGGAGAAGTTAGCAAAGGTAAGGATGATTGGATAGAGGTGGTGAAGAGGAAAACTCAAACTCCGGGCTTGTCACTGGCCAACTTCTCGTCTGGCCGTGTTCTTCTACTACTAACACGTTTGGCGTTCTTGAGAAATGTGAGGATTCGGGAGCCTCCTTTGTTGTGGAGGTGTCAAAGATAGATGTTATGGGGTATGTATCTAGTGATACTACCCCGATTCTCCATAGTCAGACTAGTACTCAACAAGAGCCTCCCCTCGTGGCTCTCCGTCGGTCTACACGGTTTCGAGAGCCTCCAAGAATTCCTTTGGATGGCGATTTCATTGGACCTAGGCATAAGTTGAACCCGGTGGTGGGTGGTCCTTCAACTCCTTCATCCACTAGAGATCAAAACAGGAAGAAGTTTCAAGAGAAACTCAAGATGTTAAAGGCTTCAAGAGTTTAGTTCTTGAGGCTCGCATGACCTTTGTTTTGGTGTTTTTTTGTGTTACTTCTTTGTAGTGTGCTTTGAGCTTTGTTGAATATCTTCTCTGTTGCGGTTAGGTTTTTTGATTTTCTCTTTTCTTTTTTTCCTTTCCTCCTGGGGTACGTCCCTTGTAGGTTGTATATTCGGTTAGCCTTTTTTTTTTCTAATTCAAGCTAATTTATCCAAAAAAAAAAGTTAAAGAAAAGGATCAGCCGAGAACAGTCACGCATACTTTGTTAGTATCATTTGGCATGTATTTAGCTTTATCTGTTTCTTGCTGTAAGAACATCATTGAATCATCGATGAAGAAAAGGTACGTTTTGGGGACGAAACCTTCATAACATCTTGAAATTTGAAAATCCGGTCGCTAAAAGTTCCTAAATATTCAACTTCTTAGCAGTTGTTGACATTGTATCCTACTGAATTTTCTTGATCGTTCAAAATTTTGCAGTGAGCTGCTGTTTACTGAACCGAACAGAATTGCATGCAAATTAAGTAGGGTAAAATATAGTTCCCCAGAACTACTTTCGGTTTTCATTATGTCCTGATATATCCCCATCTTTATATACATATGCACATGAATTTTAATCCTTTGGGCTTGATGACTGTGTTGCAATGATTTTTTTTTTTTAAAAAATTACAGATAGAGTAAGAACTTCATTGACAAATAAGAACTACAACCATCATGTGCAGTTATTACAATAAAGAGATCGGAGTGTGCAGTGTTTTTTTTTTTTTTTTGAGCAAACACAAACATATGATAGGAATAAAGAGACCGGAGTGAGAGAACAAACAAATAACACGTCCATATCAAAAAGAAACACGGGAAAGAAAACAAATACTATATCAATAAATCCAAACCCTAGGCCTTTCCCTCGGAAGCCAAGAGGTACAAGAGTAAAATTATGGTGAAAAGTAAATTTTGCTCACCCACTCCAGAAGTTCCCTAACAATTTTGCAGGTTCCATTATGGGGTCTGCCCTTTTTAATCTGTGAATGGTAGACTACTTTTGTTTGGTTGGGAACTTGAGAAAAAAATGGTAAGGAAAGCAGTTACTACTTTCCTTCCTATCCTTAGAGGGAACCTTTGAAGAACGAGAAAGAAATGGGAAGACAATTGCTTTAATTTCCAACTTGTGATTTCTCTCCAAAACATTTTCCTTTCTTCTCTTTTTGTTCATGGATTCCAAACAGTGTTCGAAATGAATTGTAATTTGTCAAACAGAAGTGTCACGGCCGCATATTGGGGCATGACCAACCGTGAACCATAACTTATTTTTTTTAATCTGCCATGAACCATGGTTTAATGAATGTGTTTCTGCCGGTACCATTTTCCATCACGACAGTGAACTTTATAAAATTTTGTTATCGAATTCCGCGGCCATCTTCTGGTCTAGAAGCTCTTAAGAATTGGCAAAACAACAAACATGATAGTAAATCCAAAAAATAAGCCGAAAAAATGACAATTGTTGCCACTAAAAAAAATCTCAGGTATGTAATAAAAGTCCAGGCTTTCGGTGCAACAGTTTTTGGCTTTCAAATTCTTTTTTTCTTTTACAAGGAGACCAAGGTGCGTTGCCACTATAATTTTGATCAATGTGGAAATCGATATTCCATCTTAATAACAGTCCCTGGTGAATGAAGCTGAATGTAGTCATGATATTAAGCAAAAATATCTTCAGCAATGAAAGATTTATCACCATCCACACAGGTTTCAGTAGGAGTTTGTAGCTGCTCGTAGTTTAATTGTCGAGAAGCCTCATACAAAGCTATGCCAACACTCACTGAGAGATTAAGACACCTCACATAAGTTTCAACCATCGGAATCCGAATCCCATCAGCACAGTCGAGCAGGACCTCACAAGGTAGACCGCAGGTTTCTGAGCCGAATACTAGCCAATCACCTCTTCTGTAGGAATACTCCTGCACAAATGGAATCCCGAATAAAGCTTATTCCGAGTAAAGAAATCAACTATTCAGAAGCAAAGGACATCGATTTCCAGGGCACTAGGGCAGTAAGAATATCAAACAATCTTTAATGATTTGAACTAGGAATGTTCTTTTTCTCTTTCTTTTTTCCTTGCTTTCACCAGATTGTTTGGTTGACAAGCTACCAAACTAGAAGGGATCATACGAAGTTAAGGGGCGTTTTCTTGGTGGAAATTCTTGAATATGTAATTCACAGTCACAGAGAGAAATTACAACACACTCGACTTGTTCAATAAACAAAACGTCTCTCTCTCTCTCTCTCTCTCTCTCTCTCTCTCTCTCTCTCTCTCTCTCTCTCTCTCTGTGTGTGTGTGTGTGTGTGTGTGTGTGTGTGTGTGTGTAATGAAATCAAAAGAAACTACAACACACAAACTCATAGCCAACACAGCTAAACCTCCACAACTTCCGCCCAATTTCCAGCTCCTTGAGTTGCCAATTGGAAGACGTGGCTTATAGCCCACTTGGTTGTACCCCTTGCGTGTCAAAGGTCTATGGATAGACATCGAGCCCCCTTTGGTTGTTTAACTCACTAACTTTCCCACTAACCCTCGCTAATTTATATCGTATGACAAAAAAAAAAAAAAGTTGCAAGTTGGACCCCCTTTTCTTTTATTCCAACCTTAGTTGCAGGATCCTTCTAAAATGGGTGCGCTCTCAAGACGGGAGCTCGAATTGGTGCTCCCAAGATGGGAGCTCAGTCCCCTCGAGATGGGAGCTTATCGGGGCATTAAAGCAATTATTCTCATACTTTTAAGGGTGTGGAAATAAGAATATGAAAATCTTATGAGTCGAGAAGTCTTACAAATTGAAAATATCTAACTTCCAAAAATTTTACTCTTTAAGGTAGGGAAAATTCTCAGTAAGTATCACTTTTCCTTCAAGTTAAGTATTTAAGATATTTTAAATACATATTTAAATATGATCTATATACGCTCTTTAAGCGCTCCCAACCTTGGGAACTTCTAGGTGCCTCCGCTCCCCCCACCCCCTCCTGTCCCCGCATCCGTTCCCGCTTCGTGCAACTAGGGCTGTAAACGAGCCAAATCGAGTTGGGCTTTTGAATGTTCAGGTACGTTCATTAAGTTTTTAACAAACTCGAGCCGAGCTCAAGCTCAATGAAAATCTAACGAGCCAAGCTCGACTAGGTTTGAGTTGAACTGGAACTTGTTCACGAGCCTTAACAAGTAAAAAATATTACATATTTATGCTCTTGTACAAGTCTAGAACTAAGTTGCACAAAGCGGGGGCGGGAGTGGTAGCGGGTGCGGGGGAGTCGGAGTATGTAGAAGCTCCCTAGGTTAGGAGCGGCGAGGTAATACTTAATGAATAAATATATATATTTATATGTAACGTACATATTTTTTTATAGTTGCAAAAGGAGAGAGTGCATATAAACATTATATGTGTATAAATATCAATGAGAAATGACATCCCAATAGAATTTTTTATGCCTAGATAAGTAGTAGAATACAAGACGAGAAAGAACAGAGACGGAACGAGGATGTGATATACAATGGGGACGGAATATGAACAACGAGATTTTATTTTTTAAGGTTTAAAAATCTAGAGGGTTAAATGTCTAAATAATACCTGAACTAAAAACAATATCTGGGTGCCTTTTTTTTTTTTTGGACCGGCAAAGAGAATATATATGATATGTTGCAATAAGAGAAGATAAAAGCCTAAACATCGAAAGCAAACACCAAGATAGCAACAATAGGCACCAGAGCAACAAACAACAAAATAAACATTACCAAAAAGCTACAGAAATATCAATAAAAACAGAGGTAAATATAGTGAAAACACATAAAGATTATAGGGATTACGGAGATTAGGGATTAGTATGTGGGAGGCCAACCATGTAAACTTTTGGTACTTGAAAAAAATTAACGTAGATAATTATAGAGATGGCCAAATGGGTGGAGGCCCTGGCACCCTTACGCCCCTTCATAGTTACGTCTTTGAGAAACAGTCCTAAATCTCTCTTCTTCTTCTTTTTTATCTTCTTCCTTGCATGTATTTGAAAAGAGAAGTGAAAATTTTGTCCTTAAGATTAGTGTGGAAGCTCGTATTTAGGAGCGGATTCCCGCATGGATGTGAGCGAGCTCCCGTCTCGGTGGCTCAGATTCAAGCTCCCATCTAGTAAATGCACCCATTTTAGAAGGATCCTGCAACTAAGGTCTAGAACTTCAAATAATTTTTTTTTTTTTTTTTGTACATAAATAAGTCCATACGGACCATACATATATTATAAAATATTAAACTTAAGTTTATAATACTTTTACAATTTTATACATGTACAAATTAAAAAAAAAAAATTCATCATGTATATGTGAAAGATTGTACATATTCAAGGGTATATATGAAATTCTTATGAGATATACATATCTATTCCAAGTTCGCAAGCCTAATCAAGCCGAATACTGTCAAGTTCAGGATAAACGAGCCTAAAATTGATGTTCAGGTTCAATTCATTTAGTATCCAAATCGAACTCAAACGAGCCTTTACCGAGTTGAGCCTCAAATAGTTCACGAACGACTCAGTTCATTTACAACCCTACGTGCAACTAAGATTCCAAGTATCCCTTTGCTCCCTCACCACACTTCACACTCTCTGCCAGTTAAGCTTTACATTCACAACACTCCTCCCTAAGCTTAATTGTCCTCTTGAGACTCATCATTGTCTTTGTTCTCTGTTGCACTGGACAACCACCGGCTGTCGTCCCTTTGCACCTCGCAGAAAACCCACAAGTTATTATCGGCCTTTGCCTCATGGAACAACCTCTTGTTGTTCTCTACGCTCTCTCCTGGGATCTTTCCACCTAATCGTGGATTTAGTACACACTTGAGGCTTCAACACACTTGGCAAATTTGACCACGTAGGTGGGTCCGAAACAATCAACAAGGCGTGTACAACTTTTAACACGCAATACATCACAATTAGATGGGTAAGAATATCAAAATATCGTTTTCATCTCTTCAATCTCACCAATATCTTGTCATTGTTGCCGATAAAAATAAATAAATAAATCTTGCCAATTTAACATCTGGAATCAATATTCTCATCTGGCCCCATCAATTTGTGGAGCCCACATCACCTTCATATGTCTTTATCTCATCTTTAAAGGCTCATATCCTCAATATATTTTGATTTGCTCGTGTTGAATCAAACCATCAATATCTCAGCTTATTTAGCTTCCAATTCGAAAATATCATGATCTTTAGTGGATCGTATCACAAAATATCAAGCATTTCTTCTATTATCTTACATGTGTTGTCAGTCGTCACTTCTCGTTTTGTCCATCAAAAACTGGTGCTAAACGGCTCTGTCACCTCTGATCTCGACAAGTATCGAAAAAATATCGTGGGTGTCAGCTTTTTATGGTCGACCGGTTTCATATCATCACTGACCAGCTATGATGCACGGACACGGAAACGGACACGGGGACACGGCAATTCTAAAAAAATGGGGACACGGACACGGCGGGGGACACGCCACGTGTATATTTATTTATATATTTAATTATATATTTATTTACATATATATATATATATGTAATATTTTAAAACTTTTAGGGGTCAAATTGAAATTTTTAAAAAATTTCAGGGGTTAAATTGAAAAGTTTTAAAACTCTTAGGGGTAAAATTGAATTTTTTTGAAAACTTTCAGGGGTAAAATTGAAATTTTTTTTAAAACTTTAACGGGTAAATTTATAATTACTCAAAAACTTAGGGTAAAAACTATAATTTATCATATATAAACACCCACTTCATCTTCATCAGCCGCCGACTTACCAATTTGAACCCTAAATATCAGATCTGAGCAGGAGCAGCAGGTATGCGTCTGATCCTCTCTCTCTCTCTCTCTCTCTCTCTCTCTCTCTCGGCTTCTTCTTCTTCTTCGTTTAGCAGCAACAGCAGCTGCAGATTCTCTCTCTCTCTCTCTCCCCCCGTGTCCCCATCCAAAAAAGTTGCTTAGCCGTGTCCCATGCCACGTGGCGTGTCGGGACACGTTTCCCGCCGTGTCCCCGTGTCCCCGTGTCCCGTGTCGGGACACTGCGGTACGGGGTCCGGGAGAGGTGTCGGTGCTTCATAGCTGACCAGCAATATCTCGCAATATTCTGAATCCCTCACGGTCACGGCTCAATTTACCCCTCTCACAAGTAGAGCAACAGAAGTCCATTAGGTAGTAAGATTAGCAAAGAGATTGGCAAATGAAACTAACCTAGGAAGTACACATCTGAGTATTGCATTCCATTTTGTGAGCAAGGATAACATTCCATTTCTAGCTCATAAGCTTTCCCTCTTCTAGGATATCTCTCTCCCAGCTTCCTTCATACTAAATGGAATGGAAGTGATCGAAGCAAGGTTACTAATCACCAAGATGTGATCCAAATAATTCAACTCGTCTAGCACTAGGTATGGTGACAACTAATGGCAAATACTGTATTACTTGGAAGAGCTATGCAGTTTTCTTAACAAATACCAGGAGACAAAAACACAGCTATAATTGGCGTTGCAACTACACTTCTAATCAGAATGAGAATGCTAGAAACATGAAGGGACAAAGGACAAGCACTTACTGAATGAATACTTCCTCCTCGCTTTGTAAAAGCTAATAGTCGTTTTTCCCCATTCTGTAGAGAACATACATGTCATGAGAGAGAGAGAGAGAGAGAGAGAGAGAGAGAGAGAGAGAGAGAGAGAGAATGGTCTGTGACTAAGAAGAATAACCTGTCGACTGAAATGATTTCGAAACTCCGCCCATGAATCATGCACTTTGACAACTACATATCTATTTGAAAAATGTTAATCCGCAAAACTAAAATACGGAATGATTTATTCAAAAAGCAGTCAAGTCTGGATAACAAAGCTAAAAATATAGCATGACATCAAGATCTTATAGCGTTAAGAAATGAGGACAAAATATGCACTGCAAGGTCTTTTTTCCCCTCATTTTGGCTTTGCATAATTTAACATAAGTAAATGACAGTGATGAACTAAGCAAAAGAAAATCTCTGGAAAACTCTTGAAGCCTCAAATGTATGTATAGGATACGGCCAATAATCCAATCCAGCGCGCTTTAGCTTTGCGTCATCCACCTGAAACCCTAGCGGCTGAAGACACAATAAATGTTTGAGTAGCGAAATTAATACCAGTTCTTAAGCTGATACCCTATAACTACACACTTTTTCTACTTTACTAACAAACAGACAGGTAGAACGTAATTCTCAGATAGCATATACCCCAACTAGGTGCAGTCCAACGGCTGTTGCTGCACAAGTTCTTGCAATGCATCCAGTGTTACCAGGAATCTGCCAAGGACAAAAGAATTCTCAGAGCCAGCCTCAGGATATAGACAGACGAATCAAAAGTCAATCAAGTATATGGACAGAAAAATGAAAAACCGGAAAGTGGGAGCTCGTATGAGAGTTGGTTTGACTGGTACTGGAATGTATCCAAGATGTTAATAACAAAGACATACTTCTATTTAAGAATTATGGGACTAAGGGAGGACTGCGACAGAAAAATGGTGTGCATCTAGTTAAAAAACCAAGGCGAGCTGGAGCTAATATGCACAGTAAATACATTTACTGCTCTCAAATTATTGCCATTATGGCAAGTAACCAACAAAATAATAAAGGCATGCCTGTTGCCATCGTCATTATTCTCAGCCTCAGGTTTCAACTAAGTGGTACAAGAATCAGACCTGATAAGGAGAAAGACTGGATGATTAAAGCCATACCCTTTGTTACTGTTATGGTAAAGTATGTTAACTAAAGTTACTAAACGTAACAAGAACAACAGTTCCAATATAAAAAAAAATTGATCAACCTTTTGTGCTATCAAATGACAAGATATAACGCCTCTTAATATGTATTCCCTACATACTCCCCATAGATGGAACAACTCACAAGCATCTCACTAAGAGGTGATGCTGCTCACGCAAACCAGTGACTCAAATCTGGGGACATAGGCATTTGCAGAAATAATGCCTGCAGGACACCAATGCCGTCCAATCCTGCCAGAACCCAAACCCATCGCGCAAAAAGGTATTTCTTCATGCTCACTTAATTGACTTGCAAATCATACTTAACACCACGGCCACCCACATTACTGGATATGTTTTGTTTGATTGTTTGGGCGTTTAAGAAAGATATATGAACTTGCTTTGTTGTCCCACATGACCTGTGCGATTATATTGTTTGCGACATAAACTTCTACTAACATTGAAATTTGATGCATTATGGAAACTTGTTAAGATCCAGAAATCTGTAAACAATCCCTACCACAAACATTTTTGTTTTTTTAGTACTCCGTATTACTCAATTATTGGCTCGGATTTGGCTCTTCATCCAACCCTAACATGATATTCTCATTGTGCAAATGCTGAACAGTGAACATGTTAATAAGAGCACGTGTTGGTTTCCTAAGGATGACAATTCCTTTGGATTCATCAAGTTTGGTTTCATATTTTCAGCAGTTAAAAAAAAAAAAATTCAAGGTTGGTTTCATTGAGTGCAAACCAATCCTCGTGTATCTTAGGATTTACTTCATTTGGTTAGTCATTTGTTTTATCTTATTTGGTTTGAAGACTTCACAAGTTGTGTTTTGACTTACGTGTGAGGGTTGTCCACATTTGTTTTTAACTGGCGCATATCTTTAACTGGCACATAATTTTTGGTATGTAGAAAGGCCAATCGGACGATGGACACATCCTGTATTAGCCTCATCTCATCTTCTTCTTGCTTCCTAAATAGATCAAAATCATGAAACTATGGATTGCCCCCTATCCGAACAATATCCTCCGACTGTTTGTGCCGAATATAATCCCATTCCACATCACAGATCATAACACAACCGTTAAGATGGCATGGGGGAGGTAGACATTCATCGAAACGCACAACTATATAATATGGCATTCAAAAAAATCTTAATCTAGATTCAACCTTTGCCCCCATAAAATAAAACAAAATGCATAACCAGAAAGAACATACGTGGTTAAGTAGTACCTGAGGAGAAACTAATACCACTTGAAGAACCTTGTTCTGTGAGCCTTCACCCACTGCCTCGACCACGTCATTAATCGCAGGACGGCCGCTGCCTCTTTCAGCTGCAAAATCCAAAATCGATGATTGAGTACGAAAAATTACAGAGCAGGATATATGTGGACATATAGATATACAAAAGACTGCGGCTGCAAGGAGCCGCTTTTCGAGGCTTGGCTCCTTGGGGACTCAGCTCGGCTGGCTTAGTAATCAAGCTGAGCTCGAATTTTACGGTAAGTTCGACCCGGCTCAAAAAGATCGACTTGTTTGAATCATTTGTATAGGCTCGGCTCATTTACAAAACCCAGCTCGGCTTGGTCGTTTGCAGCCCAGAGAGAGAGAGAGAGTACAGAGGGAGCAGAGAGGAGAGAAGCGTGAAGGAGAGGAGAGAGGAAAGCTGAAGTCGGTATTGAATAGATGGAATTGGAGTGGTCGGAAGAGGGAAGAGGCTCTGGAGCGGAAATGGAGGGGCGTGGCAATAACGGTTAGGGTTTTGAGACCAGTTGATGAGTCCATTCAGGGCCACCGGTTCCGTTCCGGACTGGATAGAGCATAGATGAGTTGACAGACCAAGGCAACGCTCCATGGCCAGGCAACAATAATGATGCAGCTGCATTTTTTTTTCGGTTTCAATTGTCGGGTTTGTCCAAACACGCTTAGGGACGTAAACGAGCCGAATCGAACCAAGTTTTAGAATGTTCAGGTTCGTTCGTTAAGTTTTAAAACGAACTCGAGCCGAGCTTGAACTCATTGAAAATTTGACGAGCCGAGCTCGAGCCGAGCTTGCCTATGTTTGAGTTGAACTCGAACTGGTTCACGAGCCGTAACGAGTGAAAAAATATTAGATCTTTATGCTCTCGTATAATTCTAGAACTTCAAATAATGTTTCTGTTTTGTACATAAAATAAGTTCATACATATATAAAATCACAAAAACTTAAATAAATTTAAGTTTATAATACTTTTATAAGTTTATACATGTACAAGTTATAAAATTTTCATTATGCATATGTGAAAGTTATAAATATCCAAGGTTATTTAAGAAATTCTTATGAGATATACATATATTCTCAGTTCGCGAGCCTAATCGAGCCGAATATTGTCAAGTTCAGGTTCGGCTCGTTTATTAAATGAGCCTAAAATTGAGGTTCAGGTTCAGTTCGTTTAGTATCTGAATCGAACTCAAACGAGCCTTTACTGAGTTGAGCCTTGAATAGTTCACGAACGGCTCAATTCATTTACAGCCCTAAACCCGCTCACACGCACCTTAACGACCCGTTTGGATGGCGTATTGATTTTGGAGAGATTAAATAGTAAGGGGAGATAATATAGTCAGAGGGATTAAATCAAAAGGGTGGACCCATATTAATGTGACGTTTAAGAATGTGTGATTAAATAGTCCATAATTTGGATGAGGGATAAAAAAAAAAAAAAGGGGCATAAGGAAGGTGGATAATGTAAAATCATGTCAAAAGACTTTATTGCCCTTGGTAATGCATATATTAGCTTATGTATTTTTATAATTATATAAATACCAAAATTAATTATAATGTTGTAAATTATATTAAGTAATTCATTTCAATATTCTTTTATGGTATAAATTAAGAATCATCTCTTCGTCAATTTTTAGAATTAAAACTAAAAAATTATCTTGTAATTTTTTATGTTTTTCATTTATGTTTTGTAACACAACGTTATGAATCATATTAAGTGGAGTAATTTTTTTTCTGATTTTCTTTTATTTTTTGTATCTAATGAAAGATCTCTAATAGTAGTTTAATTTGGTGAAAAAATAAATAAAAATCATAAGTGGAAGTACTTTATTTTTTTATCCAAAGGAAATTGCAAAACAACTCAACAAGCCAATAAGCGACCAATGTAAATTTTTTTAAACCTTTTCTTTTTATCGAATTAAAGATCTCGATTAGTAGTTTAATTTGATGCTAAAAAAATAAATATTTATGCGCGGAAGTACTTTATTTTTTTATCTGAAGGAATTGCATGGGGGTAGGGAGGTAAAATGGGGTGGTATATCCCCTGACTAAATATAAGCACACCTCCCCTGCTTTTATTTAGTGCGGCTTCTCCCTCACTATTTAGCCCGTGGCTATTTAGTGCGGGTGTGTTTGTTGTTTCCAAACCATGGGCTAAACATCACATCATCCCTTTATCCCCCCTGATTGCCTCATCCCTCTTCGCAATACTTCATCCAAACGAGCCCTAAGCGGGTAATTCCACTCAACCCATCAAACTAAACATGCTAATTAGAAAGGACAAGATGACACTTTTTTAATACATACACAAACCCAAACTATTAGATATGAGAAGCCAACCAATGACACAACCTCGAGAGCCTAACCCATCCTTCAAACGGGCCAAACCATATATGACTGGGCCCTACAAGGGTTATGAAGTAGACCAAGATTTGATATTTTTTAGGAGAGAATATAGGGTAATTTTTACTAATTCATTCAACTAGGCATGCTGACTAATGAGAGGCAATTGAATCTTTTTTAAACCACATACAAACCCAAATTTTCCGATGTTAGAAGAAAGTGTCACTACCTTTGAGAAAATAAAAATAACATTTTGTATATTATTTAGGAGAAGAGATTATTTAACCTCTAACCATACCATGTTTATTATCTTTTCATCTTTATATGCATAGCATGAAATGATTTACATTTTCTTTTTTAAATTTGGCATAATATTAGTATGAATACATGCGAGTAGTGATTTTCTCCCCCTTATGGCCTTTTACTCACATATATATATATATATATACAATCAGCTTCTCCTCAAGGCTCCCATTATTTTGCAATTTCCGGACCTTCTAATCGTGGCCAACGGTTGTGGAAAGAACTCTCACTTAAAGGCACTCGTGGGTCATGGTAACGGGTAAAATACATCTCGCGGGTTGCATTTCTGGGTCAGATCCATACATGGGTCATTGCTCCTTCCCCTCTCATTTATGACTACAGATCTGAGAGAAGAGGGAGAAACCTCTTCGTGAAGAACAAGACAACGAAGAAGAAGAAGAAGAAGAAGAAGAAGTCAAGAGCGGGTATTGAAGAAGAAATCGACATTGACTAAAGAAGAAAGCGATTGGGGTTGAACTTCTGGAGACGAAATCGACCAGAACTGAAGTTTCTCGAAACCCATTCTAGTTCAATCAGAAACTAAGAAATCTGCTATATTTCAAGATACAAAGACAGATAAAAATTCCAAACCCTTCAGATCCAGTGAGACATTGATTTCGTCTTCGATTTCAAGGCCTGCAACCCTAATAGGTTTCGAGAAACTTCAGTTCTGGTCGATTTCGTCTCCAGAAGTTCAACCCCAATCGCTTTCTTCTTCAGTCGATGTCGATTTCTTCTTCAATACCCGCTCTTGATTTCTTCTTCTTCTTCACGAAGAGGTTTCTCTCTCTTCTCTCAGATCTGTAGTCGTAAATGAGAGGGGAAGGAGCAATGACCTGTGTATGGATCTGACCCAGAAATGCAACCCGCGAGATGTATTTTACCCGTTACCACGACCCACGAGTGCCTTTAAGTGAGAGTTCTTTCCAATACATCCAACGGCCACGATTAGAAGGTCCGGAAATTGCAAAATAACGGGAGCCCTGAGGAGAAGCTGATTGTATATATATATTACTTATTTTGGAGCTAATAAATTAATGAGTCTCTTCCAAAACTTTAATTCAAAATTATGTTAAACTGCATTTGCTAATCACATCTTATGATGTTTTGAATAAAGGCATTTTGCAAAGTCACTCTCCCTTCTTAAAAGATATCAAATAAAAAGCCCTTTTTGAGTTCATTGCATTGCGAAAGGATTTTTAACTCTCTTTTTTTTGGTGAAGAGATAGAAATATATTAATCAAATTACCAAGTCAAAAACCGGCAAACAATACAAGCAAAACAAAAATCACCGACCCTCAAGACCGTCAACCAAAACCACCTACAAAACTAACACAAAAAAAGTTTTGTATCTAGGTATCCCTTTTTTTCTTTTTTTCTTTTTGGTCTAGAAAAGTTGGATTATATAAGCATATCAGTATAATTAAAGAAAAAGTTGCGTTTGCATGCTATTTTATTCACTTTTGGGTTGTGGACCATCCTTTTTTATGGGCCAAACTGTTCGAGCCAACTTGAATTCTCCGATCAATCTCCGATAAGATTGAATTGTCCCGAACGGATTTTGACAATCACAACATGCCCAAAAATCCACTAGAAAGAACCGACTTCACCCCTCCTTTGGGGAAAAAAATTTTGGGTACCGAATGAGTATCACGTGGCCGAGTATACGTGGTATCCGAGTGCTGTATTCAGGCCATTTAAAAGTGTATCGGACGGTCTAGTCGAAACCCTCTCTCTCTCTCTCTCTCTCTCTCTCTCTCTCTCTCTCTCTCTCTAAATTCGGACCATCCAAGACCGAAATGGACAATCATATAGTATCATATACAACCAATGGAAACTCATGGGTACCACGTGGTGCTCGTTCGGCATTGAAAACTCGTTCACTGAGAACTTTTTTCCCTCGGAAAAATCTAGTCACACATTCATTTTACAATTAATCATACAACCAATTTGCCATAGTATCATATAGGCTCTATTATTTTTATGATAAAAAAATTCACCTTTATAGAGAACATAAAAGATAATAATAATATTGAAAATCAGATTTATAGGATGCCAATAAATACATGATCAGAACACATTCGAATTTTCTCTTTTTCCGATCCTGCATTTATCGACATTCAATAAATCTAAATTTTGATACTCTTATTATTCTTGATGTACTCCATAAGGTGAGCGCTTTCAACCAAGAAAATGATAAAGCCTACATGGTACGGTGGCAAATCAGTGGTAAACGCTAGGGGTGAGCAAAAAAACCACCAACCCGTCAATCCAATCCAAACCCGGTTTGTAGTAATGTGGTTTGATTTCGGTCTAAGCAAATTATAAACCGTGCTCAATGGTTTGGTTTATGGATTTCTATTACTGGTCTCGGTTCTAATCCGATCCGAACCGTGTGTATGTATATATATTTATTTTATCTATACATATATAAATAATTTTGATACACCAAAAAAATAAAGATAGGCTAAGCCATAGTCAATCAATTTTCTAATCCATTGATACTGTATTCCACTGTTTATTCCTTCCTATCAAGAGAAATTTCTTTTAATTTTGTATAGGAAAATACATTTCCATTTCGTATAGAGCTAACCCAAATTGAATTCATCTCTCTTTTACTCAACAAAGAATAATTCCTCTTTTCTAGCCAATGTCTTTATCTCTATAATTCTTTCATTGATACTATTTTTTATATATTACTGATAGAATTGGTTTTAACGCTATAAGTTTTGTTATGGTTTATATTTCTTTACAATTTTAATTAATTTAAATAATTTATGAAGATAGATATCTTAATTTCAGGCAAACCGTGGTTCCGAACCAGAACCGATCCGCATTTTAGTGGTTTGGATTTATGAATTTTGTGAATTTGTTTGGTTTTCCATATTCTCAACCCATAGGTATTGGTTTGGTCCTTGATTTACTAGAAACCCGTAAGAGAGAGGAAAGCTGAAGTTGGTATTGAATAGATGGAATTGGAGTGGTCGGAAGAGGGAAGAAGCTTTGGTGCGGAAATGGAGGGGCGTGGTAATAAAGGTTAGGGTTTTGAGACCAGTTGTTGAGTCCATTCAGGGCCACCGGTTCCGTTCTGGACTGGATAGAGCATAGATGAGTTGACAGACCAAGGCAAGGCTCCATGGCCAGGCAACACTGATGCAGCTGCACAATTTTTGTTTTCTTTTTCAATTTTCGGGTGGTCCAAACACGCACGCGTATGCAGGCGCACCTACGCAGGCAATTACACTTAGACTAAGTTTCCCAAACAATTTTATCTTTCCCAAACAATTTTATTAAAGATAAAATTAAGATTTGATAATCAAATGAGGAGAGGTTTGATAAAATCTCAATTTTTTTAATGAGAAGGAGGTAAAAATATCAAACCTCCTCCTCGCTTGATAAAATCAAGAGTTGATTTTTTCAAATTTTAATAAAATCTTTTGGGGGTCAATTACTTATATATCCCTTCGACTTTCACTCAAGTTTCACTTCAGTTCCTCTGGTTTTAATTTGGACAATAAAAACCTTTCAATTTTGAATGAGTTTTGGACGGAAAATATGGATGTTAGTGTCATCTAATCTTTTGAGAAGGGTATTTTGGCCCTTTCACTTCCTCACTCTCTCCCACAAAAAAACCCAACTCTGAGGCTCTGTTTGGTTCTTAGAGAAAGGAAGAGAAAAGGAGAGAAATTTTTAAAAAATTCTCTTTCTTTGTTTAGTTCTACAAAAAGAGGAAGGAAAATATTTAAATTTCTATTTAACTTTCCTCCAATTTTCTCTTCAGGGTGTGTTTGGAACATGAGGAAAGTGAGAGAAAAGAAAAGAAAATTAAAATTTTTCCCTCATCTTGTTTGGTTTGGAGGAAAAGAAGAGAGAAAATAAAAAATCTTAGTATTGTGAATAGTGAAAATTTCCTCCCATTTTTCTCTTACTTTCCTCTCATTTTATTTTCTTTTACTTTCTCTTCCTTTCCACATGTAATTTTCCCTCTAACTTCTTTTTAATTATTTTCCTTTCTTTTCTCTTTCTTTCTTTTTCTGACTTCCAAACACAGCGCAAAATCCCCAAATTGAATTCCCCCAAATTACACTGCCGTGAGTTCACATCGAGATCAGGCCTATGGGTGGCTAACGAAGAGTGAGGAGGCAGTATTGGATGGCTAACGAAGGGCGAGAAGGCAGTAATGGGCGGCGAGCTGTGCTTCGCCGACGATGTGAAACGGGTGGCAAAGGATGATGTCGTAGTTCTGGTGGATGCTTTTGCTGAGTGAGTTTTCGACGGCTAAAACGGCTCAATCAGCGATGCAGAGCTCGAAGGCTTGAAACCCCACGATGAAGGACCGCTACAACAAGGGGGGAGAGAGAGAGAGAGATCAATTGATGGGTTCGTCTAACTCGGCCGTTCAAAAATCATACCGGTTGGAGTATCTGGAGTTGGAGGAAGCAGTTTTCTAGTCAATTTCATCTCCACCTTTGTTGAAGATCTCGCCACCATCAGAACAATTTCGAAGTAGTTTGCAACGTAATAATTATCGCCGACTGGTTACTTATGTTGTTGTTTTGCAATAATAGAGTTGCTG
The DNA here is from genome assembly GCA_020921065.1 of Vaccinium darrowii. Taxonomy (NCBI): domain Eukaryota; kingdom Viridiplantae; phylum Streptophyta; class Magnoliopsida; order Ericales; family Ericaceae; genus Vaccinium; species Vaccinium darrowii. The sequence goes on from CM037157.1 coordinate 20,145,009, forward strand.
GCTAGTATAGTTAGCTATAGCCTTCGATATACTTGGGGAGAAACAAAGCTGGAGCAGGTACCAAACCCAATTGTCGACTGTTTTGTTAAGCAGCTTCTGACACAGAGCTTGGCGCTGTGCATCAATGCCCGAAGAAGGTTAGTGATGGTTAATGGTTTTGGGAAATTATCGATGGGGACGAGATTTAGGATCTATTTGGAACATGTGGAAGGGTAGAGAAAGTGAAAGAAAATAAAATGAGAGGAAAGTGAGGGAAAATTGGGAGGAAATTTTCACTATTCACAATATTAAGGTTTTTTATTTTCTCTCTTCTTTCTCTCTAAACCAAACAAGATGAGGGAAAAATTTCAATTTTACTTTCTTTTCTCTCACTTTCCTCAAGTTTCAAACACATCCTTAGGGATTCAAGGGGTGTGTTTTTTCGTAGGGAAGAGGGTGGAATGAAAAAGGCCAAAATACACTTGTAGCATTGTCACGTGGACAACACATGGCTTTTTTCATCCAAAAATTGGACGGATTGCTGCAGAGGGGACATATTAACTTGTTTGGTTTGGTTCTTAAGAACCGGTTTTCTCAATTATTATTCAATTATTATCCCTATTTTTAAATATTATTTTTATTTCTCTCTCTATCTCTCTCCAATCATTAATACTTATTTTTTAATTATTATCCCTATTTCTTCCTCTAATCATTACAAAAACCAAAACCAAACCAAACACAACCATTGAAACTCATTCGAAATTGAAAGGTTTTTTTTTGTCCAAATTGAAACCAGAAGGACTGAAGTGAAACTTGAGTTAAAGTCGAAAGGATATATAGATAATTAACCCATCTTTTGGGAAACTAGGTTTTACCCTATTCAACGTTGATGGTTTAGTGGATTGGCTATGTGGGCGGTGAAGGTGTAGGAAGGGGGTGTTAATTTGCTGCAATTAAGTATGAATAAGTTAAGGGAGATCACCACTGATGAAACGGGATTCTCCGCAGCAGTTTTCAATAACCACAGTTGCAACTCTTTCCGGCAGCTTCTCTACCGATTTTAGAGCTCCGTAGTTGGCTTTGGCCATCTAGTTGCACGACGCCTAACCGTGTCGCGGAGCTCTCGACTATAGGTGTGTGACAGACACTTGGTTTGTATCGGTCAGATCTTGTATGGAGGTTTTACCAACGGTGGGCCTACCAGATAGCTGCTCTTCGGCAAGTTGCATGCAGGGCTTCGGACAATTAACTGACTGAATTAGCCAGTACGAGGGGCATATCCTTCAGTTAATTTAGTTATGTTCTTTGTCTTTCCTGTTTTGTAATTTGTTATTTTCAGTAGTATTTGTTTGTACTCGGCTACTCGGTAGCATTTGATATAATGAATTTCTATCTCTTTGGCTAAAAAAAACTAAACACGCTACTCAATGAAGGACAAGATGCCACCTTTTTTAACACATACACAAACCCAAACTATCTGATATGGGAAGCCAACCAATGACGCAAGCCTAAGAGCCTAACCCATCCTTCGAATGGGCCAAACGATGTATGACGGACCCCCTACACCAGTTATGAAGTAGCCCAAGATTTGATATATTTTAGGAGAGAAAATAAGGTAATTTCACTTAACCCACTCAATTGAGCATGCTCAGCTAATGAGAGGCAATAGGATCTTTTTTAAACCACGTACAGATCCAAATTTCCCGATGTTGGAAGAAAGTGTCACTGCATTTGAGAAAGTAAAAATAACATTTTGGATATAACAATTATTTAGGAGAAGAGATTATTTAATCTCTAATCGTGCTATGTTTTGTATTTCTGTGTTTATTATCTTTTCACCTTTATATGTATAGCATAAAATAATTTACATTTTTCTTCTTACATTTGGCATAATATTTGTTTTTTTTTTTTTTTTTGTACTTCGGTAATATGGCATAATATTTGTTTGAATACATTTGAGTAGTGATTTCTTCCCTTATGGCCTTTTACTCATTTTTGTTATTTTGGAGCTAATAAAATAATAAGGGTCTTTCAAAACTTTAATTCAAAATTACGTTAAATTGCATTTGTTAATCTCATCTTATGACGTTTTAAATAAATACGTTTTGCAAAGCGGCTCTCGAAAAGATATCAAATAAAAAACCCTCTCGGGTTCATTGCATTGCAAAAGGATTTCTTTGTATCTAATTATCTATGTATCTGGCCCTATAACTGATTTCCTGTTTTCTTTTCTTTCTTTTTTGTCCGGAAAGGTTGGTTACTATAAGCATATCACTATAATTAAAGAGAAAGTTGCTTTTGCATACTATTTTACTAACATGAACCCGTGCTATGCATGGAGACATGAAATAAAATGATGTATTTTCCCGATTTTTTGATTAGCTAAAAAATTGTGCTTTTGACCACAAAGTTCATGCATTAAAATATTGGATATCCTAGATTAGATCAAAAGAGTATAACAATTTTATTTCCTATCTGGTCGTCTCGACTCTAACTTTCCATGGTGATTGATTCTACTATATAATCACAATCTAGCGATAGCACGTAAGAGCAACAAATTAATTTTTCATGCATCTAACGGTGGCAAGGTAACCAAAGATGAATTTTTGAATGTGTATGTATAAGTTCAAGGAAAATGAAAAACCATTCATGCATAAAATAAAATAGATCAATTTTTCATCCCATGGTGGCAAATTAACCAAATAAAAAAGCGAAAGGAAAAAAGATAAAAGGGAAAAAAATGTAGAAGCTTAGCCTTCAGAAAAAAAAAAATTAATCATGTTCCATGGGTTAGAACCTGCTCTTGACGATATGGCGGTCGACTATGAAGAAAATCTCGAAAAAAGTCACTTCACTTCACACAAAATCATTGTTAAATAGAGGGAAAAAAATGACTAAAAGAAAAGATCAATGCCAAACTAATTTATGGAGTATAGTTTCCATGCCATAAATCTTGCCTCGAGTGTGTATCTCCAAATATTCTTATATGTGTAATAGCCTGAAAAAAAAATCAAAAAAACTAATTAGCATTGATCAATTAAAAAAAAATGTCAAAGTGTGCTCATAATTATTTACTGAGACTAATCTTTGAAACTCATCCTACAGTGACACATTAACCTACCATGGAAAAAAGTACAAATAATTCATGTAGGGAACAAAAGAAAAGTGGAAGAATATCAATAAAAAAAAAATTTACCTTCTGAAGAAAAATTTTAGCTATTAAATCTCTTTCTCCCACTCCATGAGGTGTAAGTATAGACATAGTTTTGGATGAGTAGCCTAAAATCATATTGGATGTATGTAGACATAATTTTGGATTTTTCAATTAATCACGTATGGAAATTATAAGTATAGATATTTGAAATATATGATTGAATAAGTTTGGAAAATTTGAAATTCAAAAAGGGGCTAGATTTGTGGATTTCAATACATGCTTCAATCAAAATTGTACATGACAAAACCAACTAATTCATGACACTTGTCGCACTCACAGCTCTTTTCACGAAAAGTCTTGCAATAATATATAAGATTTACTTTTTGGTTGTGGACCATTTTTTTTATGGGCCAAACTGTTCGAGCCAACTTGAGTTCTCCAATCGGATTGAATTGTACCAAACGGATTATGATCCCATCAATTAAATTAGTCGGGATCGGTCTTTCCTTCTCGAACGGATCACAACAATCACAACATGCCCAAAAACCCGCTAGACAGAACTGACTTCGCCCCTCCTTGGGGATTTTTTTTGGGGTACCGAATGAGTACCACGTGGCCAATATACGTGGTACTGCTGCATCCAAGCCATTTAAAAGTGTATTGACGGCCCAAATCAAAACTCCCTCTCTCTCTCTCTCTCACACCAAAATTTTGATCGTCCAAAATCGAAATGGACGGCCGGATGTGCTCGCGCAGGTACCATATGGTACCCTACTACCCGTTCGGCACTGAAAACTCCTTCGCTGTGAACCTTTTTCCCTCGGAAAAATCTAGTCACACATTTATTTTTGCAATTAATCTTGCAACCAATTTGTCAGTAGTATCATATAGGCTCTATTATTTTGATGATAAAAAAATTCACCTATATAGAGAACATAAAAGATAATAAGAATACTGAAAATTACATTTATAGGATGCCGATAAATGCATTACCAGAACACATTTGTCATATGCGTGAATTCGAATTTTCTCTTTTCCGATCCTCCATTCATCGACATTGAATAAATCTTAAATTTGGTATTCTTTTTATTCTCGATGTACTCTATAAGGTGAGCATTTTCGAACATGAAAACGATAAAGCCTACACGGTACCGAGGCAAATCTAAAATTGGTTAGTATAAAAATAGGCATATTGAATAGACTTCCCCTTGGCTAGTATAAAAATAGGCATATTAAAATTGGTTAGTATAAAAATAACTTGGTTAGCTCAGTTGGCGTGCTCACTGCCTTCCTCAATGGAGGCGTGAGTTTGAGCCTCACGAGGGGCAGTGCAGGGTCTAGGGCTATGGACAGCCTCTGGACTCCTCTGTGGACTAGGGCTGAGTTTTTTGTTTGATTTTAGCAACAACCCAGTTGCTAAAATCTGGGTTGATTTTAGCAAATGAGTTCACCAGGTGCTAAAATCTAGGTAGTTGCTAAAATCAAACGGAAAACTCAACCTTAGTCCATAGAGCTAAAATCAAACAGAAAACTCAGCCTTAGTCCACAGAGGCTAAAATCAATCCAAATTTTAGCAAATGAGTTCACCAGGTGCTAAGATCTGAGTTGATTTGATTTTAGCAACCTAAAAAACTCAGCCTAACTCACTAACCCTACTAACTCCCTTTCCCCCGCTAATATACTAAGTGATAAACCTGGCAGTATAGAAAATATTTTACAGAAAATGTACAAATCGCTCTCGGGGACCCACTTTTGGGTCCCTCACGAGTGATCCAAACCGTTCATTGTTCTTAGAACATTTTTCCGAGGGGGCCCACAAAAAATCAGCTCAATCGGACGGTTAGAAGTGCTTGAACCAAAGCCCCACCGTTTCTTTTGATTTGAAAATGGTGGAGCTTTGGTTCAAGCACTTCTAACCGTCCGATTGAGCTGATTTTTTGTGGGTCCCCTTGGAAAAATGTTCTAAGAATAATGAATGGTTCGAATCACTCGTGTGTGACCCAAAAGTGGGTCCCCGGGAGCGATTTGTACATTTTCTGTACCCTTTTCCCCTGTTCTCCTGTGAGTGTACTGAGAAAATTCAGGTGTGAATTTAGAGGCTCCCGTAGCTATTACTCCTATATTTTGTTAAAGAGCCATTGCTTCCTTCCTTCTCAAAACGGGCGGTGTGCGATCTCCAATCGGTATAAACCGTCGCATACGAGACGAATCTGTAAAACAGATAAAGGATCTGAGGTTGAAAATCTTTGACAATTTGAATCACGATCAGGTAAAACGACAAACGTGAATTAGCATAATTGTGTCGATTTTATCACGCTTTAAGGTCATTATTTAGGGTTGCTGTAAATTAGATGATTGTCGTGTCTGACTAGTTCAATCGTGTGATTAAGCGCATATGTTGTTACATTACAAGTTGTGAACTAGGATATTGAGGTGCTAGGGTTTGAGTTGATTCTGAAAGCATTCAGATTGGCGGCCTTTGATTTGATTGAGCCTAGGTGAGTTGGCGTTTTCTTAGTTTTGAGTTCAATCTTGAATGCGAAGTATTTTAGATTTGGGTTTTGAGGCTAATTACTTGCTGAAGGAACAATCGTGGTGATTTCTATGTTCCTATGTCTTTTGGTGGCAGGGGAGCATTGGGAATTGAGTTGGGTGTTGTTTCTGATGGGGCAACTGAAACTGAGTTGGGTTAATTAGGAAAGTTTTGTCATTGCCTTTTGGTTTTGTTGGGTTTGCCTGATTTTATGATTCTTAAGATTCAGAGTTAGAGTTATGCGGTTGAACCTGTGTTTGTCTTTCATTGCCTGGATTATTATGGTGTCAGAGTAGTTAATGGGTTGGATCTAGTGTGTTTGTTGTATTCTTAGGATTTGGATTCTACAGTTTTTGGTAAGGAATTGAGCTTTACATTAATTACTACACCCAACTGGAACTCTTTGGCAATTTCTATATAGTGTTTTAAAGTTTAATAGTAAGACGAATTGGTTTAGAATTAGATTTGAACTTATGAGATGGATTATTTTAAACTATTTGCTTATACAGTCTTTAACGGAGCAGAATGACAAAGAAATGTGTATATAGTGGCTTGTTTTGTTCTGTCTTTTGGCAGGCGAGGGTGTGCTGGGGATTTATTTGGGTGTGGTTAGGCTGGTGTTACATGCCTTGTATTTTTATTGCTTTACCTGGTTTGGTTTAATACATTGGGTTATGAATGACAGGATGAGTGTTTTTTTTCTCCTTTTTTTTGAAGATATTAGGATGAGAATGTTCAAGCTTGTCCAAACTTGACAAGGATAAACTGGACGTTCAATGTTGGTGGTTACATTCTGTAGAAGCTCTCAATGTCTGGCTATTTTTTGTTTTCCGGCTTTTGGCATTTTTTATTCAGCCAAGCCCAGTTTAGTTTCCTGGCTAATAAGAAACTGCCTTACTAAGATCTATAAAAGTTTAATCCTTTGGTTCTTAAGAACTAAATTACTAAATATTTAAATTAAATGACAATTTAATTTCCTATTTTGTGATTCTGAGGTTTTCTTATTCTAAGCCTTGTATCGACAATTTGTTAACCGGAGCTTCTTGTCATATTTCTTCTTGTATTGATATTCAAATGAATTAAGATGCTATTTACTCGCAATTACAATGATCAGACCTGTTTCATTGCATTGGCTAAATACCTTGTAAGCTTGCTTGTCGAGCAGTGGGTTCTTATTAACAGCCAGAATAATATTGGCTATTTGCCAATGGAGAAAGGAAAATCTTCTAGCCTATTTGCTAATGATGGCTCATTCATGGAGCGGTTCAAACAGCTCGAGCAAGAGAAGGGTGCCGCATTAGAGGGATCTAAGCAGGGCCAAACAGCATCAGATACTTCTACTCCTAAACCAATCATTAGTAAAGCCAGTTTTGGATCTAAAGCAAACAATTCACATAAACCCAACCCAGGTTCTGCGAGTGGCAAACTGGCATTCAGCTTAAAACAGAAGTCAAAGCTTGTGGCACCTGCTCTTAAGTTAAGTGACGATGAGGATGAAGAAGAAAAGGATGCTGGAAATGCATCAGGTATTGGGCTGGCAAAACGGCAGAAGTTGGGTCAGCCTGATGCCTCTGACCAATCACAAAAACAAGCTGGCGTTGGTAATTATTTCTTAAATTCTTACATGAGTATCTTATCATTTGTTTTGATTATTTGCGTGAAGTAAGATTGACGATCTGGAGTATTAACTCATGCACATGCAAGCAGTACCAATTTCCTTTTAGCACACTTGGAATTCCATGTTAGACAGATCACAGATGATTGTTTCATCTCTTCAATCACAGTTGGATATGGTCTTGGATTTCTCAGGGAAGAGGTTCGGGAATTGATTGATTGAATGGCTATTATATGTTTGCCCATTTCTCAACTTGTATGGGTTTTTCTGAATAATACTGAGCAATCTGAGTCGAATTTGCCACTTCTCCATACGATTTTTTCTTTGGTTAGGTGGCTGCAGTTGTTTAGTAATGGTGCGTTTTCCCCCCTTTTCTTTTTTATCTTTTCTAGACCCACCATAGTTTTTTAGGTTAGGAAGTGCGTTTTACACAGTTTCGGCCTTATGCCTTTTTCTTGTCATTGTTCAGTCCACTATGATGTCTCCATGAATCTCTTATCAGCTCGAATCTTCAAAGAACTCAGGTTGTTCAAGAAATCTCTATGGGCATTTCGCACTTTGGGGTATAGCGGTTGTTGCTGCTTGTTTCATTTCTTCTCTAAGACACTCACCCAGGCTCTTGTTTCTCATTATCAAATGTCTTTTGATATGTGTTCTTTAGCCGATAAGTGATTACTTAACAATTACCTGTGTTAAGTTTCTACCTTTGTCTGACGGATGTGCACAATTAACCCAACTAGTATTAGTTCTGTGGTCCAACAGAACTCATGATGAGGCTTTCTGTTTCCTATTCAAGTATTGTGAAGAACTGAAGTTTGACTTCTTCAATAAGTGCACTGATTTTGAGAAGATCATATTGGAGTGGTGCTTCTGTACCCTTCAATTTGAGGATAAAGAGGACAAACATTCTTGAATTATTCATTTCATGAATGCAGCTTATAACTTAAGTCCCTTTCAACATTGGTGGAAAGAGATGTTCATTCAAAGATTTGGAAAATGTGGAACGCTGCTACAAGAAAAATTTGCATTGCCTAGTTCATGCTCTTGGTTTTAACAAGTTCTTTAAGTGACATGCAGCACCACCTCCCCCAAGTGACAGTACAGTGAAGGAAGTTGCAGACAGGTTAGCAAGTTTTGTGGCTAAACATGGAAGGACAATTGAGCATGTTACGCGGCAAAAGAATCCAGGAGATACTCCTTTCAAGTATGTATCCATTTCAAATGTCAACCTTTATCACCTGCTATTCCTCCATGAAAGTTGAGTTATAGACATCCTGCATTCCTTCTACTCTGCGTCTTGTTTGTTTCTGTGTAATGATTGTGGGTGATAATATCATTTCTATAGATGCAAACATTGTTAGGATGACTATCCTATCATCTGTGCCCCATTAATTGCGATGTTCAATATGTCTGTCTTTTCTTGTCTATATGAATTGAGGCATTTCCTCATCTCTACAAGTTGGCATGATGACCTTGAAAGTAGACGATAATCTGAGATTCTTAAAATGTGATGAAATGCCTATGAAAGTCAATTGAGGTAATTTTTTTTCTTGAGTTTTGTTCATTGGAAGCTGTCATGTATTAAACGCATCAGGGTTCTCTTACCCTTCTGGACTGAAAGTTGCTGCTTAGAGGTAGAAACTTGCTGTATTGTATTCGGAAATTTTTCTCAGTACTCTAAGATCTTAGGGATCTCACTTAAGAGACATTGCGAAATAACATTCAATGAGTTATATGTCGTGTAAGTCGTTTATGGTGGGTTGAACATCTAGAACTACTTGCAGTAGCAACTAAGTAGTTTTTATTTTCTGAGGTAAGCTTTGTAGATTTCTCTTAATCCGAGGCAATCATTACTGTTTCATGTGATCCCTTCATTGGTTTATGATTTAAACCTTGATGCCTGTTCATAAAAAGGAGAAAATGATGTAACAGCTCATGCATTGACTGTGTCATGAGATTTGCCTGTTTTGACTTTGCATAGATTTTGGCAAAGATATTTACGCGCTTTTCTTGTATCTGGTGTTCTTTTTTTTTTTTTTATTCTGGCACTCATCAAGTTGCTTATTTCAGGTTTCTCTTCGATGAAAGCTGTGCTGATTACAAGTATTATGAATATCAGCTTGGTGAAGAAGAAAAGGCTTTGTCAGAGTCCAGGGAATCCCAGACGTCACGAAGTGGTTGGTACACTAATATCTACGTTTTGTTCATTTGTAGAAGTTGCCATTAATTGCTATCGTGTATCCTTGGAACATGGGTACAACGGCCCGCAAGTTGGCAGAAGAACCAACATGGAGCTTCCCCACTGCAAAATGTTACTGTTAGAGTGGGCTGGAGGCCTGGAACTGTAGTTGTTTTCTTGTTTTGATCATATATCCACCCGAAAAGTTTCAGCCCACCTGATTGTAGAAAGTCAATGCATGGAACTAGAATTTTCTTCATTCTGGTTTCACTTAATGCTTTCAAATTTTTTTTTTTTTTAACCATAATGATTGTTGTTAGAAAATGATCTTTTTAGGAGGATAATCTCTTCGTTCAGAATCAGAAACAAGTTGACTAGTATTTTAGTCTCAAATTGCAGCTTTCTTTCCTCTGATTTTCTTGTGTTTGTAGTCCTCCTTATGAATATGCTTATACAAACTCTTAGAGTGAGTAGTGAAGCACAGTAAGGTAGATGTGCAACACAAATTTACTTGATTGAAGTTTACGTTAGATTCTAGTTGCATAAAGGCTCAGATATTGCCACTTTTGGTCACTGTTGCAATCCGTAGCTCTTATTCACCCTGAGTTGACTGACAAGTGAGGTAACAGGGCCATTCTTATGTGTTGGCAGTGTTGCATGTAATCAGTGAGTGTAGATTGGTCTAAATGTCTTTTGTGTCTTCCATTTTGTTCCCGGTCTTGATGTATTCTGAGACAGTGGCTTCAGAGTCCGTGGCAATGCCATTGTGTTAATTTGTTCTGATAGATTGTGATTCTAATAGAAGAACAGGTTTTTTTTTTTTTTTGATTTTCAATTTGATTTCCATTTTATTGAACTTATTTTGATTGTTTCTTGTTGAAAGAATCCCTTTAGATCAGAATAATGTTTGTTGATCATGGACACTTTTCTATATGTAGGTGGTGCAAGCACTGCAGCTCCTATGCCTACAAGTGGGTCTCAAAAGTCAGTTCAGCAGCATTCGAACTATCAGACTCCTGCTTCAGCTTTATATGAATCAAGTGAGGATAAAGAGCTTCCATATCTTCAGTTCAAAGTTCATTCCTTTCTTTCTTCATCTTTATTTCTGACTGAAATTCCAAATTCATCAAACTGGTGCTGTTCACTTAGGTTCAGAATCATATCGACTTGACATTTGTGGCAGTTGAGATGCGACGAACATGCATTTCAGCCAAGTAGTTGTCAAGTTGAAGGACATAGATATTAAGATCATTTATGCAGCATGGGTGTTTTTACATCCGGTTGATTACATGTGCAATGATGTTCTAACAAATTGGTGCATGATAGGACTCATTAGTTTTGTTCCTACTACTCAGGATAAGTTTCATGAATTTGATTTGTCATTTCTTTTTGAGCATTGACCATAGATTCTGTTGAACTACATTGAACATGTCTTTTCATTTTATATGCCATGACAGCCATGTTAGTTTGGATTGTCATCCCGTGGTTACCTTCAATATCGACAGTGTCGTCTCTCCAGAGTCATTACATATGTTGGCCTTCGTTCTATGTGATAAATTTTCCTTGGGTGTTTAGAAACCTTAAGGTCAAAAGTTCTTTGAACATGCGTATCATTTCCTGAAATTTACATAAACTGTTGTCTTGCAAGTTGAAACAAAGAAGATTGGAATCTATCTAACTGTTCTATTTCTAGTTCCAATGCAATTGTACATAATTAATCCAATATACAGGAGATCATCTCTATGAGTGCTCCAGAGGATTGAAAAAATGAGACTGGACTGTAGCTATGTTTATATTGCTAGCTACACCTGCTTCTGTATGTTAGGCGACTTGAGGATTACTATTTAAATTCTCATCTACAAACTTGTGCAATTTGAAAATGTGTTATGTAAAAAAGGTCGAAGACCAGGTTTGATATGACTTACAGAAAAAGACTTGGTTTTTGGTGCTGCATAGGGTGGCCACCAGTTCCCTTAGTAGTCTTTCATCTTCATGTCTCAATTACTACTTTCGAGACATGAATTTTTTTCAACTCTCAAGGGTTTTGTGAAGTGGAAGTCTTGTCAAATTTTCCTCTTCTCTTTATGTGTCACGACTCATGATTCTCACGAGCATCTCACTAAAACCTTATATGTGTCTTGCATTCCTTAAGTCCACTTGTCCCTCGACAGCATTGCCTTTAGTCAATTTATCTTGGGTTAAACCTTGCCTCTGGTCCACTTGTCTTGGGAAAGCATACAATCGACGAGTCTTTCCTCCTTCGTGTAATGGTAGTGATGTCATTATTTCATGTCCCCTTCACTCACAGGTGAATCTAGCGGCCCAGCTGGTGCAGATCCTATAGCAATGATGGAGTTTTACATGAAGAAGGCTGCACGGGAGGAGAAGAGGAGACAACCTAAACAGTCGAAAGATGAAATGCCTCCACCTGCTTCCCTTCAAGGTTCATATCTCTATCTGATTGTGATCTCATGAGAAGGTTTTTTTTGGGCATCTCCCTGATTGGTTCTGCCAATGTTTTCCGACAAAATCTCTTTTTTTGGTATCATAGCAGCTTCTATGAAGAAGGGTCATCACATGGGTGATTATATCCCTCAGGAAGAACTTGAGAAGTTCTTGGCTAGCTGCAATGATGCAGCTGCTCTGAAAGCTGCTAAAGAGACTGCAGAAAAGGCTAAAATCCAAGCTGACAATGTTGGTCACAAACTTCTTTCGAAAATGGGCTGGAAAGAAGGTTCTCTCTCTTTCTCACCATACTTCAATTTACTTTAGTTTTGTTTGCAAACATGTTTTTTTGAATTATTGCAGTCGACTTGCCGTTGGCAATTCCGTTGCTATCTGTGAAATAGTTGCCGAAAGAATTCAGTTACCTGCTAAATTAATGTCCCTACAGCATTCTTTGTTTCTCTAGATTTTGTTAGAGTCTGAAGCTGGAATTTGTCTGGAAAGGTGTCCACGTGTCTGGGTACTGATACTCCATGCCTATACTTGATTTCATATGACCAACATGACTACAGTTTTTGGATGGGGTGATGTATCTGATGCTTCTGTAGTACGTCGAGACAGTCACTTGGTATTTAGGTTCTATTTTTAGCAAAGAATTGATGAGATTGCAGATGATGTGACCCATAGGATCCAAGTGGAGTTGCTCAAGTGGAGAAGCGCTATTGGTGTATTATATGACAAGAGGATACCCACAAAACTGAAAGGGAAAGCTTACATATGACAGCTGAATGACAATAAATCCCTTTATGTTTGGATCAAAGCTTGAAGTTTGTCGTATCTAGATCCATTTCAGCAAAAAAGATGAAGTGAACACGAGTGAGAGACTGACATCTTCCAAATTGACTGGAAGAACTTTGATTTGTTTGAGTTCTGGTAGAAAGCAGGAGAAGTGTGACGTGATTGATCAAAAACTTGTATTCATTTTACAGTTCTACTTTTTCTTAGGTCTTTGGTTTGTATTGTGTTTTGGGAATGCCTATATTGCCTAGATTAGCCTTACCACCCTTACGTGACTCGGTGTATCAGGGGTAACATATTTCAGTAATCGTAGCTCCAAAAGCAGGAGACTTGTGATGTGATTGATCAAAAACTTTTATTCATTTTACAGTTCTACTTTTTTCTTAGGTCTTTGAATTGTCTTGTGTTTTGGGAATGCCTATGTTGCTTAGATTAGTCTTACCACCCTTACGTGACTTGGTGTATCGGGGTAACTTATTTTTAGTAATTGTAGCTCCGTCGTTTACCTCGAATAATCTCGAGTTAGTCAAGTTTGATGAAATCTTTTACTTTGGTTCGGTATTGCAGGTGAGGGTTTGGGGAGCTCCAAAAGCGGAATTGCAGATCCAATTATGGCGGGTAACGTGAAAAAGGACCACTTGGGGGTTGGTGCACACCAACCCGGAGAAGTGACTCCAGAGGACGATATATATGAGCAATATAAGAAGCGCATGATGCTTGGTTACAAATTCAGACCAAACCCCCTGGTAAGACCTGGCTAATCGGCTTATAGTAGAACTCCAGTTTTCATATGTTGTCCTGGATATCTGCTTGGTTGAGAATCAGTATGTGACTACGGATTCCATGAATTGTATTTCTAATGTTGCTCTTTTGATTTCTTCACTCACAGGGCAATCCTCGGAAATCGTACTACTGAGGGATTTCTAATGCAAACTGTCTGCTAGTCGGTTATCCTTGGAGAACCTGTTTTTTAGTCCTATTTTTTTTTTTTGTTTCTTTGTGGGTATAGGCAAGTTGAATTCGCTGTTGTATCGGAGCCGCGAGAATTGGTTCGTGTTGGGACAGAAGCTATTCATGTTGTTTTGTCTGGGATGCAATGGTGTATTGCCAAAATTGTCAATTAATTATTTTGTCAATGCTTATGTACTACTTACTTGCATAGTACCTTCCATTCACGGCTATGCAAGCATGATTTCATCTGTTAAAAAGAGTTTTATCTTGTGTTAAACCTTGACTTGCTTGTCTTCAGATCTGATCTTGACCTAGCTTTGATTTTCTGTAGCTTGATTTTTCTTTTGTTGTCTTTTTTCCGAATTGAAGATTTTTCTTTATTTTGAAAGTATGCACAAGCTTTACGGGTCGAATTCAAATTAGAACCGAGTTAGAAAATTTATGAGATTGGAGATTTATTTACGAACTTGTAATGAGCCAGAGTCTTCTGAGTTAAAATTTTGCTGTCAATAGGGATTTTATGAGAATAGGGATTTCCGTAGTGACACAAGTTATTACATCTCCGTGGTGACCTCAATTGTGAGATTTCTATAATCTGTTTTGGAATCGGAACTATCTAAATTGTTGGGAATGTTGAGTAAATCAGGATATTGGCAGTGATATGGTTAGATATCATTTATTTGATGAAAATGGATGGCCAATATCATATAGAGAAGAAACTATAAGACAAATTTGTCTAAATTATGTCTACCAATCTCCGATGATCATAATTTTTTATATCCATAATATGCTCAACATTTTTAAAAAAATGAACGGTTCTGATTCCAAATGAAGATTTCACAGAGAATTCACAGTTGAGGTCATTACGGGTATCCAAATTCCGATTTTATTATGGGTAATCTATATGTGTACATGATCTTTTTAGTCTTTGTCAGCTGAAAAGGGTCAAGGGAAGCTAAAATGATTATACATTCATTTTGCAGTTCTTGTGCAAAAAATCAATTTTTTCTTACAATCACATGATATAATCTGCTACAAAATATGCACGATGCACTCACCTCATCATTAATAACCCGTCTCATTTTGAATTTCAATCCTACTCTGGCATCATTATCAATCCCTTAGAACTGCTATGCATATCAAAAAGTCCCCGGCCATGAAGTGACTGAGAAAGAAAAAACAATGTGCTATAGATTGGCAGATTCAGGGATGGACCCAGAAATTTATCATAGTGGGTATGCTGGACAGACAGCCAATGCTCTCTTTGCACATATTCTGAAATGGAGAAACACGAGAACAAACCCCCCCCCCCCCCCCCCCCCCCAAAAAAAAAAAAAGGCACGTCAGATTTTTTGATAGTATCTATATGGGCACTCTTGTGGTGTATTTATCACTTTGTATCTATATGGGCACTCTTGTGGTGTATTCTTTGGAATTCACCTCCACATACATTGAAATTGACTCTTCCACGGGTCAGTTATCAGCGAAGATTTTGGTTCAAACTTATCCTTCATCATTGCAATGCTGTTCAGTTGGCCCACCAGGAGTTTGCGAAAACTCTTTGCAGAGCTGAAGGGGCTGCAGAACTGGTTTTGGAAGGAAGTTTAACTTGCAGTTACATTGTGTGGTTGGTCCGGCAGCAGTTTTGAGGAGCCATGTGTGAAGCTATATAGACTCCAGTGTTGGAAGAAGTTCCCATAAAATTTAGCAATTGGCCGTGCAGGTTGAGCAGCTTGAACAGAAAAAAATGTTAGTGCTGCAGGATGGCCAATAGTTTGTGCTGAGTGTAGCATGCAACTGAGATTGCGCTCAAAACCAGTTTGTGATGTGAGTTGGCCAAAACTTGACTGAAAAACCAGAATCTACTGAGAGAGGTCAATTTGAGCTCGAAACCCACATCCTGTGTTGCAGGTTGCCCAGCTAGACCTGGAGAACCAGTCTTTGAAGCGCCATATTGGGAGGGAAAAGCAGTCGTATATAGATGCAGGATCTCTAACTTGACTTCGAGAATATGTATGTTTAGCTACAGGAGATGAAGGTCCTGACAATGGGAGAATAACTGCAAATCTGTGCAGGGATGTTGAGCAGGATTGGGGGATGTATAGTGAGCCATGCCAGAGTGGAGTCACTGACGCTGCAGTTGCAGATGTAACTGGCATTATGCCAATGGGTTGGAGGAAAGTGACTCTGACCAAAAAGTTGAGTAACCACTTTAACACCATTGAGGAGGTAGTGCAGCAGCTGATCAAAGAAAACAAAAATATTAGTTCCCGAATGTGGAAGCTGTGCATATAGCAAAACAGCCATTCCTCCGCTTCCAAAATTTGGCACATCTTCAATCCTTTCTGCCAATAGCTGTCCACAGCAGTTTATGGTAGGATGGCAATTTCACCCTAAATCGATGGATACCCGAACCAAACCGAACCCATCGGGGAGGTTTTTTTTTTTTTTTTCTCCCTACCCACGAAGCGGGTTTGGTTTTCGAAACATGATATCCGACGGATTTGGATTTGGGTTTGGTCTTAGCAATTATTCGGCCAAACCCAAACCAAATCCAAACTGATCCATATAAATATTACTTATAAGATATTACTTCCGTAAAGGGTCCTTTTTAGGACCTCCGTAAAAAAGATTCTCTCTATTACTTATAGAACATGTTAGCTATCCTCATGTCTTCTATTGCTTCTGAGTCGGCATTTAGCACTAGTGATAGATTGGTGACTCCGCATCATAGTCGACTTCATCCCAAAACAATGGAGGCATTGATGTTACTTTTTTGTTTTAATATATATAATATTTTTCCTTCATATGTTCATTAATGGAATGAATATTAATGCAGGTTTGGTGCAGTTCGAATAAAATCCAAATCCATATGGTTTGGTTATGGTGCACTAAAAATTATACCTGTCAGATATCAGTTTGGATTTGGGTATAAATAAATACTTTGGGTTTGGGTATGGTAATCACACAATCCGGACCAAACCGATCGATTGCCATCCCTAGTTTATGGACAGAGTCTCCAGTCCTGTGCCCGGAAATTGAAGGCCAAATCCTTTCACTTTGTTCACTTCACATTTCCAAAAAAATTCTTTCCTATCTCTCATCTCTCCAATCATTAATCTCATACCCCTCTCTACTCATACCCCTCTCTCCAATCATTATTCTCATTTCTCTCTCTATCTCTCTCCAATTATTACACCTCTCTCTAATTATTACTTTTTCCAAAAACCCATCCAAACACTATCTCAAAAATATTTCTCAAAAAATTCTTCTCAAAACTCTCAACCAAACACAGCGTTTGTTTTCCAGTTACAGTTTGATTATAAATGCATGGTTAGGTTGGATGTGGACAAATGTCTTACAATCAATTCGGTTAATGGGTGGTTGGGGTTTGATTATTAAATGAATGGAACAGGTTGGGTGGAAATACTTGTCTTATAATAAATTGGTCTGTAAATGAATCAATATGTCTCATTAGAAATCTAACCCATTTACAACCAACCCAAATTTACCCAAACCCACCCATTCGACACCCTTACGGTAGAGATCAACACAGGCACGGGACCCCCAATCAAAGATGTTCGCAGCAAGAATGCCTTCAATTGGTGCAAGCAGCCTTGCTTCTTGCAAATAAAGGAAAGCTCCAGACAATCAGAATAAGGGAGATGGTGCCAAAAGGTAAAAAGGTAAGGGTGGAAAAAATGGATTGAGCACTTCTTCAACGTACTTTAATTTTATTTCAGAAATAAGAGTGCAATAAGAATTTGGTTTAAACAAACAAAGAAGGCCACTACCACAGGAATAGGTTTCCCTGCCAATGGAACTTTTCCCTTCTTCTTTCACTCTCTTTTTTTATCCCTTTTTTCTTTGTGGGTGTTTGTTTGTGTGTTGGGGGGGGAGGGCAGTTGAAAAGGGAAGGAAAATATTGAAAATTACAGGTACCTCATTCATACTATCAAGCTCCATTAGCAGGTCAGGTAGACCAGCAAGAGATGCCTCATTTTCCCTATAACATGCCACAGAAGGGGGGGGGGGGGGGGGGGGGGGGGGGGGGGGGGGGGGTTTGGGGGGGTGGAAACCAGTAAAAGAATGTAACTAAATAAAAACAAATGTTATCAGGAAACTGAGTGTATAGAAGCTCTAGTCTGAGTAATAAATAACCAAGTTATATCTGGTTAGAATGAAAATACAAACATAAAGAAGTTATGTAGTTATAAGCGGATACCTCTGTTTTATGCTTCCATAGGCATCAACAAATTGGAACTCCCTCAAGCACTCTGCCCTTAGTTCCAAAAGGTTGGCCAGGCCCAACTTTCCATATGCAGCAGGTTCCTCCATCAATCTATTTCACCAAGCAAGAGGAGTATTGGAAGAAGTGAATAAATTTTGACAATGTTACAGATGTAAATAATAATGTTCGCCATCTACAGTTAAGCTTTTAGATGAGTTGGTGGTTAGAAATCTATTATTGTATTAGAGCAGGAAATAGATCCTGTGTTTGAATCTCATCACTGACTTGATAATTAAATACTTGCACTTGTTTAGCCTGCTTATGGAGGAGAGCCTGGCTACATGTGAGGGGGCATGCTCGGCAGATAAAAAATAAAGTTAGCCCTCTCTTTAACAGCTTAAGCTTTTAGATGAGTTGGTGGTTACTGGTTAGTTATAATGAACTCATTCATGAGTTGTCCAAAAACTACTGCCCCTGAATTCTCACCGATAGTAGCAACAGAAAGCGTCTTAAGGTGCCTGTAGTAATTTCAACTAGTAACCGGTATGTAAAGGAACTTAACAAGTTATATTTAAGCAGGGAAAAAAACTTGAACTATATAACAGTTGAAAGGTTCAAAACCATCAAAACAAAGAAGAAAACATCCATGTTGAGGATTTCTTGAGAAACAGCGCTGATGAGGCAAGCATGTAGACTTGGAGTGTGAAATGAGTCGAATTAGGTTAGATCACCACCGTGTAAGTCTAAAGATGTCCACATTGACATGACCATTTTGTAAGAAAAAAGCCATCAAATATTCAATGTGAAAGTCAGCATATTTGAATCAGCCTGCTATGGGTTTAGAAATTGCACAGAAAGCTGCAGGCCCATCAAACGATCTTTTGTCTCATGCTGCGAAGGAATGATATACAAAATATGGAAAACTTCTCACCAACTATACTGTACAGAAAGAACAAGATCAAATTAGGTCACATCATCTGGGATGCTTTAATTTAATTGCATATTGATACTTCGCAACTGAAAGTGATAATTTGATACCTTAAATGGAGGGAGGAGAGTTGTAGGCACAATGCCTAGGCAAAGTTCAAAATTGTTCCATTATGAACTTCCCTTCCTCTCCCCCATGGCAATTTGGGCACTCCTTTTCCAAGTAGATTTAGCATATTCAACTGAAGCAAGATATCAAATCTAACCAAGGACATACATAGAAAGAAGTTCTAAAAAAAGGATCATAAGATATGCCCACATGAACATTGCGTTGTTGATAAAAGCCTAGCAAATTTAGCAATTGTCAAACGCCCTCACTCATCAAACAAATTCAGGGCTGTGGTCCAGTCTAGAAACGGGTGTTGCCGTCGACATACGGCACAACCGAGCATCACACGTACAGATTTTTAACCCAAAGGAAGGATCCAATGAACCCAACTCTCGAGTTACTTATCCTCCCACTTTTGTTACAACTGCAAGTCTCATGTAAGTCATCCTTTTACATGGTCAATATATGCAATTCTGCTTATCAGTTTGTAGATACCTAGCCAAGTGAGCAGAAAATGCACGAGCAAATGCATCCCCCCTCCGTTTAGCATCTTCGGTTCCACCTTCACTTGCTACTGCCTACATGTTTATTCAGAATTTTCCATTATAGTCCTCAAACACAAGATCTATATTTCTAAAACAAATAGGTGACAAATCGAAAACGAATGGGCATATTGACGATATATCTACACAAACATGAAAGAAGTAAAATGTCTAGCACATTGAGGACTTAGAATCCATATCACAAGGTAGGCTGCCCTGTATACTACGCCTTCAACTAAAACATTATGCAAAGTCTGATTGCCAAGTAGTCTTTAGAAAGAGACGAAACTACAAATCTTACATTTAACATTCCAAAGCTAACTGCAAACGCACTTGGATTTTTTTTCAAGTCTGAATGTCTTCATTATGTAATCAGCTTCGCACATACTTGAAACCAGAGAGTTTGTAAATAAACATCTTTTCTATCACGAACTGACGTTCATTGATATGTTCAATTAGTACATTCTTACTGCTTACACTTAAGATGGAAGGCTGAGGAGAGAGCAAAAAAGTTAGAGCGAGACTGCGAGTGGTTCCAGGATTATATAAATGCTTATGGTTTACCTTATCAACAAGGTCTGGCAAATGCTTTGACAGCACAGTAAACCAATACCTATAGCAAAATGGACAACTATCATAAATGGAGGAATATTATACTTGCAATGCTGATAGTCGCAACTGGATATAAATATTGTAATCTACATATAAAAGATCGTTAACTCACTCTACCTCACCTTGATCGGCAATATCTATAGTGTTGGGTTCATATCTGTAGAAAGGAGATCAATAGATTTTTAACTATAAACATATTGTGTGTATGTGTGAACAGTGTAGAGTTAATAATATGCATGACAGCATGAGATGACATGAAACAGAACACACCCAAAAAGCTATGATTTTTCTCGAAATAAGGACCCTAGATCTTCGGACTATTTTCAGAAACTAAACAGAGAGTTTGTAAAATGTTTAAAATAAGCAATAAACAGCAAAATGAACATTTAATAATCTGGCTTATCTGGTATGTGACAAACCAGAAAGTCCATAAAAGTATTCCTGAGCGCTCAAAAGTCGATCTTAGGCGCCCAAGACCTGGTCTTGAGCACTCAAGAGGTTTTCTGGACAGTGCGGTTTTGAACCTCTCATTTTGTTTACAATAAACGTCAGCTAGGCTCAAGGTCAGTACGGAGAACTAACCTGAGCCCAGTGGTCCTCGCTGTATCAAAACAGTGATTTGAGAAAGGTTTTCACCTTCCACTTCCCACTTCCCAGCCCAAACTAATTAACTAAATTATTTTAATCTTTTAAGATAGTAATAATTTATTTTAATTGTTAATAAATAGCTTTAGTTTTCCTATGAATATATTTGACTTTCTAAATTGTCACGAGAGAAGTCGAAAACATGAAAAAAATAAACTGAACTTCAGAAAAGAAAGAACATTTCAGAAATGGAGACATGAAATTAGGTGCCTCTTTCCTTCGTGATATTTAAATTGGACACTTGAAAAGAAAGGACAATTCTAATAAACCAAACATTGTCTTGGAGTAATTCGGTCATTCAAAAACTTGTCATGCAGCTAGGGAAATTTTAGTTCAAAATCGAGTAAAACAGTCCATTCGCTTAGTTCACACGCGAAATGAATGAAATTTCAAAAGAGGCAAAACAAAAAACAAAATAAAAAAAGGTAAACTCAACAATGCGCTGGAATGAGTTTTCGACAATGGCTACAGTACAAGACTTTCACATAAAGTTGTGGTAAAAAGATTCATAAGAAAGCTGGGGCCCAAGATCAACTGTCCCCGATATTTTCTGTATCTCTATTTAGTGCATCCATAGCCCTGGATTACCGTAAGAATTTCAATTCACTGAAATCTGGAGATACATTTCAGAGGTTATTAATGTACTAGAAGGGGCTAGTTGGGGTCTCTCCCCAACTATCATCGGATATGAAGAAGTGGTCCTTTAAATGCAGAAAGGGAACAAGGACCAAAAACTAGTTTTTACTAACAAACGTTATAATCCACATAATGGACCAAAGTCAAGGGTCCATATGTTGAAACAAATATGAAGTATCGAATACAATTGTATATCCAATAAAGTGGGATAAATACCTTGAGGGTATGGCATTACTGATCTGATCACAATAAACCTGATCGGATAATTTATCAAGTGAGATCATACATCCTTCACTATTAGTTCCATCAAACGAGCAAGTAACTGAACCTGGGGATGCTGAGAGTGCGTAGCTGAGAACTTTTTGGTGTGATCAATGTGAAACCCTCTTAATTTGGCTTCCATTTACGACCTACTTTTAATAAAACAAAGAACTTGAATTTCTACTGCATGTGGTAGACATGCAAGACATAAGAAGTGATACAACAGAGAGACAGGCTTCGTATTACAAAATATAAAATTGACCAAGGAGTTAAATGAAACCATGCAAACATAAGCACACATTATATCTACGAAGTCTACACGCAGATTTTCATATATAAAGAGGAAAACTAGAAATACAGGACCACGGAGAGAAAATCCATTTGGGGCCATTGGAGGTATGCTCAGTAGTCAACTTCAGTCTCATGATTAATCGAGGTGCGCGCAAGTTGTCACGGACACTAGTTTATCCCAAGAAGAGAGACTCAAACCGCAAAGCTCTAAACTCAATACCAAGAATTCCCTTCAAGAAAATGAAGAGCAGAAAGCTAAATGCATAACGAGCATAGCAAGCCCAAACAATTAGCTATAACTTACTATCAATGTGAAATAACTGAAATCGATATCAGCAACAAGAGATCTGACCGAAACAACTCAGCTTTGGAATTGCATCTAGACATATTCCTCTCCTTTCGTCTGATAAAAAAGGGAAACGGAGAACGTGCACATATTCAATCCTCACACGCAACCAGTCGATTTATATCGTTACTTAAAAGCAATTACAAAAGAAGGTAAATCATTAGCAGCATTGCGCAAAGAGTATTACCATGCTAACAACTAATCAAAAACTATTTGGGGAAAATCCATGATTAAAACAATGTAAAGGAGCAAGGGCAGAGCAATTAGAAAACCTTAACTGGTAGGTGTGTCAAATTGTCAACAATAAGACCACATAAACCAACGAGCTCCTCTTTCCTAAGTTTGAGACACGGAGAGTGCAGAATTTCATGCACCAAGAAATGCATAATAGGATCAATGACACAACAAGAAAGAAAACCAGATGCAAGGACAAACTAGAGAAGATAACACAAATAAAAATGACAGTCAATAAAGTTCTAAGAAACTGTCCCAATTCAGCCACGGTGGCAGTGGTCATCACAATTTCAGCCATACATAATTCCAGTGTCTAGGCAGTCTAGAATAGTCAAAACTTGAGTAATCTAAAAATGGTATATCCATACATGATGCGGCTGGTTCTTCCTGCTATGACCTTAACATTCCAGAGCATGGAGAGTTTAAACCTAACTCAGGACCAATCTTCCTTCTTGAAAACTTCAAAAAAAAGAAAAAAGAAAGAAAAGAAAACAATCATCCCCTTGGCTAACTTTATGAGGACTCTCAGCTTACCTGGAGATATCTTCACTCTTTGGATAATGTAACTTAACAGCTGACCAAAACAAACTTTAAAAAATAGTCCACTCATTGAATTAAGCAAGATCACAGACAAGTAGATGAAGAAATATCATGGTTTTGCTACATGTCTCTATCTATGAAGCACGGGTACTCCAAACATGTTGCCGTATGAGTACCAGGTACAGGTACAGCTCCGGTGTGGCAAAATACGTACCCGGTATGCCAAAAACATATTGGGTATCTTTTGGTATCAGGGTATAGTGACAGTACGCGGGATGGGTACAACACCGGTACACTTGTTCTCTCTTTTTTATTTTTTTTATTTGCTCATGAACTAGATACTTAATTGTTAATGTTATTAACTTCTTTTCCTCCCAACGTATTTGATATTTTATATATCTTTACTATAATTTATTAAATGCAAAAGAACTAATTTGAAGTACCCACACAAAAAGCACTAAAAAAAATGGTATGGAAAGAATAAGTTTAATAAGCGTTCGGATCTCCATGAATGAATAAGGCCATGTTTTTCTATAGCATGTTAGAAATAAAAAAAATATTGGCGTACCATTGCCGTACCCGTACCCCACATTTTTAGGTTTTTGTTGTATCCCATACCCGCACCCGCATCCCTTACTCGTACCTTTGTTTCATTGGTCCGCATCAAATCAAAATAACAACAAAGCAACAAGCCGAAAAGGGTTGGGCATACTGGAAAACCAAAGACATTGTAATCAACAATCATACACAACACCACATGTGCGAGCCATTCAAACAAAGCAAAAAAGTGCAATTACTCTAAGCATGGATGACAATGAGAATTCTTCCCAAGCAAAATTAAGCTAATATATCTGTATACACTACCCATCCAAAGAGGATATAGAAATGATGCTTTGTTCCCTCGACCATATATGTTCCAAATTTAATCTCAGCTAACTACAGAGCAAGGTGGCTTAATAACCTACCACATAGTCCACTCACAACTTTGAGCAAGAGATGTCGGTAAGCTCCTTTTATTGTATCAGTAGTTCGTTTGACACAAGTAGTTGAGACTTCAAACCCACTTCAGACCTTTGTCTGAGACGGCTGCATAACTAGCAATAACAAAGAAATGAGGAGAAAGTATTCCAATAATTATGAACTTTCACCCTGTGATCTCATCAAAGCAAGTCCGGTATATTTTGAGTGCTCCTACTCTACACAA
Organism: Vaccinium darrowii; assembly: GCA_020921065.1. NCBI lineage: Eukaryota > Viridiplantae > Streptophyta > Magnoliopsida > Ericales > Ericaceae > Vaccinium > Vaccinium darrowii. Next base: position 20,169,241 of record CM037157.1, read on the forward strand.
ATCTGGTATCATGTGCCTGCCTAAACTAATAAGCACGACACATCTATAGGCCTCACGTATCTGTCATGTGTCGGTCATGGACACGACGCGACACTCTTCAGGCATGCCACCTAAATACTTGTCCAATTTTCTTATGATATTCTTTTACTCAGACACATTGTGCAACTCTAGGAAACATTGGTGGCACTCTTGGAGCATGCTAAGGACACATTAAAAGGTTAAATGTAAATTATAAAACTCGGTCCTGGGTGAAATTTTCCATAGATGTATAGTTCATGTATACTTATATGCAAACTGTATATTCATAGAATTGTTCTTAATTTGATAGAAGTAATGTTCTCAAGTTCTATATGAATTCATAACATAACTCTACAAGACTGTAATACCTATATATTCTAGTTCTGATGTATCCGTGTCATAATTTTTAAAGACGTGACATGTAAGTGTCTGTGTCCGTATCCATGTTTCTTAATGCCCAAGGATAAAGACAGTGAAATAGAGCTAAGGTTGGGTTTTCCAAAAGCTAAAATGGACATTTGCTAAAATGAAGGGGGTGATTTTAGCAAATGAAGTGGGGAGGTGATAAAATCTCCAATGAATCTGGACATATGTATGTCCAGATTCATTGGAGATTTTATCACCTCCCCACTTCATTTGCTAAAATCACCCCCTTGATTTTAGCAAATGTCCATTTTAGCTTTTGGAAAACCCAACCTAACTGAAAAAACACAATAATAATCAAAGCCAATAAGACACGAAAGAGGCAACACATGCATTGCAGCAAGAATGTCAACATTCGATGCTATCACTTGCTAGAAAAGAAACACATCAATTGGTAGATATTAACAATCACCAAGTCAAATTGTAGGGAGAACTCAGTTTTCGTGCTTTTTAAATTTTTTTTTTAAACTTTCGGATAGGCAATACGATATTACCATGTTAGTTGTCAATACAACAATGACAACATCACTAACTTGCTGAACACTGACATACCGAAATCCAAAATGAATGTTCTGATGCATCCATTAACCATCAAGAGTTCAACATAGAAGGTAGTGTAGATAATGCTAAGTTCCCTTGAGTACCTTTACTGGGATAGAAGATAACTGGAAACAGTCTACTGATTGTAAAACCTTGTTCTTTTTGGCAATTCACAAGGCTAACATTGCATCTCAAACAATTAACATTAATCATTTGAAATTCTATTGTTCAAATATTTATTCGCGATGGTCGGTCAAAATTGGAGAACATACACCCAAGCATTATGAAATCCCATAAGTATAAAACTCAACAAAGCATACTTCCTTTCCTTATGGGGGATTTCCTCAAGTTCCCCAGTTTTGAAAAATTCTGGGACCAAAACCCCAAACCAATACTTTGACAAGAGAACTAACTCTAAAAGAAAATTTGAACATTTCTAGTAAACAGGAGTAGCCCATAAAAGCAAAATATTAGCCTACTGTAAACTAGTTTTAATAACCTCCACCACTATCTATTCATTAAAATTTGAGACTTCACATAAAAGCAAAATTCCTTCACAAAAATGGTCCTCCATGACTTCTGCTACAAAAATGGTCCTTCAAACAGGATGCACCTTCATCAAAATTAATACTCCCTACGTCCCTTAATGTTAGTCCACTACTCCTTTTTTGGCTATCCCAAAATTGATGTCCACTTGTGAAAATCAAAGACCAAAATTAAGTAAATTTCCTTCTTTGCCCTTTGTATTTGAGCAAATGGCAAAGTTTCTTTTTACCAAATTCAAATTCGAATCTAAATTTAAGGGACAAATGTGGAAAGTTATACAATGAAAAGTACAATGACTGTCTCAAAAAAAAAAAAAAATGGAATCCCAAAGTGGGACTAACATTAAGGGACAGAGGGAGTAGTATATAACCCTAGTTCCCCCATTCTAACCCCAACTAAATGAGCTAATTCTCTCTCTTCACAATCTCCCTTGGAAATCTTCTAATCAATCACCTCTGTTGTCTTCTCCACTCTTTTTCTGCTTATCCTAACTCACTTCTCCCTATGCTCAACCATTGCAAGGTAGAGGGATTTGGACAGATAGATCACCTTAACAGCTACTCCCTCCATTCCAAATTGCTGGTCACTTTAGGGAATTTCAACTTTTTAAGCAGACATGCAATAACTGCATTCAATACATGCATTCACATTAAACAGATTGATTAGTAATGTGCACATAAATCAAAATGATTCTTGGGTCTGCCCTCTCTGATGCCTTTTAGCTGTGATTTGAGGGCATGATTCCGCAGCAAACGTGACGGTATAGGGGGACCACTGTTTCAGTGGTATTCTATGAGCAGCCACTTTGTGCATTTATTGCCAAAGGTTAGGTCTGTCTCCAATCCATCTGTTTCAGTGGTATTCTGGGAGCAGCCACTTTGTGCATTTATTGCCAAAGGTTAGGTCTGTCTCCTATCCATCCCCCGCCCATACCCCCAATTATTGGGGACTAAATGGGTTATGTTATTGTTGTATTAATTTCCAACAATGCCCTTATATTTCAATTTTTGAATGATATGGTTGTTGGTGAAGGGGTTATTTTGGAAGATCGAATAAATTTTGTTTTGCCTTTTCAAAGAGGACTAACAATTTGGAACATCCCAAAATAGTATGAGTGACAAGCAATTTGGAAGGGAGGGGAGTATATGCAAGAACAATTACATGTATTGCACTCCATTGAAGTCACATTGACAACCAAAGGAGACATTAAGCTGGATGTATTTACCATAAAAACCATGGCATAAGCTAGAGTTATGCTTTATATCAAGCTTGGTTGCTAAACGGAACGTAGATATAGGAGATAGAGGGAGCCAAACTCATTTCAAATTTCTGTTCTTTATCTTGGAAATTCAGGATTCCTTCAACACCCATCTAGACAAAGAGAAAGATAAAAAATTGGGGTAACATTGCAAGAACAGCTTCAACCTTAAAGGTCCACCGTGCTTATCAACATTAAGGAATAAAACACGATGACAACAAGCTGTCCTGCATTTAAGAAAACCTTTGAGGAAACACTTCTAGTACTTTGCTGTCCGATAAAGAAAAATTACGCACTTGGTTTCGAGAAAGAAAAGATACACATTTGGTTTACCCAGATGAGATACCTGAGCTTCCTTGCATGGGTTCCCATAAATATCAGGTTCTAACGGTTTCAAAGAAATCTCAAATAGCTTTAACAGTAACAGTAACAGAAACTAACATGAAGAAATTGAATGCTTCATAGACATGAGAAGTTATCTCAAATCAATACAAGCCAACATTGGCAAACTATCAACTGCTACATGTTAACCTCTCAAACGAGTTCAATCCATCAAAACAATATATCAAATCAAAGTTCATCAACTACTAATGCATCCAGCAAACAAACTGATAACTAATCAGCGAAAACATAAAAAACATAAACTTAAAAAGAACGGAAGGGACCTTTAATTTTGATTAATGTACCCCTCCTTCCGCCCTTCGAAACCCGGCCTCATGAGCTTCTTCTCTCTCTTGGCAATCTTCCTCATCTTCTTCTGATGAATCCTCTCTGCTATATTCCCTGCCCTCTTCTGCTGCTTCTCCCCCTTCACCTTCTCCCTACTCTCAACCCTCTCCTTCCACTTACCCACATTCTTCTCATGCCTCCTCTTCTCCTTATTCATACTCTGCTTCAACAACTTGGGGTCATCATGCACTTTATCCCCCGACGCCCGGCTCACCGCTGCCTTCCACGAATGCTTCTTCGCCATCGCCGGGTCCTTCTTCACCTCCTCCTCCAACCTCTTGGCCATCTCCAGCTCCTTTTCCTTCGACAACTTCTTCTTCTTCCTCCTCTCTTCCCCACTTCCAATCTTCAATTTCCCAAATTCAATCCTTTTACTCGCCTTTGTCACTTTCTTCTCAATCTCACCCTCTGATTTCCCAATATTACCACCTCTACCATCACCATTCTTCTCTCCTTCCACTTGATCATCGTCATCGTCATCACCCCTCTTTCGCTTCCTATATTCGTTCTCTCTCTTCTCTCTCTTCTCACTCCTCCACGCCTCTCCGCCACCACGGTTTCCTCGCAGCTCTTCGATCCGTCGGTGGAGCCGTTGCCGCAGCTCCTCAAAAGTGACCGACCGGACCGGTCCGACGTCATCCTCGGTTGGTCCAGGTATGGTTTTTGCGGCTTGTTTTTCTTTTTCTAGGGTTTGTTTGAGCAAGTCGAGGGTGGAGGTGTGGGATTTATCGGGGTCGAGTCGGTCGCGGCGGGATTTCTTGATGTTGTCTTTGGTCTGTTGCTTGGCGGCCTGCTTGGCGGATTTTTTGAGGCCTTGGAAGTAGGGTTTGGAGTCGTCGTCGGTTGGGAGGTAGAACTTGGCAGGGATGAGTTCGATGAGATTGTCGAAGAAGGAGAAGTTTTTGCGAATTAGGGACTTGATATCCGATGGTGCGGAGGAGGCGGAGGTTGTGGGCGGAGGTTGTGCGGTCTTTTGCTTCTTCCTCTTCATCATCATTATAGGAGAGAGAGAGAGAGAGAGAGAGAGAGAGAGAGAGAGAGAGGTTGGGGCTTGTATTGGATTTGGAGGGGAAGTGGGAGGGGCGATTAGGGTATCGGAATGGAGGCTGGAATTCGCAGCAGAAGCATATTACTTCCGAGCCACTCTATAGCAACAAGGCGACCGGACCAAGCCAAAATCCGGGCTCCAAACGTAGGCCGTTGGATCTAATCCAACGGCTGGGATAAGAGATGGGTCTCGCGGGGCGATTTGCATCTCTGTTTCTCTCTCTCTCTCGATCGATTTGCATCTCTCTCTATCGTTCGATTGCTGTGTGTTTTGATTTCTCCAAGATTATGAAACCCTAGTTTTTCAAAAAAGTTCAAAGTTTTTTTTTACAAAAAAAAAAAAACGAATTTCCTGATTGGTCTAATTCAAATATTTGTTGAATTAGCTATTGTACCTACCCGATTGGTCAGGGATTCGAGTATCCCGACTTACGTGTGAGTGTTATTCTCTGTGTTTGTTTGGATTATTTCTACCCTTAATAGGACTATTAGTTAGTAGTTTGAGGTTATAGTGATTGTTGACTCGTTCGAGTTTGATGTAATTTTGATACTTGTATTCTTCGGCTGCTAATAATAATAAAACGACACATACATCGAATAGTGTCTGAACCCGTACCCGAAATTAGATACTGCAATTTGCTGTTGAGCATTTGTTTGCAAGTGTTAACCATGAATTTTATGCTTCTTGTTTCTTGGTGTATGAGCATTTTGGTTTCTTATGATCCCACTAGAACTTTTAGTTACCAAAGTGCTATGGATGGAGTTTATGTACTGATCGGGGCATTGGGAAAAGATGTCAAAAATAGATGAGGGAGCTAAAAATGAAAATGTTCACTTGGTTGCAGCGACATGCTGAGTGGATTTAAAATACATGAAAATCTTTTTCTCATTTGGAAGTTCATTCAGGAGATTTTAAATGGCCAGACAAGAGCATCAATAATTTTTTTGTGGGGAAGTGTTAGGTGTGTGAATGTGCGCTGTGTTGTAGGGTAATTTCACATATTTGTTGCTTTTACCCCATCCAATAGCTAATTGTGCCTATGTTATGGTTGCTATCCCTTTCAATGTAGACATACAAGATTTTCAGATTATTAGTTTTGTTTGGCAAAGTATTGGTTTCTTAATCTCGTACTCCATTTCCTATGATCCGACAACCCAAATAGAGCTCGAGGGTCTGATGCAGAAAATGACTGAACAAAAAATGCGAAATTCTGTAGTGTCTTGCTTGTAGATACCTTAGATGTGAAAAACATCCAGGATCCATACATGTTTCTGTTGAGTTTGGTAACTTCTTTGCATACTAAAGTGGCGTGTGTCTGTATATTTTCGCTGGCAGGAACTTGGCCTAAGCCCCTCAATTCCAGTTCATGCTGTTCTCCATGACTGGATAAGGCAAACTGATGGGAAGCTCGGTTTCCTTGGGTTCATCAAATTGTTACACGGTGTATCCAGCCGGACCCTCGTGAAGCTGCACATTCATACTGTGCCCTGTTCGAAGCCTGGTCACCTGATTAGCAGTGTCATCAGCCAGAAGACAATGTACTCAAATATAATGCTCTCCTTGGTACTACTTTTTTTTTTTTTTTTTTGGTGCAACGGAAAGATCTTAGTACTACTACTTGTGGATAAGTTGATTTTACAAACTTTGCTGCCAATGGTGTATGTGAAAGTGAAAAACCTTGTACATTCCATTTCATTTGAAACATTGAGACGGTGCAATGACTTAATTCATGTACTTTCCATTTCATTTGCAATTGATGATCAGAATGAGTATGATCCCAGCATGGATTATGGTGTATTTATATGCAAGTTGGATGTGCAGCTCGGCATGAGTCTGAAATAAACATTAAGTTGAGACGCCTTGACGTCGTGCTATACCGAAAACAAGTTAAACTCTGTCGAATTTTCTTAAAAATACCTTGCAGCCACAAATTTGACACATGGGACCGTTATATGCTAAGAAGCATGATATGGACCGGACACATTATGGATTATTGTAAAAATAACTTGACATAAGATATGGGATACGGACACGATACGATATAGACACAACCTTGCAACATTCATAGGTAAAAAGAAAGTTTCAACTGAATTTTTATTGATCGTATAATGTAATAACATCATTTGAGTACAAGTTACAAAATTCATCTCTGACATTTCAAAAAAAAAATCTAAACAAATGTAGTCCAAACATAAGGCAGGAGTTGATGATGCATCCAACTAAAACATCTTTTTTTTGTAGTGGATTACATTAACAAAAAAAAATGCTCTCACTACTCAGCTCTGCCACCATTGAATCTTAAACCAAGTAGAATGTGTTGAATTGCTCCAATTGATTGTTGCTTCTTGTTGACGCTTGCATTGTCCTCAAATCCTGAATTCAGCATTGAAATTGATTGATAGAGAGATCTGTTGCATCAGCTCCATCCCTAATCTTGAAACATATCTGGCATTTAGAATGAAATTGCTCCCTAGTTCTACCTAAGCAGGAAAAATAACTCCGGTACTGCTGGGGATAATATTGAAAGAGGCAGCTCTTCCACCTCTCCAGTCCTTCATTGATGGACCATCAACAGTCTTTTGTGTGGCTGAAACACATGCAATAATAAGACAAAATTCGCATTTCTCCAAACTAACAAGGACGTGAAATAGAACACCCACCAGTAATTGAGTGTACTGTGGTCATGAGAGCCTCGACAATGCCAAATCTGTCATTAATAACCTGATAAGATTCATACACAAAAAGCATAGATAGCCATTTCAGTCTAGAGCTATACGACAACCCTTTAGATTCTAAATATTATAAGTGACCGAAACCGAGTACAATGGGCAAACACAGAACAAATCACGACCCTAGACATTTTCTACTACACATGTTGTGATTTGTGACAAGTACAGAATGCACATGTGGGACAATAGGACATTGTTCCAGCACTTATACTTTGTACAGCAATGCACTGTTAGACGACAATAGTACAACAGTTTACCAGATAAGTGACCATGAAATTCCAACTATAATCGTGCTTTGGATTGATTGTTTTCGCAGCTTATATGTTAAACCAAATAATGTGACCATTTGCCTTCAGAATTTCAATAACCAAATTATGAATACAGTATATCTAACAATCAAATTAAGAACTCATTTTTCCTATTACCCTGTCCACATCAGTTGGATAAATTTATTCATCTCTACTCCGAGACTGAGATTATTGTCAAGCATAAAATAAAGCCCCCAGCTGAGAAATCCCATGATTAAAAAATTTCACTAACAATGAGACAACCATTAGAAAAGCATGATATTAAAGCCGACAGACACATTTGCACAAATGCAGTCAGTCAATTCTCCTATTATCATAAACCAAAAAGGATCAATCTTTGTCCCAAACTACCAGAAAAAAGAAAGGAACAGGAATATGTACATGAATACGTGTCCATACAACAAACCCTATTCTAATTGATTCACAAACTGATCAAAAACTAACCTTCCAAAAACCACTCCGGGAAACACACAAACACATGCATGTATTCTCAAAAAGAACGAGTAGATCTAGGTTTTTGAAAAACTAGGGTTTTAACGAGTCTGGTTCGAGATAGAGAGAGAGAGAGAGAGGGAGAGAGACCTGGAGATGTAAACTCGTTCGTACAAGTAGATCTAGGTTTTTGAAAAAACTAGGGTTTTCAAGATACACAGAGAGAGGGAGAGAGAGAGGAGAGACCTGGAGATGGAGATCGGTGGAGTCTGGTTCAAGCAGGAGATCGTCTTCTTCGTCTGTCTCTAGGAAATCGCCTTCGAATCGCTTCTCTTACTACTCTCTGTGTTACGAATGTCAAATGAGGGGAGGAATGACCCGTGTGAGGATATGACCCGGGTTACAACCCGCGATCTTAATTCTACCCGACTCATGACCCGCGAGTTGCATTTCATTTCTTCCCACAGCCGTTGGATCGCCAAGATTAGAGGTCCGGATTTTACAAAAATCCAGTCGCCTGGACTGGAAGTGTATTGTGGGTTAAGGTATCCTTTGAGTGCAAATTTGTTGCAAGGATGGTGACTCTGAACTTGAACTTCTTACTTCTACTTCTACAGGTCGAAGGGAGATGCACAGGCGATGTTTTTGAGGCATGAAGGTTTTTTGGGAGCTTTAGGTGCATTCATGAGCTATTTGGATGACTTGATGGTCCATCATTTGGTAGAACGGTTTACGATGGGTGCACTATACACCAGAGGAAAGATTCATGGTCCGCCACTGAGGGATTTAAACGAAAAGGCAAGTCTATTGCGAAATGATAGAAAACTGAGGTTGACCTTATCTATTAAATTATTAATTCATTTGTTTTTTGAATTAATAAGTTTGAACCTTTCTATCCTAATGCAACCTACGATAATTTCCTGAGTATGAATTCACGGTGATATCGGAGAGCCAGCATGAAAGGGAACATAGGAAAGATAGAAGGAATGCTAGGAATTGCAGTTCAACACTTCAACTCAGTTTTTGTACTCAATATCAAAGTGTCTTTCCATTATAGCTGGCCTACAATCTTTAGCCTCTAGACAAACCAGAACCTACGAATTCGTCAATCCGATGTTGAGTTGGGATGCTTTAACCATTCAACCATGGATGAGACTCAGCGAGTGAACTAGGACACCTCCGAAATCTGCAGACGGAGCAATAGTAACCATCTGGGTCACGTAGTCTATAGAAGGTGGGTGGTAGAGTTTATATGCGAGATATTGATCACAAATTCACAATTGATAAATATAATAAATGTAATAAATTTACAATCAATGACATACTCCTAGCATGTTGTAATTCAAGTACATTATACACCAATGGTTTTGAGTTTTTTTACGGAATTCAAAGTCTGTAACCCCATCTTATAACCTTTTTTTAATACTAAAAGCATTTTATTCTATCATTGATTAGTTTCCAAAATAACAATTATCCACTCTTTCTCTAAAGCTTTTCCCCATTTTGAAACTACATTATGTTGTCCCAGACCTTATTTCACCACTATAAGTGAAATGCAAAAATAAGCAGGGAATCATGATTTTAATGGGGTTCTCTAATTTTGCAAACAAAAATTCTGACGATTCATCTCAGCCTATCACATGATGAAAATTGCGTCTTCTAACAACTCACCTGTCCAATATTATATGAAATCATTCTCAAGAGGGACAGGGAAATATTTCAGGTCTGTAGTCTTCAAGATTCTTGTTTTCGGAAATTGCTTTGCCAAAACTAGAAGCAATTGTTGATGCAGAGAGACCAATCTGTGATAATTTGTCAGGTAAAAGGGTATTCAGTCACTCTAACAAAATGTCAGGAATAGACTTGTTGCTAACTTCACATGTGAAACACGGAAGTGGCAAAAACATGCCAAGTACACAATCAGTGCCTATAGCACAGTCATTCTAAAACCCCAAGGTACATACCAAACCGACAAATCTGTAGGTACAGATTTTGTACAAATCTATTATTTTGGGACCTCCTTGGGATCCCACACGTATGATCGGAGCCGTTCATATTTTTAAAAATAATATTCACTTATACTCCATAAAAAATCAATTAAATCGGATATCGGAAAATGCTCCGTCCGTTCATCCAGTTTTTTATTTAGAATTAAAAGCTGGATGAACCAATGGAGCATTTTCCGATATCCGATTGAGTTGATTTTTTACGGGGTATAAGTTAACATTATTTTAAAAAACATGAACAAATCCGATCATCCGTGTGGGACCTTGAGAAGGCCCAAAATAGCAGATTTGTACAAAATCTGTACAAAAAGTTCTGTACTAGTAGTCCTGTCCATACCAAACTGATAGTAGATTGCTTTCTAACGGAGACTTCCGAGATACGAAAACATTTACCTTGGAGTAAACCATCACCAACAAGCATATTCTGATACCTCCTCGTTGACTCAGCTCCAGCAATTCATCAAAACTTGACAATAATTTTTTTTTAAAAAAGCTCAGAAACCTTGATTGAAACCTTACATTCAGAATAAGAAATTGTGCAACAACAAAGAAATTAAACCGAAAATAGAACAAACCTTTTGCATTTGGTTAGCAGTTTTCCCAAGCCCCAATATGTACCACCACCGACATTGGTCCCGCTAACCCTCTGAAACTTACCGTCCCCATCAACCTATCCCAGTGCAGCATTAAAACATCTAGAAGTTCCCCAATACAAAAAAATATGGTGCATCTGCTCAAGTTCTGAAAAAATTATAATGTCTTAAATAATGAAAAGAGGTAGTACCTTGATCATACTAACACCAGATCCGATATTAACAAGAAGATACGGAAATAAATCATTTGTGTCAATCTGCACAAACTCTTTTTGACCCTCCATGTGCGTAAAAGCTTCATGCGAATTGCCTACTCAAAGCAACCCCGACCGTAAGATTTTGGGAAGCATATTGATAAACTGGATGAAGTAATTGCATGTAATGCATTGAAGGTTAAAATTTCAAAGGTAGTTGATGACATCAGCATATGTTTTCCAACCATTTGCAAATGTTTTTAAGCAAATAATGACAGCTTGATTGTAGTTGTGAGTTCCTACTACTCTCTTATGCAACAGCAAAAGGACAATGCACTATATAAGCTGAATCTCTACCACCAAATTAAGCTTAAAGACAGATTTTCTTTGAAAAACTTGATAACATTAATCAGATATCCCCTTTTCTAACTTAGATTTCGTCTTTTCAGCATAGCAGGTGAAACCAAACAAAACAAAACAAAACTTGTGCTACATCCATTGAGATATACCAACACATCCAAAAAAAAATGACAACACACCCACAGGGCCACAGCACACGTGTGTCTATCTACCAATCTACACAGTACACACACACACACACACACACACACACACACATAGAGAGAGAGAGAGAGAGAGAGAGAGAGAGGGGAGGAGTAGTAGTTCAACATGCAAGTAAGGTGATTATACCTGAAATGAGAATGTTGAGATGAATGTGAAATAAGACTTGCAAGATAGAATTAGAGAAGAAAACCTACACAAAATGGTAAGAGTACCACCGATAGAAGATAAGATGAGAGAAAATAGACCAAGGTGGGTTGGACATCTCTAATGTAGATTGGCACATGCGGTAATTAGGAGAACTAATATTGATACGGTAACGGGTAACACTAGGGAAGGGGTAGACCAAATTGACTTGAGAGGCGGTAGTTTGAAAGGACATAATAATATCATGAAACATGATGTCATCAACATAGCTAAATGGAGAAAACGGATTCATATAGCCAATGCCAATTCACTGAGACTCAAAGCTCAGTTTGATTTGGTTCTGTTTAGTTAGAGAGAGTCGTAGTAGCAACATTACGAGCATTGGTTTTCTCCTCCATCTCCTACATCAGTTTCTATTTGGAAATCCGGTTTTAAGGAATAGGTAGACTGGCAGGGTTCTGGCTGAATCCCTTCAACACAACCAATATAAAATGTCGGGAAACAAAGGTTAGTTCCTATTAAACGTGCGCATGGTAGATGACCATTTTCAGCGCATTCTCATGTTAACGGCATTTTGCAATTTAACGGATAGGCCTTTTCTTTTTATGTAAATCCCAAACTTCCACATACAAAACCATAGTGATATATGACATCTAACATGAGAAGAAAAGCAAACCAAACACAGACAGAACCTATGAAGTGCCTCAAATGAAAACAGTACATAATGAGACCAAAGAGTGTACCGAGACCAAAGAAGAAACGCCAAAAGGGAAATTTGAAATTCTAAATGATAAAAAAGTCCAAAGACTTTATAGCACATAATTCAACGAGAGAGACACTGTTATGACAGGTCCACATTTGAATTGATAAGAACATTAAGTAGCTAACTACACCAAAAGTCCATTCCACAATACATGTAAACACTAAATATAACAGAAAAAGGAAAAGAAAAAGCATCCACGAGGATTGCACCTTGAGCAAGAAATTTGCACCGGACACGAGGCAACCCATTTCATCTTCCTTGTCTATGTTAACCCCAAGCCTTTCTTTGAAGAGATCTGCAAATTTGAATGCTCCGCCACCTGTAGCCTTCTCACAAACTTTAACTAATTAGTATATAACCACATGCACCAGAGCACATAAAATTCCAATTAGACAAAGAAGTGAGTATTACGCTTCTGTTGGCCGATATTCAGTTCGTAATAGTAAACAATGAAAGGAGTACAACATAGTCAGGTGGATGTGAGGAACTTAATAAATACCGATCAAAATGAACTCCTATTCAACCGTGGTTAATGACTACCACAGATGGATGATTTGTCATGTCCTCAGGGTCTACATCATCTGCATGACATACTATGAATCAAGCAGATTGCGACATTCATATCCACAAGCTATTAAGGGAAGGGACGCTGTGTTTTAGAAACTCAAAACTCTTAGTTATAATTTTACTAAACAACATTGCAAAATCACCCATTGGAAATTTTTTAAAGTTACTAATCAGATAATTCTTTCAATATTCTGTTAGCAATAAATATTTAACACCTAATGCATCTTTTGCCTACTTCTCATCTATCTTAGACTCTTAGTCCTAGACTATATGTCTCTGACCTCTATAGTTCATCCATTACGTGATGAGGAATACATTTTATTATAAATTCTAGAAGGCTATCAGGCTCTATACTGGAAGTAGGAAAAGTCTCTTCAATTATTTCATGTAAAAAGTGTCTCCAACACGTTTAGTTCAACAAAATAACAGTGAAGCATCATTAATGGCCTTACAAAAGTATTATTCCTTCTAATTATAGGGCTCGTCTCGTTTAGAACATTGTAAATATTTCTATTGTTTAAATTATCGACGTTAGACAAAATAATCAAAAAGGTTAACCAAGCATTAACGTGAAATATTCGATTAATTACGTGGGTCCGTTTTTTAGAAGGACATAGTAAAGGGGTCTTTATTTCAATAAGGACATCAACTTTTTCCTTAATGCCAAAAGGACAAATCATCTATACATTCCAAAAATGTTCCCACTAGCCAATAAAAGTGCCTAAACCCCCAAACCTAATGAAAGTTTATAAACCTAAATCCCTGGGTACCCTATGAAAGTGCCTAAGACCCTAGAGTACTCTATGAAAGTTCATAAACCACTAAAACCCTATAATTGAAAAGTGCACCCTAAACGCCTAAACCCCAGGGTACCCTATGAAAGTGCCTAAGACCCCAGGGTACCCTATGAAAGTGGCTAAACCACTAAAACCCTATAATTGAAAAGTGCACCCCAAATGCCTAAACCCCAGGGTACCCTATGAAAATGCCTAAGACACTAGGGTACCCTATGAAAGTGCCTAAACCACTAAAACCCTATAATTGAAAAGTGCACCCTAAATGCCTAAACCCAAAATGCCTAAACCCACTATATCCTATCCCTAAAGAGCCTAAATCCCCTAAAATTGAACCCTAAAATTGAGAGAGAGTAATTTTGTCCCACGCATCAATTTGTCCCACACTAGGCCCATCAATTTGTCCTACCCGTGATGAGAGAGAGAGAGTCAGAGAGAGGGGCGGTCAAATCTTGTTGGCCAACTTGTCGTCACATCAATTTGTTCAAAAATGGGACAACTTTCGGGTTTGACAGTGATGTGTCGTCACATCAACTGTCGGGGTTGACAGACATGGTGCCGAGTGATGGGGGGTTCATTAAGGGTATTTTTGTCTAGTTTTGTCCTTGAGCTCTCAAAAATTTTCTATCAATGTATTGGAAGCATTAAAATAAGTTAAGCTGGACTAAACACCATTTAAAGCCCCAAACTTGGCCTTTAGACCAATTTTTTGTAATTACATCTGTCATCTTCACTTTAATCAACAGAAAACGAAATAGATGAGCCGTTATTGGTCTCCTGTATTCAACATAGGTCTTTGCATCTATCGAATGAGAAGCACAAAACTCAGCCAATTCAAATCCATATCTGCTTGTTGAAAGAAAGATGATTCGTTTAAGATTCTTATGAGAAATTGACTATAATTTCCCATTCTACTATCCATTTACATCATACAAATTCATTCATTAAAATGCATTCTGCAGGAATTCTCTCTTACACATGAAAATGCAAAACAAAACTTACCTTAATCACTGCATTTTCATTGTTTGGGGCATCCGAATTCCAATGGCGTGCATCCATCCCATGATCAAATCAGCAACAAACGTGGCAAGAGTAAATCTGTTTTGCTATGAACAATTCTCAACTCAACAAAGGATTTCAAACAGAAAACTGAATTAACCACGGAGAACCATAAGTAGGATTTGACAACATGGTGGATTGTGCTCAAACATGAACACAAAATTAAACAAAAAAGGTCAAACTGCAAGTAGGCATGCCTCCACGGTGAAGCTGCTTGGAAGAAATAAAGTCTATGCACTCATTAATCTTGGCCGTCTCAAACTTCACAAAATGCAGCCTTCCGCCTAGAATAGGGTAGCTCCTCCTATTAAAATTAGAAACACCAAATTTTTCCTTGAGAGACTTCTTTCTCCTGTCATTGGTTGATCGGTCCTCATGTCTTGAAAAATAAACTAACTTGATAAGGGAACCTGAGCCCAAACTACTAAAATTTGCCAGAACGACGATTGCGAATACCATCACATTGTGATCATTGAGAGCTGGAGCAAATGGTACTACTAAAGCATCATGTGACTAGGCCCAAGTAAGACCGAATTGGACCGGGAACTTTGCCAATAAGTTTACTCCCACTGTTTTGGGTCTGGGACCGCCACTTCTAGTGGAAACTTCGTGTACTGAATTGTTCTGCTTGAAATGGGCGGAGTCACCAAAAATATAGTAACGAAAACTGTTTCGATAACGGCATCCAAAATGCCCATACAAACTCAAACATATAATTTCAGGATAAGAATGTCAAACATGAGCTCGATCCCCACTTCTAACTGAATTGCTCTGCTATTCTAGTCAACTCCAACTATGAAATCATTAGGCAACGAAGATATCAAATTCAACAAGATCATCCCAACTCCAATCCATTCCGACATACTGAGTAGCAAATTTACATAACAACGGAAAGCGTCTTTGGAGTAGCAAATAACAATTACATCAAAGAAAATAACCAAGAGTGTTCCATACTCTTCTAAGTACAATACTTTGTTTATTAACACTGCAAAGTGTCAAGGTCAAAGACTTGCTTCTACAGCAATCCCTGGGTTGTGATCATAAAAATCATCAAGCATTAGCAACCTTCTCAGCAGGTGTAGTAGACTCTGTATGAGCACCAGATTTTGCACGCTTGGATTCGTAGTCTTTGACAGCAGCCTTTATTGCGTCCTCCGCAAGCATGCTGCAGTGCAGCTTCACTGGTGGAAGAGAGAGATGCTTTGCAATTTCCCTGCAGTATAATCAAGCATCACTGCAATGTAGAAGCAGACGTATAGAGAAGCAACCACTGGTCGCAAGCATCTAACAGATCACATCTTTCAAACAGAATAGTGATCACAAAAACAATCATGCAAAAACTTGGCGAACTTCCACAAAAGAACCCATGTGGAAAATGGGACTCGATCAGTCTAACACATAGTCAACAGAAAAAGAATCCCGTACTTCTAAATGAGATTCCTTGTCCTTGAACAAATCATAGATGGTTTGGCTGAAATCAATTGTATATTTTTCTATTACATTTTATTTTTCTATTACATTTAGTTAATTCCATCTCTTGGGAGGTCTCTTACAGCCAGTTTCCTTTGAAGTTGGCATTGAATAAGTTGGCAAAGGGAAGCCGGCAGTCTCTTTTTCTAAGCCAATGAGAAAGCACGTGGAGGTAAAGCCTGTGAGAATTAGATGAGACTTCTTAATCCAGTTTGAAAGCCTCCAAGTCTCTTTACCGGGGTTGAGACAATCTATCATGTTCTTGCATCTAGGTGTGTTTTGGCCTAAAAAGTTGGTTGACTTATTTTTTCGTCTTTATTTGATTTTTTTTTTCGTGTTTTTTAGTTTTTCATCAACTTTTTGTATTATTGGTTTGTCTCGGCGAGAGGAATCAAAAAAGTAAAAAATTGTGATCAAATCATAAATTTTTTTGAATAAAGACAAAAAAATAAGTCAAAAAGATAGCTATTTACACTTTTTCCGATCTTATTCAAAAAAATTGAGAGTTCTAGTCACAATCTTTTATATCTTTGGATTTCTCTCGCCGAGACGAACCAATAATACTCAAAAAATCGATGTAAAACTAACAAACGCACAAAAAAAAAAAAAAAATCAAATAAAGACAAAATAAAAAGTTAAGTTGGCTTTTTTAGCCAAAACACCCTCTAGTTCCAAGCTGAAATCAAACAGTTATTTTCCACGTAGAAGTTTGATAGAACATCTTTCAATCAATCTTAGAACATGACTTCAGTCTTTATATCCATTATACAGATTTCTCAAGAACTTCTAGATCAGAATATCCTTAACTCTAAGTGTGGTTTATTGGTAATCCTAGTGGCCATTCTAGGATTCAATATACCCTATAAGGAAATAGATCAAGGGTCGTTCTCCTGATCTTCACTCTACCTTATCTAGTAATCTTTTTCACCACTAAGCAACTATTCAGTACACTATCACCCTAAACATGTCCAGTGAGTTACAAATGTCACATTTTCATACTAATATGCTTACTTCATGGGCCCGCCTAGTCAAAAATAAAATATCTAAGAGCAGGTTTTCATGTGAAATTTTTTCGGGCTTGCCTTACTAGTGATTCTCCCTTCCTAGCAAGTAGCAACACAGATGATACAACATTTTATTGTTTGACTAGTTAACCAGTCCCCTACGTGTAAGGGATCTGGAAGACTGGAATATCATTCAAGTCCAACAAAAGACCACTATTCCATCCTCTTACCACAAGAGATACATGTCAACGAATCATTAAGTAATATATCACATGACCTCATATTTGAGACGTAAGACAAATAAAATGCTTACTTTGTTGCTGCCTCTTAATTTAACTCATTATGATTACTTTGTTGCTGCCTCTTAATTTTAACTCATTGGTTTAAATCTTTTTTCCTTTTTTTTTTTTTTTTTTGGTTTACTTGTGTGGTGGGAAAGCAAATGTTTGCAAGACTTGTGTACCAAATATATATGGTGCAGAAAGACTATGGTGCAGAGATCTAAATACGCATTCTGCGAAGTTCAGTGGCGCTACCATGGAAAGCCATAAAATCGCGAGTTTGATACGAGTTACCACTGAAGATATGAAGTCAAAGCATTAAGCCATCCCACAACTTAAAAGTTCATCAAGGAACAATTACAAATAAATTTGACAGAAGAACAAAAGCACAACATAGAGCCGGAAGAACATCATACAATTACATAGAAGGCAACATTAAATGGGGTTTCACATATTGAAAGCACACAAATTCTACTAAGAAGTAGCCTCTCATAACAAGCAAAGATCAGGAACCACTCGGATATATGATGAAAAGAACAAAAACGTTGGTGCCATTGTGTGGGCCGGTAGGTACATTTGTGAAATAGAGAGGAATGACACTTACGTGTTCTTAATAGTCAGGACCTCTTCCATCTGCTTCCCCTTTACCCATTCAGTAGCTGAAAATGAGAAACAAACAGCTAATGTTTTTGCATTGGAACTTGGAAACCATGCGACAGACAGATAGTAAACCACAGCTTGAAAAAAAAAAGAACGTTAGCTACTATTGCAATCAACAGCCAAGATAAATTCACTATCATCCCATGCAAACATATCATAATTGCTACAAATATATCTGGATTGCCGATCCGATAGCAGTCTTTTACTATAAAAAGAGAAGGCAGTAAGCACGTTATCTGCAGTATGCCCTTCAATGAGGTACGTTAGGAAAAGCAATAAAATGTAGCATGTCTTTTTAGAAGCAACCACATGCAACCTTGGAACTCCCTGAGGTAAAATCAATACCAAATGGGAAAAATGTACGGATTACTGACAATGGAGGACACCTTCTATGGACTACCTGCAGCCCATAATAAACAGTGCATTCAACTCCTGAGAAGCTTCAACCAAACTATCCAGATCCACTGAGACGGAGTTGCACACCCCATGACCTACATCCACTACATAGCTTCCCGGAATAGCAGTGATACATCTATCCAAAATTCCTTGAATTTGATAGCGATGCCCATGTGCAACAACCAAAAAACCATCCATAGATAATCAAGCAACACTATAAACCTTCCGAAAATGCGGGACAAGCAGAAAATTCAAAGGGAATAAAATAGATTACGTTCTCCATTAAATTCAGAAAATTACCAAGTACCCAACCAACGATCCTTAATGTAAATCGACTAATTTCGGACCTATGCTGCATAATTTGTGAGCACATGCGTGAGCAAGAGCACGCTCATGAAAACCTCCACCGTAAACATCCTAAACTCACTAAGATACGCGAGAGCGAGAATTGAGAGGGCAAAGCAGGGATTGTGACTTGTGTTCCAGACTGCAAAAGCCCAACGATTTTAAAGAGAGAATGTTTGAACTTTCCCCAACTTCACCATTACGGTCTCATTTTACTGACCGGATAATCAAACCATAATTAGTTCGATGAAATTGGTCATCCTATAAGAATTCCCTCATTACTCTCCCCAAACAAACATCTCCAACAACAAATTCACATAACCCACAAAAGTAGCCAACAGAAACAACAACACAGATTCGTTCGTAATAACTAACCTACGGATGAAGAAGCAATAGCGGACCCACACCCGAACGTCTTGAAACAAGCGTCGATTATCTTCCCAGTCTCCTCATCGATCTTGATCTGCAGCTTCATCACATCCCCACACGCCGGCGCGCCGACAAGCCCCGTCCCTACCGACGGATCGTTCTTGTCGAAGGACCCCACGTTGCGCGGGTTGTTGTAGTGGTCCACCACCCTCTCATGGTAGAACCGCGGCAGGCGGAGCGCAGATGCAAATGCAGGTGATTGGGCCTCCGCGAACCCTAACCCTAGGAGCTTCTTCGAGGTGAGCCTCAGCATGTTTTCGTTAACGATTCAATTCGAGTTTTAGGTTTTTGTGGCGACAGTGTGGAGGACGAAGGGATTTTATTAGAGCGGTGAGTTGACACGTGTCAGTTGATTATCCCTCGAGTACTGGGAACTTGGATGATCTTTAGGCCTCATCCAATAGACAGAACGCAGCAGTTATCACGTCGATCATGACACCTAGCCAGGGGGTGGGAATTGGTTGGCATGTCCACAGTTCGGATTACTGTGAATCGAAAAGCGAACCGTGAGCCACGATTGTGAATAAATGGAATTCGTGCTCGGACCAAGAATTCTGGGTTGTGTTTGGTTTGAGTTTTAAGTTTTGGCTTTTGTAATGATTAGAGAGAGAAATAGGGATAACAATTAAAAAAATAGGTATTAATGATTGGAGAGAGATAGAGAAAAAAATAAAAATAATATTTAAAAATACAGGTAATAATTGAATAATAATTGAGAAAACCGATTCTTAAGAACCAAACCAA
The DNA here is from genome assembly GCA_020921065.1 of Vaccinium darrowii. NCBI lineage: Eukaryota > Viridiplantae > Streptophyta > Magnoliopsida > Ericales > Ericaceae > Vaccinium > Vaccinium darrowii. The sequence continues at coordinate 20,189,285 of CM037157.1, forward strand.
ACAAGGTCCTATTGTCCGGTTCCAAAAGTCACGGTTCGATTCTAATTTTATTTACGGATCACACCCCAAAAATATTAAATACAACTAAAAAGGCCAAAAAAATAATAATAATAAAGTCATGCACCACCAAGAGTTCTTTAGATATATATTTCCATGTTTAGTAACCAAAGATTTATCGGTTTTTCTAGGATCAGCCCAATGGGCGGACTATTGTGAGAGACACGCGCGCATAGCCTGGCGCACTGAGTCCTTCACTTTTGTACTTCTCTGCGGCATGATGTATGCTACTAAGAAATTACATAGTTAGGGGGTGTTCCACTAATTGGTTTTTTAGTTTTTTGGTTTTTTTTTATCTTTAGTTTTTCAAAAAAACCAACTAGTTCCACTAACAAGTTTTTGGTTTTTTGGTTTTTTTAGTTGTGTTATGAAATTACAAATCTACCCTTCTACCCAAACAACTATTGCTCTCTTTTTTTTGAAGGGAGGGCAAATTCGTAATTTTACATAATTAAAGTACATGTACTTGATTGTGCAATGATTTGGTTTTTTTAGGTTAGTGGAATGAAGTGATTTTTTTGTTGGTTTTTTGTGGGGTTTTTTTTAGTGGAATGAAGTAGTTTTTGATTTAAAACAAAACTAGTTTTTTATTAGTGGAACATGGCCTTAGCCCCTACTACTTTTTCCCAACTTCAGTAGCAACAAAAGAGCAAAAGGGGTATTCTCTCTTCTCCTAGATGGCATCGATTTCCGTTTTGAATCTAATAAACAAACATCCCTTTGAAAATGGAAAATGCTAAAATATGTCCATTAGATTAATGTTAATATTTGAAAAAATGTGTTAAAAATATGGAAAAAAATGTATAATTTTTTTTTTATATAGCCAAGTTTTTTTTTTAAAAAAGTGTTTTTGTTGTGAACCAACTGAGCACACAATAACAAAGCGCATTGACATTTATCTTCAATTTTTTGTTCTGTTTGGACTTGCTTTTGCGAATTTTTTTTTGGGCAAGAGTTCACTTTTGAGGTATTATTGTCACAGTCTTTGTATTTTTGTATTTTTTCTTTAGTAAAGGCCTAATTTGGCTATATAAGCCACCTGGGTTTTTTTTTTTTGTCTTTATTCAAATTTTTCTCGTGTCTGTAAAGTTTGTGTCAAACTATGGTAGGTTATTGACTCTGTTTTACGAAAGTACTAGAAAAGTAAAAAATAATTGATTCGAACTTTTACTTTTCTGAATGAGACAAAAATCAAGATTTTTTTGGCTTTATTCAAATAAATTTAAGTTTGGAACATAATTTTTTTATTTTTTTTATTTCTCTCTTTGAGAAGAATTAATATTCCATTTGACTTGAAACTTACAGACACGAGGAAAATTTGAATAAAAACAACAAAAACCGTGTCATGAAAGTTGAGTTTGGTCCACATTGATGATTGAAGATAAATATTTACCAAAAAAAATTTGAAGATAAATGTCAAAAGGGCCTTGTTATTTTGTGTCTACACTACTTGTGCACTCCAAATGTACACCACCTTGATTTGGCAAATGAGGAGAAGCCCATTTTTTTGGTGAGCTCTACATTGGACTTCTCCTCACTTGCCACATCAAGGTTGTGTGCATTTAGAGTGCACAAATGATGTACCCATAACATTTCCCTTTCCCATATCAAAATGGGCTGCAATTATTTAGATTTAAACAGAAATCAGTGCCATTTATGAGGAGAGAGAGAATTTTCCCTTTTGCTCTTTTGTTGACACCGAAGTTTAGGAAAAAGTAGTAAAGGCTAACTTTGTAATTTACTTGTCGCATTCATTGTTTCTGCAGAGAAGTACAAAAGTGAACGACTTGGCGTGTCAGGCTGGGCGCGTGTCTCTCACAATGGTCCGCCCATTGGGCTAATCTAGAAAAACCGAAGATTTATAGTATATTGAATAAAACTACACTTCACCCCCTTTAAGTTTTATATTTTTACACTATATCACCCAAAAGTTATAAAATAGGTAAAGTTAGGGATGACAATTTCCCCAAATCCAATGGATACCTACCCCATCTCCGGCTATTTGGAGGTGGATATTATTCGATTTTTTATCCAATAAGAGCGGGTATGGTAGAACTTAAAGAATCCTCAGTTGAAAATGGAGCGGGTGTGATTTTGTGATACCCATCTCCGAATACTCGTACCCGCCCCGTTTCAAATTGTATACATATTTTTATGACTATTGTATGTATATATGCCGGCATATAGTAGTATATAAATGTATATGTATGTATGTGTGTGTGTATATATAAGTATGCATATTGGTATAGTTTATGTATATTGTTCCGAATTAAAACTATACATGGTTAAGTGTTAAAAAAAGTTTAATGATGGTAGTTTTTAAAATTGCATATAATCTTGGTAGACTATTATTTCTTCGCAATTTTCTATTATATTTTGTTTAAATTGTTGTTTTTATTAGTATAGGACGCATAAATTAGATTTTATCCTCTCTCTCTCTCTCTCTCTTTTTTCTTTTATTTTCAATTAGTATGGATATGGATTTACCCGAATCTACCCGATCCCCAATGGGAGGCGGGTATGGAGGTGGGGATGGGGAAGAACTTCCCAATTGGAGATCGGGGGTAGAATAGTGTCCCCTGATCCATACCCTACCCGTTGCCATCCCTAGGTAAAGTTATAATCATTTACCAAATTATATATATGAAAATTTTCTAGTAAGTATCTCCCGTAAATAAGAAAAAATGTAATTTTTCACTTAAATTTTTTTTTTTGGGAAATCCGAACCGTCCAATGTGTTTAAAAGGTATTTTCAGTTTTTGCGAATAATTGCTTGGATCAAGCCCTTCCCGGTATATATATTTTTTTAAAGATTTCCCAAGTGGACCTTTGAAAACATCATTTAAACACATTGAACGGTTCGGATCGTCAAAAAAATTCTCGGATCATGGAGGTTCGGAAGTCCGGAGTCCGAAAAGGAAGCGCTCCACAACTCTTAGTTCTTGACCAAATCTCGATGATCCAAACCCTTCAATGTGTTTAAAACGCGTTTTGAAGGGCCCCTGCAGGGAATCAGCCAAAAAAAATACCAGGAAGGGCTTGATCCGAGCAGTTTTTCATAAAAACGAACATATACAGTTTTTATAAAAAAATTGCTCGGATTAAGCCCTTCCCGCTATTTTTTTTGTTGATTTCTCGCAAGGACCCTTAAAACACCTTTTAAACACATTGGACGGTTAGGAACGTCGAAATTCGATCGGGATCTATGAGGTGTGGACGAAGTCCAGATTTTAAGGGTTTGGATAGGAAGTTTAGTGTATATATATATATACATATATACATACACAATCCACTTCAGGTCCAGACTCCTGATTTAAAGAAAATCCATACCTCACACGCTGACCGTTGGATCTGATCCAACGGCTGTGGGAAGAAACGGGTAAAACTAATTCGCGGGTCATAGGGTACGGGTAAAATGATATCGGGTCGTAGGAAACGGGTCACTATAAGATCTCAGAAACCGCTCATTTCCCCTCATTTCACGTTTTCCAGAGAGAGGCGACATCTTTCGATGAAGAAGAAGACGTGAAGAAACTCTAGTTTGAGCAAGAAAAAGACAACAAAAATCGACCCAGCTTAGTAGGTCTCTCTCTCTCTCTCTCTCTCTCTCTCTCTCTCTCTCTCTCTCTCTCTCTCTCTCTCTCTCTCTCTCTCTCTCCATCCAACTTTCATTATCGTTTAATTTTTCTGAAAAAAATCATACCTTTCCCTTTTCAGGCCGAAACCCTAGACCTAAACACGAAGTTCGACACTAGGCGACTCGATTGCAAGCTCCATCTACAACCAACTCTCTCTCTCTCTCTCTCTCTCTCTCTGTCTCTCTCTCTCTCTCTCTCTCTGTGGATTTGGTATTGAAAATCCTAGTTGTTCAAAAAGCCAATGTTCAGTTGTTTCTCCTAAAAAATGCATATCTCTGTTCATATGTTTTGGCAGATTCCAATGGGAAAATATCATTAGAGCTATTTACTCGATCATAATATTTTTTGAACACCCCTAACCCAAGGACAAATAGTCACTTTTGAAAGAACTCTTTCAGATATGAATCTATCTGGTAACTTGCATCAGTATCTCAGTTGTGAATGTTGTCCAATTGTTTGGATTGCATTTTAAATCAAAGGGGACTATTGGAACACATGGATTTTCCATTTTCTGTCAATGTAAAAAAAAAAAAAAAAACTGTGGAATGTGATGTCTTTATCTTCAACTATGATAACATTTAGATGATCCGAGTGGCTTAATTGATTTTGGTGTCAGACTCATAATCCATACTGTTACCCTAGCCCTGATTGTATGATCATCACCACTTACACTTAGTGGAGTCTATGAAACTGAGAACATGATGCTAAGCTGTTGATAAAGAATGAGGTAATACTTTTGGGGTCGCACACTGTTTGCATATGAGATGAATGAAATTATGTGTTGTTGGTACTGAGTAACGACTGATGGATTTTGACTTTGTATTTTTTCCCATTTCCCCTGTGTTATCTTATTTTTTGATTTTTTTTTTCTAGAATAGATTCTTTCGAAGATACAGAAATATACTCATTGTCACCGTGTCCACCACTATGTCAATCATTTGGAAATTCTTCTCAACAAGTTTACACTCCTCAAGTTAAAAATTACTTGATACCAAAAACTGGGCAACATTTTGACACATTAGAATAGGTTCAGACCTTCTACAACAATTATGCCGGAGAATCTGGATTTGGTACCCGAATTTACTATAGCAAAAAGAGTAGGGACAATCAAATCATTAGGAAGGAGTATTGTTGTTACAGGGCCATAACAACACCATGAGTGATAAATCACCCAACAGATAACCTTACCCACTAACTCTTACATTACATTTAGTCACAGTTCAGGTATAGCATAAAACAATATAGAGTCAAGGAGCAGGTAAATGATTTCATTATTTGGTCTTTAACTTATATTTTATCTAAGTTATCTACCTTGAGGTCATTCTCCCATTTTAACCACTAAGACTATAACCATTCGTAATTCAACTCCCACCGTGTTTGCCTTGACCAACAGCCCTGATGAAATGGCCTAAGCTATCTACTTAGTTGGATTCATCAGCGCCGCACAAGGGTGAAACTGAATTCTTAGGAGTATAATACAAACCACATTTTATCGCCTAATTTCATAGGGAGTAATCACGCAACGTCATAACTTAGGGTTTCTGATTGGTAACAACCTCCGACTGACTGCCATTCAAATCACTTCATAGCCATCATAATCCATCTGGCTGATAGCCAATTATATCATTGAGAATCTGTAGGATGGCCTCCTTAGATCTCATCACACCTCAACTTTAATCATGCATGCACGAACTAGTGCGTGATGTAACCCATAATTGGGATGACACTTGGCAAGCACGTGGCCGAACCCACGTGCTCATAACATGCCACCCACAAGTCCTCCAACCGCCTCCTGGGTCAGCTCACAAATCGGGTCCCTTTGGTCCAGCCCGAAACCTCTGAGTCCGGATGGACTTTCCAACGTGTTGGGCCATACCGAACGTGTAGGCTATCTATTCGGCCCAACGAGTCTTTTATGAGCTTTGGGTTGCCCCATACTGACAGGCCTAAATGAGGTTGGGTTCAACCATTACACTCACTATGTGATCGAGGAATTATAATACGGAGGAGAATCCAAAGAAAGTAACCTCCACACAAAACGAGGACAACCTCACCCAGGCTGGAGATCAGAGGAAAAACCTCTCCCTGATTACATTGGTTAAACAATGTACCCTAAACTCACTGTACACCTCTACAAAGTAGCAACTTCACTTTTTCTGGAGACCAAATTCCCTTCAATTTAGCTATGGACACTCGATTTTCCGTTGGTTTGCGGAAAAGTAGTCATCCACGGAGTTTTGTTTGTAAAAAAAAAAGGGACGATCCGGGAAAATGAAGAAAGATTTAGAGTCGCCACCCGGGGTTTAATTTTTGGAAAAATGTTAGGTACCCGAGAAACCGTTTTAGGAAAATATTGACTCTTATACCGCTGAAAAAGGGTTTGATCTGCGAAAAATAGAGATTTGGGTTCGGGAGCCAGGTTACCCGCGGGGAAGGTTTTGTTCAAAAAAATGCACCCCGCGTGCCCGAAATTTTCCGGTCTTTACTAAACATTTGTGGGATTATTCTTTGAGAAGATTTTATGAAAAACTTTAGAACACATAAACAGTATATCATAAAATAACGAGCTCATAGAGATAGATAATAATGATGAACAAAACTGACATGTAAAGAAACATATAATCATGTTAAAATTAACTAAGAGGGGGGGGGGGGGGGGGACTAGTACAAGAAACGGAAAGTGAAAGGGGGATACTGCAATTTTACCCACTGGTTTTGCCAGAAAACAGAGCATCGATTTCAGGAAAACAGAGCATCCAAAATGATTTTCCAATAACACCGTACGGTGTAAAAGTCATGCCGCACAGCGCGTAAGGGATGCCGCGCGGTGCCTCTGCGAAGCATATTTTTTTTTCAAAAATCTCGTTTTTATCCGACTGAAACCAGCTTCTGTTTTTCGTACAAAAACCAACTTTTTTTTTTATTTAAAAAAAAAAAACTTGAAAATGGTCTTGATGAAAGAATGTACCTTATTTCTAGGGTCGGTATCCCGCGACAATGAATAGTATTGCGCGATACTCACCCGAAAGGTTTGGATTTCATTGAAATGTCTCCGTTCGGGCTCGAGAAAGAGCTACGGAGCTCCTCTCACAACCCGATGGAGAATTTCCCCCTCTCAGAAGATTATTACTTCAATAGACGTGGATATATACCTCTGGTTTGCTCAATCGTCGGTCAGAATTTGAAGAAAGATCGGTTTGAAGGTTGGGATTAGTATCCTGGTGGAAGCAAAAGGCTATATGATTTGGATCGGAGATGGTTTTGACAGAGTAACGAGGGGACAACGAATTTCTGCTCTTTGAGAGGAATGTTTTCTGAGAAAAACTAACCCATGGATACTCGTTCTTCCTCGTGCCTTATATAGGCGAAACTTGATCATTTTCAATCATTCCGATGATTCCCGTACGCCAGCGAATGTCATAATGTGCGAATATCATCATCGCTTCTGAGTTGCTGGGCGAACCCGGGAATCCTGTTGATGGGACAAGGGCGCCGCACGGCGTCAAGGATATACCGTACGGTGCACATAGTGACACCGCACGGTGCACATAGTGACACCGCACGGTGCAAAGAAGTTTTCAAGCCGTACAGCTATGGGTTTCAGACCGTACGGTTCACGTGGGTTTTGGGTTTTTGGTTTATTTGATCCATCCAACTAAAAGAGCTGTCCTAAGGTATACTTCGTGCATTCTTTTCATCATCGGGGATGCACAAGTCATTAAAATTGGGGTGTCTACAGTTGCCCCTCTTCGACACGGCTTGGTCACCATCATGTTGGTGCAAGTCGTGCTAGAAGATTCGGACATCCCAATTTGAACAATCTTATGCGGAAAATAAGAAAAATCAATAAATTTGGTCGAGCTCGGAGCTTCCTACGTACCTCGTTTGTGAGGATCAGACCGATCGTAGTTCGTTGGGGTCGTCATGAAAATGTTGATACCTCATTTTTCAATGAGGGAAAAACGAATGATGTTTGCAGGAAAATAATTTTGGAGGTTTTTTGAAACCGTTAAAAATTTTTCGGAGGCTCTGAAGGCCGTAAAAAAAAACAATTGCCTTTGAAAATAAATTGCCTTTGAGGACTTAAATGTTTTTGTGAAAATAAATTGCCTTTGAGGGCTTAAATGTTTTTGTGAAAATAAATTGCCTTTGAGGGCTTAAAAGGTTTTGTGAAAATAAATTGCCTTTGAGGGCTTAAATGTTTTTGTGAAAATAAATTGCCTTTGAGGGCTTAAAAGGTTTTGTGAAAATAAATTGCTCTTGTGAAAATAAATTGCCTTTGAGGACTTAGTAATATCATACCGTAGAGGTTCGGGAAAGTGGACCTTCCTTGAAAGTGCTTGAACAACCCGGGGGTGAGTGCAATTTTTGAAGAAACTGAAAGGAGACGCCGCACGGCATAGGCATGTGTACCGCGCGGTGCACACTGACACACCGCACGGTTTAAGTGGAATTTTTGCCGAGAATTTGTTTGAAACCGCCAAAACCTTTCGTCTTTCACGCACTTCGTTCAAAATACTTCGATCAGTTATTCTGAGTATCCCAAAACCTGATTCCTTCCAAAAATCTTCTTCTTCTTCCCCGATTTTTCGATCGAAATCTTTGGGATTCGAACCCATGGCTAGTCCAAATGGCAATGGAGAGCAACCATCGATATCCGGTGAAGGGTATCTATCGTCGGTGCCGAGAGAAGAGGATACCGTGACCCAATCGACAGTGGGTGTTGAAATTTCGACCATTCCAAGTCCGGTTGGCTCGGTGGGAACGACCTTGAGTAGTAGCGAGCACCGCGCGGTGCCATCTGAAGGGGATGGATCCCGTACGGCGGTGGCGGTGACTGAGAGCGGTTTGGCGGGGATAAGTGGTGATATGCCTTATACGGCGACTGTTGGAGGAGATTCGGCAGAGGTGGGCGATGAGATCCTCATGGGTGAGCCCTTTGATTCAACCGGTGGTGACCCGAGTGCCACAGTTGCTGGTGAGTTGTTGGCGGGTGATGTTTCGGTCGACCGGCCTATAGGAGACGATAGTACTGCCATGCAGGGTGGCGAGAGAGGTTCTGTGCCCATGGAGGTTGACCCGTCGGGCACGGGTGCACAGGTTTTAGAGATGGAGATGGATATTGGGGTATTCACGTTTTGGTTGAGCAGAGACCCGCGGGGGAGGGTGCTGACACTGGTTCTCAGGAGAGTTTGGTACCCAGTGGCCTTTTGAGCGCTTCCTTGGTTACTGAGGTGCCCGTTGGAGGAGAGGATGCGTCGATTGTCGTCCCAGTGATCAGGAGGGATCTGGGGAAGGAGAAGGTGGTTGTGGAGGAGGCTCGGGATTCGAACAGTGGAGGTGAGGATATGGAGGTTGGGGTTTCGGACCCAGTAGTCGTCCCTGCTGTAGTTGGTTCTTCTAGAACTCCGGGTTATACCATGGCTGATACTTTAGAGGGAGTGAGGGATGAGGACCTGGCGCAGACTCTTCAGGAGGATTCGTCTTTTGCTGAGGTTATAGCTAGGGACAGAGTGCCTGAGCATGTTCGGGACATGTTCTTTGAGGAGAGACAGAGAGAGGCCAAGGTTGAGGCTGCAGGAGAGGGTGTTCTTTTGTCTTTAGTGGCTGAGGTGGAGAGGACTCAGAGGGTGAGACCTCTGTTTGACCCTGAGACTTACGTGCCACGGGTGCACTTCTTTATACCGATGGGGTGTGATGTATACTCGTCGATGCACCTGTTCTATGGTAAGACGACCTTGCTAAGGGATCCGGAGACCCATATTTCTGCTCGTCCACTGGTACGTACTTCAACTGCTGCTTCCAACTGTTTGTTGTTGTCTTGAATTCCTGTGTTTGCATGCTTCCTATTGTTGTTGCCTGAAAAACTTGCATTTTGCTTTCTGAAACAGAGAAATACTTCTTTGTCGGTATACGGAGGTTCGTCAGACTCCTTGGAGCGCTTCAGGAGCTTGCCTGGGGCAGTGAGAGAGATGATTGAGGGCACGGGCTTCATGGACTTTATTCGGCTTCTGGTGCCGACGCGGGCGGACCGCAGGTTGCTGAGAGCTCTGATTGAGCGTTGGTGGGACACCACCAACACTTTTCACTTGAGGTTTGCTGAGATGACTGTGACGCCATTGGACTTTTCAGCGATCACAGGTTTGAGAGTGGGCGGCGAGCCAGTCCCGTTCAACTCGGGGCTATACAGAGACAGTGCAGCTGTGAGACACTTCTTGGGGAGAGAGATAGGTGACGGAGAGTCTATGGTGAGATGCGACCACTTGCCGGCCTTGTGGGGCCATGAGCCAGAGTCACCGACAGAGGTGGCTCAGATGGCCAGAGCTTACTTGCTGTACTTGTTCGGTGTGTCCCTGTTTCCGAACAGGCGGAGTGAGGTTCACCTGGGTTGGCTTCCGGCGTTGGCAGACCTGGGTAGAGTGGCGAGCTTGGACTTTGGAGGTGCTGCTCTTTGTACCCTCTACTGTTTCCTGGGTGCGGCTAGCCGCAGGGTTGGGACGAGCCTTGGGGGCTTCTGGAGAGTGCTTGAGGTAAAAACTTTATATGCTTTGCTTATTGCTTTCAATTTCTTGAGATTTTGCCATGTAGATTGCAGCTTGCTGATAACCCTTTTAACCATGCAGGTGTGGGCTTATGAGGTGCTGGGGATGTACCCTCCGGCGAACAGTCATGAAAATGAGGAGGTGATTCCCCGAGCAGCGAAGTGGGATCGAGAGCACCGAGGTGGCAGTGTACACGCAGGGAAACTGAACGACTTTCGCCTTTTCTTGGACCAAACTGACGGTAGCACGGTAAGATCCTGAATCTTGTGTTGCTTTTGAGCTTGAGCTTCATGTCCCGTTTTTAGCTTTTCTGAAGGAATTGAGTTTGCTTGCAGGTGAGGTGGCATGTATGGGATGCGGTGACTGACCCGTACTTGGAGAGGAGCAGAGAGCTGACACGGGGGCGGATCTTGCTGGAGTCCCCGTACGGTTGGCAGTGGTACTTGAGAGAGAGGGTGCCTCGTCAGTCCCTCAGGTTGGCGCACTTCAGGATACCGGGGCGTATACCCCCTGGCGTACAGCGGACTGACGAGTACACACGGGCAGAGATAGAGAGATACACTGTGCTGGACACCGTGCTTCCCTTCAGTAGTTCTCCAGACTACGAGAGTTTTCTGGTTGGCCACTTGGCCAATTTCTTGGATATGGAGACCCGTGTAGCAGCTACAGAGACAGCTTTACCAGTACTGAGGAGAGAGATAGAGGTGCAGATGCCTGGAGGGATGATGGGAGTGTTGGAGGTCCCTCGTGTTGCACCTCCACTAGACCTTGCTTCTGTTCAGGTAACCTGTAAAAGAAAGAAAACATGTTTGCAGTTTTATGTTTCCTTGTGCATTATTGATGATACCTGTAAATTGTTTTACAGATTGCTGCCAGTTGGGCGTCAGAATCCTATCAGCTGAACTTGGACTTGGAGGCTTTAGTGCGCCGTCTGATGATAGGTGACGTTCCAGAGGTGCGTCCCCGAGCTGAGCCGGGAGTGGTTTTCAGAGAGAGCGGTCCTTGGTAGAGGCGGACCGGGCCGCGGTAGCGGAGCTCGAGGAGCTGGAGGCAGAGCTCGCGGCGGTAGTGCCGACAGGGGTAGAGGTGCCGACAGAGGTAGTGGTTCCATAGGTGGAGGTGCTCGGGGGGCTGACAGAGGCGGTGCAGCTGGAGCTGGCAGTACAGGTGTAGGTAAAGCTGCGAGAGGTGCTAGTAGAGGAGTTGGCGGGCCCAGCAGGGGAGGAGGACGTAGAGCAGGTCGTAGTCCTTCTCCAGGCAGAGGTAGTTCTCAGGTATGCTTTGCGCCTTTGAACTTTGTGCTTTCAGATTTTGCATATGATCCTTGTATATTGACGAAATTCCTTTTTCTTTGTGCAGAGTATGTCTCCACCTCCGAGGATTGGGCGCAGGAGGCCGCTGATGAAGCAAGCTGGTGGTGGTCCCACGACTCCTCCTTCCAACAGAGTACTTCGAGGGCGTCGGCCTTCTGCTGACAGACCGGGAGGGAGTGCACCAGGGAGTTCGGCTCCACCGCCACGGTGGTCTTTCAGGGAGGCAGAGAGTAGTGAGGAGGAGGACGCTGATTCTTCAGAGGAGCTTAGGCCACGGGTGCAGAAGAGACCTCGTGCTTGAGTAGGTAGGACAGGCCTGCGTGCCTGCTTTTTGATTTGGGCGCCTGTTTGACCTTACTTTCCTTTCATAGATACGGTCTGCGTGCCGTGGTAGTTAGTTTTGATGATTGTCGGGCTTGTTTTGCCCCTGGATAGATGTACATTCTACTTATGCCATGGATGTCGTTTTGGTTTTTATAAAATTCGCATTTTCATTATGTAAAATGACTTACATTAACAAAGACTTGAATTTTGAAAACCAAACCTAGCACTGAGAATGCATGACACGAGACACTGTGGGGAAATGAAATGTATATGAGTTCGGAACTCGAAATGACATAAATCGGACACTTTTTGGCTTTTTGTGGGAAGAACTGGAAAAAATGATGAGAGAGAGAGTTTTTAGAGTGAGAACGCCCCGCAGCTAGATACCTTGATTCAAATAAATCCCGAGTGTACGTAACAATGCTTGCTTTAAACGAATATCTCGAGAAATCGCGAAAAAGTCGCAAAATTTCATTCAAAGTTCTTGTACCCGAGTGATAAGCCCCAAATGTTGTAGATATTCGGGGCTTATCTAACTCATTTTGCTCACACACACACGCGATTTCGCGCCTTATATGTTTGATATGCGCGTAGTGTTATTTTTGTTAGTTACAGGTTAAACACGCTAATTAGCGCGTTTTGAGCGCATTGAGAACCGTCTCAAGTTACCGAGGGTCACGTGCCCCATGGCACGCCAACTCTGGGCCTCAAGAGCCAAAAAATGATGATTTGGCTAGGGTCCGGGAAGTTGAAAAGTCACAAAGACAAACCGATGGCTTGGAAGCCGTGCCGCACGCTCACAAAACTCCCGGTGGTGTCCGGGAGTGAACGAGCACTCAAGTGACCAAGGAACACCTCCCCCGAGGGTCGCACAACTCATTTAGGTGCTTTGGAGGAAGTCCAGAAGCACGCAAATCAAAGGGAGTGATCAAAGAAGTTAAATTCAAGTCCCGACCAATCCGGACCGATCCGGATTAAAGTGGACCGATCCAAATTTGAAATGAGATTTCCAGACGATTCCGGACCGATCCGGATTAAAGTGGATCGATCCAGATTTGCTCGAAGTTTTCCCAGACGATTCTGGACCGATCCGGATTAAAGTGGACCGGTCCAAAAACACCCGCAAATCACTTTTTGAGCACTTTATGCACTTACTACTTATGGAATGTTTTATGCTCTTATGAGAGCTTTATGGATATTTTTGAAGGGAGAGAAGGACTCTTGTATATACTCTCTCCTCTCTCTCTTTCATACTACCTTCTATTTTTTTTTGCTTTCCTAGCTAGTTTTTGGCTCTCTCCTCTCTCTCCTCCATGGGAGAGGATTTTGAAGCTTTATCTCTCTAGAACTCTCATGTAAGTTTACTTCTCCCGTTAATTTGTCGTTTATTAATGTTGTAGCTCGTACTTAGATTGTTCTATCTATCTAGTTTATTTTTGCTCTTGTTAAGTTTCTCATTTCCATGTTCTCTAGTTATTTTCTCTTTAAAATCCTTGTTCTAAATCTTGTTAGTTAATTTCTCAAGCATTAATGTTGTAGGTACACTTAAGATCTTCATTAAAAATCAATTTTCAAGTTTATTAATCATGTTTTTAGTTTTCTTCCAATTTCTAGACTTATTAACTAGTGTAATGAGTGAGTAGTTTTAATAGGCTTAGTCATGGGGTGATTAACACTCCATGACTTGGGATTAATCTATCCATCTCGTTCATAAAGCATACATTGCTTGTTTACCGGAAATTTGGGGTTGCACTTTTATGTACCAAAGAGTGGGTTTGTTAATCTCTTTGATCACACGTAGCCAAGAGCTTGACTACTTGACACGTGTGATGCTTTGGGCGATGTCAACTCATCTGTTTGCAAAATATACCGGAAACCCCTAATCTTTGGTAAACACATTTTCTTGTAAAAGGTTTTAAAATCTAAATCTTCCGTTCGGGGGCATTTAACGATGCCCCGAGCCAGTTATCAAGAGGGGATGGATTAGCCCAAGTCATGGTCGTTAAATACCCCTAGACTTTGCCTTAGTTTAATTTGTCATTTTTAATCTTCCAAGTCATTCACGAAGTTAAGTGAATTCCACCCCCAAATTACAAAAGCCAAGTTTGCCGCTTTAAGGCTAAAAAACCTACACTTGCAAGACAACTCTCACGCCGGGTGCATTCGGTCTCTGTGGATTCGACCCGGTCTTACCGGTTATTATGCTACTGCCGACCTAGCCCTACGCTTGGGGCGACACTCTCTACGACACAATCTAAGGTCGCAAGCACCGAGGGTTTTCTATTGTGCCCATTCATCGAGACACCTTTGAAAGTGCCAAATAATTCTTCCATCGAGACCTTGATATTCATTCTGAGTTGTATGCACGAGAAAAGTGACCAAAAGAAGCTTGGAATGGGTCCTGGAGGGCCAGAGTTGAAATTTTGGCTAAAAATAGCCAAGTATGCCGCACGGTGTAGAATATTGCACCGCGCAGTGCTAAAAAGGTGTCCGTACGGCGCCGGCATTTGATGCCCCACTTCTGACGCTGTATTCTGCTCTGATTTTGGCCTCCCAATGCATGTTTTATGCGTTCAGAATCCTTGAAATGCTGAACAGTAGCCTATCTTTCTGAATTTTTTTGCATTGCCCTCACATCCCCCAATGTGGCACGCTTCCCGAGGCGGATGTTTTGCTTATAAATAGCACTGCCAACTCTCATATCTTCCTCACCTCCGACTATATCTTGCAAATGGCTGTTAGCGTCTCAGCCTTGGTTCGTCCCTGGCTCGATGAGCTCGACGGCCTTGGTTGGCTAAATTTTCGAGGCCATAGGTTGGCGTCAATGCGCTACGTTCGGGATGTAACCATACGTCCTGAGTTGCTCCATGCTGCTGTCCGTTTCTGGGATCCGGAAGTGCATGTATTCCGCTTTGGTCTTTAAGAGTTATGCCCCACGGTGGAAGAGTTCCACGCGTACCTTGGAGGTTTTGATCTGGAGACTCCCGTTATTCCTCTTCAGGGAGTGAATTATGCTGATGTGCTGTGTTCAAAGCTGGGTTTGAGTAAAAATGCGGCAAGGTCTATGACCCAAGGAGGTGTGTTCAATATTCCGCGCCTGATCAGTCAGTTTCGTCTTGAAGGCTTTGCATTGTGCCTTGTGATCCTTGCAGCATTCCTGTTTGTTCGTACAGACAATCAGGCAAGTGTGGTACTGGTTGGGGTGGCCAAGCAGATTGAGGAGCGCAAAGATGTGGCTCCGATGGTTCTGGCTGAAACTTTGATGGGTTTGGATAAAGTCCATGCTGGGCGGACCAATGTTTTCGAAGGCAGTGCTTTGCTCCTACATGTAGGTTTCTCACTCAGCTCTCCTTTTCTGGTTTATTCTCTCGTTCTCTTTTTACCTCAACGCTCGGGTTTAGGCTTTCTACGTCTTCTGACTTGTTTTCTCTCTTATGCAGACTTGGCTTTGTGATAAGGCTGCTCTTCTGGAGGCAGTGCCGCGGAACAGGGTCCATGAGACACGAGGCTTTATTCAGAGGGAGTACCAGGAATTTCACAGGAGTGTTTCTGGTTGGGTTCAAGGTGCTTTCCCAGCTTAGAGAGGACACAGTTTCTTGGCGCTTGAACTGGATGGATTGTCCGACCATGGCGGTGAGCAACATGGGACGTCATAGGGTCATCCTGGAGGGTCTGTCTGGCTGGACCTTTTACATCCCCTACCGCATTCTCCGTCAGCTAGGCGTTGATCAATCGATACCACTTGTGTATCCTGAAGCTTTTGTTGTGCCGAATTTCAACCATGCGACCATTCAGGCTTATCAGCGTACTTGGAGGGAGCGTGTGACAGTTCCCAGAGATCAGAATCCCAGTATCGTGCTTTCGGGGTGTTACAAAAGATGGTTGGCACAAGAAATTGAAGCAAGAAAGAATGGAAATCAAATCTGACATGTGCTTTAGTCTTAATGTACCCGAAATAAATTGCTGACCCATGACCTGTTTTATGTGGGTACATGCCTTGCTTCTGTTGTTGTAAAAGATTCATGCTCAGCCACGTAATCGAAGAAATTAATTTGAATGAAAAGTGAGTCGTAAGAGTTTTCCGCTTTAGATTCTCATTGATTGATTGTAAACGCAACTGATGGCTACAGATCAGCTCAAAAGAGATGTTACAAAAGGTT
Source organism: Vaccinium darrowii (assembly GCA_020921065.1). NCBI lineage: Eukaryota > Viridiplantae > Streptophyta > Magnoliopsida > Ericales > Ericaceae > Vaccinium > Vaccinium darrowii. Next base: position 20,205,319 of record CM037157.1, read on the forward strand.
GCGACCGATCCTCAATGTGAGGATGCCTACGTATCCTTTAAGAAGGAATCAGGTCATGACGTAGTTCATGCAAATGACTGGCTAGGGTTCACTCGCGTATTTTCGCTCTCCTTTTGCGCTCTAATTTTTGCCTAGTACCGCCCTTTCGGGTTTTCGGTCTAGCGAGCTCTTTTGATTGATTTGTCCTGAATTTTGCCTAAGCCGCCCGATGTGGGTTTCCGACTTAGTAGACTTGCTCTAATTTTTGCCTGGCACTGCCCGCCCTTGCGGTTTTCAGTCCAGCGAGCTTCTCTTAGGGGTAGTATCGCTTGAGCTGATCCATGTTGACCAATGTGGAGAATTCGTTACCAGTCGAGATCAATGAGTTGAGTGGCGCCTCCTGACAAAACCTTCTTGATAATGTACGGCCCTGCCCATTTTGGCCGAAACTTCCCTCGTGGGTCGAAAACTGGAGCCTGGATCTCCTTTAGAACCATATCTCCTTCTTGCAAATTCCTGGATTTGACTTTCTTGTTGAAAGCGCGCGCGATTCGGCGTTGATATCCTTGAACATGATATAAGGCCCTAAGTCTTCTTTCGTCGAACATCATGAGTTCTTCGAATCTGGCGCTATGCCATTCAGCTTCTTCGATGTCGGCCTCTATCATGACCCTCAGAGATGGTACTTCAAGTTCGATGGGGAGGACGGTTTCCATGCCGTAGACCAAAGAATAGGGTGTTGCCCCTGTCGGAGTACGGATGGATGTTCGGTATCCCCAAAGTGCTAACGGTAGCTGTTCATGCCAGTTTCTCGTAGACTGAGCGGTTCTCTCTAGAATTGTCTTGATGGTTTTGTTGGCCGCTTCTACAGCTCCATTGGTTTGTGGCCGGTAGACAGTCGACTTGTGGACCTGGATCCCAAAATCTTCGAGGACCTCGGCTGCTCTACCTTTGAAAGTGAACGCCGTTGTCAGACACAAATGCATGAGGCACTCCATAGCGGTAAATGACGTTCTGCTTGATGAAATGAGCGACCTGAACTGCTGTAAGGATCGTGTAGGAAAGCAGCCTCAACCCACTTGGTGAAGTAATCGATAGCTACTAGGATGAACTTGTTTCCGTTTGAAGCAGCTGGGGTGATCTTGCCGATGACATCGATGCCCCAGGTAGAAAAGGGCCAGGGCGAGGTCATAGAATGAAGTTCTGATGGCGGTACGTGCATGAGATTGGCATGAATCTGACATTTGTGACACCGCCTGGCATATTCAATGCACTCAGTTTCCTATGGTAGACCAGTAGTACCCTTGTCGCAAGATCTTTTTGGCGAGCATGGTTCCGTTCATGTGAGGGCCGCAGACCCCATTGTGTACTTCTTCCATGATTCTGGTTGCTTCCTCGCCGTCTACGCACAATTTGTGCATTCCGCAATGGGATCTTCTGTATAGCCTACCCCCGCAGATAATGTAGTGGGAAGCTAGTTTTCGGAGAGCAATCTGGTCCTTTTTGTCAATTCCAGTCGGATATTCACTTTTCTCGATGAAATTCCAGATGTCATGATACCAAGGAAGACCATCGTCAGGCTCATCGGTAGCCATGATGTATTCAAAAATGGGCTTGTCCCTTTGTTCAATCAAGATTGGTCGGAGTTTGACTCCGTTGGGTATCTTTACCATGGAAGCTAATGTCGCCAAGGCATCGGCAAACCGGTTGTTTAATCTGGGCACATCAGTGAACGTGACAGCCTGGAACCGATGAATTAGATCATCAAGGTCCTTATGGTAAGGTTTTAATTTGTCTTCCTTGACCTTCCAGTCGCCGTTTGCTTGTGAGACTACCAGGTTGGAATCTCCGATCACTTCCAATTTTTTGGCGCCGATTTCTAAAGCAACTTCCATCCCCACAATACATGCTTCGTATTCAGACTGGTTGTTAGTAACCTCAAAGTTGAGCTTGAAAGCAAGAGGGATGTGTGACCCTTCGGGCGAGATGAGCAAGATTCCAATCCCGAATCCTTTCTAATTAGCAGCTCCATCAAAGTATAATAACCATACATCGCTGTTTGTGGTCATGACACTTTCATCAGGAAATTCAAAATTTTCATCTTCTGGACCTTCCATCGGATGATCGGCCAGAAATTCAGCGATGGCCCTTCCTTTAACAGACCTCCGGGTTACGTACTTGATGTCGAATTCGGCTAACAGAAGTAACCAACGTGCTAGTTTACCTGTGAGTGCTGGCTTCTCGAACAGGTATTTGAGAGGGTCCATCCGAGAGATTAGTCTTACTGAGTAGGCTAACATGTAGTGTCTCAACTTCTTGGAAGCTCATATCAAAGCCCAACAAACTTTCTCCAAGGAGGTGTACCGCTCCTCGCATCCAACCATCTTCTTGCTAATGTAGTAAATTGCCTTCTCATTGCCGCCTTCGCCTTCCTGCGCCAGCATGCATCCCATCGCTGATGGGGTAACGGGATAAGTACATGATGAGGGGTTGCCCCGGTGTTGGTGGCATTAGTACTGGAGGGCTCTGAAGATACTTCTTGATGGCTTCGAAGGCTTTCTGGCATCCGTCGTCCCATTTGAACTGGCACACCTTTCTTGAGTAATCGAAACATCAGGCTCGCAAGTCGAGGTTAACTTGGCGATGAATCTGCTGATGAATTGAATTTTTCCAAGAAAGCTTCGTACTTCCTTTTCGGTCCGAGGTGGCTCCATTTCGAGAATAGCCTTAATCTTGGAAGGATCTATCTCAATTCCGCGCGTAGTGATCATGAATCCCAACATCTTCCCTGCTGTGACACCAAATGTGCATTTTTCAGGATTGAGACACAACCGGTACTTGCGAATCCTTTCGAAGAATTTTCTAAGGGCGGGTAGATGTTCCTCCCTTTCCTTGGCTTTGACAATCATGTCATCCACGTAGACTTCGACTTCTTTGTGGATCATGTCATGTAGTAATGTTGTAGCTGCCCTCTGATAGGTTGACCCGGCGTTTTTCAGTCCGAAGGGCATGACCCTGTAACAGTAAGTGCCCCACTCTGTGGTGAAAGTAGTTTTCTCACTGATCTTCGGGAGCCATGAGAATCTGGTTGTATCCTGAGAAGCCATCCATGAAAGAAAGAAGTGCATGCCCAAGCAGTATTATCCACAAGTACATCTATGTGCGGCAATGGGAAATCATCCTTAGGGCTGGCCTTATTCAGATCTCTAAAGTCCACGCAGACTCGGATTTTTCCGTTCTTCTTAGGGACAGGAACAATGTTTGCAATCCACTGGGGGTATTCTGTTACCATCAAGAACCCAGCGTCTATCTGCCTCTGAATTTCCTTATTGATTTCCAACACCCAGTCAGGTCTCATCTTCCTCAACTTCTGCTTGACCTGGCTTCGCGTCTGGGTAAAGCGGGATTCGATGCTCCACAATCTCGGGGTCGAATACCAGGCATATCTGCGTGTGACCATGCAAAAACGTCTTCGAACTCTTTCAGGAGATCCGAGTGGGCTTTGAACTCTTCTGGAGATAGTCCGGAACCAATTTGAACCATGCGCGGATCGCTCTCATTTTTCAAATTTATAGAAATAATTTCTTCTATTATAGGCTGAGCATGCCTTTCGTCTTCCCTTCTAATTAGGGATCGAAGTTCTTCTGGAATTTCTTCCTCGAACTCAATCTCTTCATCGTCGGGGTCAACACAATTTATTTCGGATACAAGCAAGATAAGCAAAGTCTACTTCATTGATATAAAATGTGGGGGCCCCAGGGGCGTGATACATGAGTGTGGACTCAAACTCGAAAGGAAAGGGATGACGTGGGGGAATGACAGATACATGTTCGGGGTAAGACCCAAACTCAGTGCTAGACTCAGATTCTGATTCAAATTCAGTGCTAATGTAAGTGATTATAGGTACGAAAGTGCAATTTTTATAAACTCCATTGGCATCCACAATAAGTGCAGTGACATCTCCAAGGGCATCCTGGCTCAGCATCATCAACTCTACCTCCTTGGCGAGCTCCAAATCAGGCTCCAAATCAAATAGCATTGCAGCAGGCTCGCCTTTCTCTTCCACACCTAGTCAGGCTCTCTTCCCTAAACAACTGATTGGAGATTCCCCGAGTCAAGAGTCTCAATCCAGTCAACTCGAAGTGCCTTAACCAGTTCTTCCCTCTTCTCAGCTTCGTCATCATTATCCCAAGTGTCGTTTACAAAGATTTCGAAAGCCTGGTAGCTTAGTCTTTGTTTCCACGTCCTAGAATGGTTCTGGTTCTCCATGATAGGCAGCTTCTGGAGTTTTAACAAAATGGATAGGTCCCTTCTTGGCGCGGGCCCGTACCTTCCAGCCAGATTTGTTGTCAGGCGATTCGTAACCAAGACCAAAGCGGTGATTATTTGTTGAGAATTTGGGGAACTCAGCTATCCCTTGATTGTTTAGACCCAACCCCAAGCCGGGCAGGTATTCCATCTTTCTCATCATTTCCAAAGCAGTTGAACTGACTGAGAAGTTTTCATCCATTTTGATAGTAAGAACTGGTCCCGAAGTGTCGAAAGAGAAACCACCGAGAGTGACATCTTCTTCTCCGTGCACGATTTCAAGCAGCAGCGCATTGTCAGGGACATGGGGACGGATTCCCGAATCTCCATGAATGGTTAAAGTTCCTGAAGCCAGACCGAGTTGGACTTTCTGGTGTAGAGAAGAAGGGACTTGCCATGATATCTGATCGATGGAGCCAAGGTCTGCCCAGCAGCAGATTAAAAGATGACGAGATGTCAAGCACGTGGAACTCAATATCCGTTTTGAAGTCTTCAATCATCACTTCCATTTGGATTATCCCCACTACATCCCTGCGAGTGTTGTCATATGCGCGCACCCCGAGGTTAGAAGGCTGAAAATCTTTGTTCTTGAAACCCAAGCAATAAGCGGTCCGCAGAGGACAGACATTCAAAGCAGATCCGTTGTCAAGCAGAACAACAGGGACCCATTTTCCCATGCATTTGAGAGTGATGTGCAAAGGTTTGTTGTGACCAGCTCCCTCTAGGGGTAAATCCTTCTCAGTAAAGACAACAACGTGTTTTGCGCGAGTTGGAGTGAGTAGTGCCACCATGGTTTCTGGAGGAGTATCTGGAGGTACCTCCATGTTTGACAGAGTTTTGATCATTTTTTGACAGTGTTCCCGGGAAGAAGAGAGTAAACCCCAAATTGAGACTGATGCTGGAGTTCTCTCGAGCTGTTTCTGAACCAAATCTTCCGATGTTGCTGGGTTCCTTTGAGGTGATTGAGCAGTAACTGCTGGATCGATCAGAGGTGAACTTTCCCGAACAGGGTCATTCCAGATGAATTCTTCTGGCTGAGTTTGGTGCGAGATGTTCCTTCGAAGGTCAGCCGGCTGGTAGATGCGGCCGCTTCTCGTTACCCGATTGACCGTATCCTCCCAGAGTTGTTGGTTTTCACCCCAGAAATCTTCAAATTCTTCACTGACCTTGCGCTTGCCGGCTTTGATAGCCTCCCTTTTCTGTTTTTCAGTATTGATCTACAGACCACAAGTCTATCAAATCGCTTGGGATTCCCTGACTGTTGATATCAACTGCCTTTAATCTCGTTTTCAAGTTTGCTACCTCTAATTCTTGCCGGAAAGACTGGTCTAGCATGGACTTATTGATTGTCCATACTTCGTCGCTGTCGACTCGGATGTCGATAACTTCATCCTCACTCCATGTGGTTACCTGGGGATCTGCGACCAGAACTGATACGTTGGAAGAGTGTGGGAATGGCGCAGATGGCCGTGGGAGAGATTCTCCGATAATGTATGCCTGAGGGAACCAATCATGATCACTGAAGACTGTTTCGATGGTTTGGGGATTCTCTTCTTCGGGAAGTTGAGATAGCGGATAGTTGTCTGATGAGTCGTGCTGAAATAGAGTTGGGAGCGAAACTGCGTCCAAAGGGTCAGCATTGACCGTCACTTCTTCAACTTGGTTGATACTGAAATTTTCTGGCATGTAAACAACTGGCTTGTCTTGGATTTCTGGGACAATGTACTGGCTTGGGTCCCAAGAGATTAGCAAAGAATCAAACAATGCTTGTCGGGAATCTTCCCATTCCTGATCACTTATGGCCCATTCTCCCTTTTCAGCAAGGTCATCCCATGTGAGTTTGTGCTCAAGGGTAGTACCGGCATAAACTTCCGGATTTTCCGGCACTAGGATGAAGGGTTTCGGTTGAGAAAATGGCGCGATGTGTAGGCTGGGATTGAACTGGGTAGGGCTTCGGCCTTTTGAAGTGGAGTTGAAGGATATTTGGCTGATTTGGACATTTTGTTTGTGGTTAGGCAAAGGATTGGAAATGGTATTGGGTTTTTGTTTAGGAATTGGAATGGTTCCGTCCTCAACCAAGTCTTGGACTATGTGTTTGAGACGCATGCAATTGTTGGTGTGATGGCCAGGCATTTGGTGGTAGGCGCAGTAGACATTTGGATTGTGATTTGCAGGAAGCTCTTTGGGTGGGTCAAGAGGCTTAATGGCATTTTTCTCGAGGAGTTTTTTGTAGACAGTGGTAAGAGGGAAAAGGAATTGGTAGAATTCTCTTCTCGGCTGGGAGGTGTTCTGGACAGGTGGTGACTGAGTGGCTATTTCGTTAACTGGTTCAGCTTTGACTGGTGTAGGATTGAAGGGATTGGCTTGGGTTGGATTGTAAGTGCTGGGTCCGAAAAGGGTGTTGCTGTTACTGGAATAGACTCGCTTAGGTCGAGAAATGGATTCTCCTTTGTCAAATATGCCGGTGCGGATTGCGTCTTCGACTGCCAGGACAGCTTCATAAAAGGTCTTGAAGTCGGCGGAGGTTTGAAAAACCACCAAGTGCTTGGCAAAATCAGGTTCCAAGTTCCGAGTTATAATCCTCATCTGCTCTTTTTCTGAGGGCCTGTCCATCATCTGTGAAGCCTTTCCCCTCCAGCGCTTGACAAAATCGGCGAAAGATTCGTTCTTCCCCATTTTCGTGGATTCTAACTCTCGAACGGTCATTTCCAGCTGGATATTGTAGTTGTATTGAGCCACAAAAGCTGCCCCAATGTCTTCCCAGGTCTTCTTCTTTGAATTATCCAAGTTCAGAAACCAACGGAGTGCAGGTCCCGTCAAGGTTTGCTGGAACATCTGTGCCATGGCGTTTTTCTCCACATCGTACATGGATAAGGTACCCACGTATGTCTGTAAGTGTGCTTTCGGGTCACCGCTCCCGTCGAACTTGTCCCAATCAATGGGTTTGAACTTGTCAGGCAATTTAGCATCAGGGAATAGGCATAGTTTTTCCATGTCAATGCCGATAGCAGCGATCTTTTCTTGCTTTTGGACTGATTCTTCAAGTTTGGCCATCTTGGCCATCACGGCATCCATCTCTGGGTGATTACCTGATGATTTCCCAGAAGACAATCGGGAAGCAATACCCTGAATTAAAATCATCATCTGAGCCATTTGCTTGCTGTCGGCGGCTCGCTGATCTTCCAAGGCTTCCTTGAGAATCTGAACCTCAGTCTTTTCTGTCTGCTCTGTATTCTTGGTCATGACTGGAAGGCTAGCCGACTGTTCCACTCTTGACTCAGTCCGAATTAATCGTTGTTGGGAAGTTCGAGCCCAACCAGGTGTAGGAGTGTTCTTGTTTTTGCCAATGGTTATGTACTGATGGTATGAACAAAATAAATTATGCTGTGTATGCAATCTATTTACATGAATGAATGATGCATGATGCGAGATTGTCCCAATTTTCTCCGATTTTGCTGAAAACAACGGCCGGACCGAAGTTGCCTACGTATCCTCGTGGAGAGGAATCAGGCCATAACGTAGTTCGAGACTGCAAATTGGCTCCCGAATTTTGATAAAAGATGTCTTTTTTTTTCATTGATCACACAGAGTGATGCAAAAGAGTTCCGACAAGCGGAAAACAGACTCGATAAGCAAAGTACAGGTCATTACAGACTCGGTAAATAACCCATACAGAAAACAACAACAGACTCGATAAGCAAACTGCAACAGACTTGGTATTCAGACTGGACAACCGATGTTGGCTTTATTCCAAAAGAGCCCTTGATGGCTTGATCGGATCTGGTTATGGTGCATGCTTCATCTTTTCAGATTGTGGCTTCATGGGATGGGATGAGTCGGGTTGACCGGGGTAGATGGTGAACTGGTTTCACTGAGCTTCTGCTTCCCTTTGCGGGCTTTGGCTTCTTCTTCCTGCTGTTCCTCCTTGGCCTGCTGTTCCTGAAGTTTATGGGGGGATATGTCCTCGTTGTCAAAGAGGTAGTCCTCGTAACATCCATCACAGTTGCATTCATCCCAGTACTTATGACCCGTGATTGGGTCAACAAAGTAGTACACTGGGTTGCCGTATTCATCAAAGTACTTGATTGGCGGCATGGGGCAGAAGTCTTCATCATCTTCTTCATACATAACAGTGATTTGATCTGGGAGCATGTTCAGGCCGTCGTCTGGCGTGACCTGAAACTTCTAGCCTGGATGGCTTTCAGTGCTGTCCCATTGATTGGGCTTGGTGACTTGGTCAACCCACTTGTAGAGCTTTTCACCTTCGGGGGTCTTCTCTTCGAGCTTGGGGGACTCGTCTTTTTCAATGATCCAGATAGGAGCGTTGTAGTGAGTGGAGAAGGTAGACTTGTGTCTCTTGTTGCTTGGTTGGTCAGCCATCGTTTTCTGACAGGAAGAGTACCGGTTTATTTGGAGAAAAATGGAGCCTATTCGCAATTTTTGAAAACCCCTTTTTTTTTTTTTTGTATTCAGCCTAACCGGAGATTACCGGGACAATCTTCAAGGTGAGTGAAGTGAAACCTAGGGTCAATCTAACTTGTGTATGCATGCAAAATGACAGCAGTATATAGAAAGGGCGGTAGACAAGAAACATGGTATGTGCGGAAAGCGATAAACAGGCAGCATGCTGACAGGGTATAGGAAAACAGTAATCACGTAGCAGGATATAGCATGAAATCCTACCCTGTGGGTTCCTGTCTTAGGTTGGAAAGTTCTAGGATATCTATATGTAGAGGCTGGTTTTGGTTTGAGGGGGTTCCCCAGACTAGAGCCAATATTTGCCTCCCCTTTGCACAGAATACTGACGTGGCAAGGGTAATAACGGCAGGCTGACTCATCATCGTCCAAGGTTGCCGAGAATCTTGGGATGTCCTAACACCAGCAAGCTGGGTAGGGTAACTAAGACGCAGCGGCGAGGCTAGTAACCATGCACGTGCAATGCAAAAAGTTTAACAATAAAATCTTTTCAAAAATCCCACAAATATTTTTCAAGTTTGGCTCGCTTTTTAAATTAATCAAGACCTTGAAATTTTATCTATGCAAATAACCGAGAAAGCTCCAGTCCAGACTGATCGGGCTTTCACCCTGACATCAATCCTTTCTAGTACGGCGTGAAGCACGTACTTGGTGTCAAGCTTTCAAAGGGTCATTTTACAAGTGTAAAATGTCAAAATAAAGATTAATTTAAAATATCCGTCCCCAGCAGAGTCGCCAATTTTGTGGACGTTCGATTTTCCGTTGGTTTGCGGAAAAGTAGTCATCCACGGAGTTTTGTTTGTAAAAAAAAAAGGGGCGATCCGGGAAAATGAAGAAAGATTTAGAGTCGCCACCCGGGGTTTAATTTTTGGAAAAATGTTAGGTACCCGAGAAACCGTTTTAGGAAAATATTGACTCTTATGCCGCTGAAAAGGGGTTTGATCTGCGAAAAATAGATATTTGGGTTCGGGAGCCAGGTTACCCGCGGGGAAGGTTTTGTTCAAAAAAATGCACCCCGCGTGCCCAAAATTTTCCGGTCTTTACTAAACATTTGTGGGATTATTCTTTGAGAAGATTTTATGAAAAACTTTAGAACACATAAACAGTATATCATAAAATAACGAGCTCATAGAGATAGATAATAATGATGAACAAAGCTGACATGTAAAGAAACATATAATCATGTTAAAATTAACTAAGAGGAGGGGGGGACTAGTACAAGAAACGGAAAGTGAAAGGGGGATACTGCAATTTTACCCACTGGTTTTGCCAGAAAACAGAGCATCGATTTCAGGAAAACAGAGCATCCAAAATGATTTTCCAATAACACCGTACGGTGTAAAAGTCATGCCGCACGGCGCGTAAGGGATGCCGCGCGGTGCCTCTGCGAAGCATATTTTTTTTTTTCAAAAATCTCGTTTTTATCCGACTGAAACCAGCTTCTGTTTTTCGTACAAAAACCAACTTTTTTTTTTATTTAAAAAAAAAAACTTGAAAATGGTCTTGATGAAAGAATGTACCTTATTTCTAGGGTCGGTATCCCGCGACAATGAATAGTATTGCGCGATACTCACCCGAAAGGTTTGGATTTCATTGAAATGTCTCCGTTCGGGCTCGAGAAAGAGCTACGGAGCTCCTCTCACAACCCGATGGAGAATTTCCCCCTCTCAGAAGATTATTACTTCAATAGACGTGGATATATACCTCTGGTTTGCTCAATCGTCGGTCAGAATTTGAAGAAAGATCGGTTTGAAGGTTGGGATTAGTATCCTGGTGGAAGCAAAGGGCTATATGATTTGGATCGGAGATGGTTTTGACAGAGTAACGAGGGGACAACGAATTTTTGCTCTTTGAGAGGAATGTTTTTTGAGAAAAACTAACCCATGGATACTCGTTCTTCCTCGTGCCTTATATAGGCGAAACTTGATCATTTTCAATCATTCCGATGATTCCCGTACGCCAGCGAATGTCATAATGTATGAATATCATCATCGCTTCTGAGCTGCTGGGCGAACCCGGGAATCCTGTTGATGGGACAAGGGCGCCGCACGACGTCAAGGATATACCGTACGGTGCACATAGTGACACCGCACGGTGCAAAGAAGTTTTCAAGCCGTACAGCTATGGGTTTCAGACCGTACGGTTCAGGTGGGTTTTGGGTTTTTGGTTTATTTGATCCATCCAACTAAAAGAGCTGTCCTAAGGTATACTTCGTGCATTCTTTTCATCATCGGGGATGCACAGGTCATTAAAATTGGGGTGTCTACATTAGCATTTGGTACGACGGAAATTATTCTTCATGATTTGCTGAAAGTTAGTTAATTTCGATTGAAAGAGACTTTTTACTTTCTCAAGTTGGAAAATGTTGCCTGAATCCATAGAGATGTTTTTTTTGTTCATTTTTGTGGTAGAAGCCAATTACAAGGAAAACATCAACTTCCCCCTTTTTTTTCTAAATCCATAAACACCACCTCCAGTAACCGTTTCCACTGAGAGCAAACATTGTTACATTTGCATGGTTGACCTTCAAGAACGCAAACTTGAACTTCATTGAGGAGAAAACACACACAAAAAGAAAGAAAGAAAGAAAGAAAGAAAGAAGAAGAAGAAGAAGAAGAAGAAGAAGAAGAAGAGATACAGGTGGTGTGGAACGTCTACAAATACAAATGGTTGTGTTTTGTTCTCTCAAAGTGCTAAATCCCAGTAGCATATTTTCTGTGTGTTTTCTCTAGTGCCAGTTGGAGAGATAGATTTGGCAGATTCAACATTCAAAGGAGTTCAGGGGTTTGGAGTGTTGAGCAAGATTGGGCCTGTAGGAATTGCACTAGAAAATCATTTAGAGCTACTCTATTCAAAATATCTTTTGTTGTTTTGATGTAACATGTCTGACTGGAAAGAAATGCAAGGATTTTTGCTAAAAACACCTCTAATGTTCATGGAGTTTGCTCAAGAGTTCAGGCTAATATCCGTGCGAGAGTTTGTTCTTGGGAAAACTTTCCAAGAACTCCTGAGAATATTAATTTGCGTAATAGCCTGAGTATTCCAGTTAGAATTCTAAGGGGGATAAGTCATTAGTGCTAGGCTGTTGGCTGTAGGTAGTGCTGTTTGTTTTGTTCGGTAGGTTAAAGTTTTTTATTTTGTTTGGTTTTTGGGTGCTCTTACTCCTTTGTACAACTTGTTCATTGTTTTTGGTTGGTTTGTAGAAACCCTCGCTTACCCAAAAAAAAAAAATGCGAAATGAAAGAGGAAAAAGAACAAATTGCTTTCCCATTTTCCAGCAGCATAAAACCTATTGCATCACTGTAGATAATGCACTCCACTCCAGAGATTCACCAGTAAAATTGGGAAGAGAGTTGATCTTCTTAAAGATGACCTTACAAAGCTCAAGGTGAAGATGCTTCTTGCCTCAAAATTTCATTGTTTATCCATGCGCCTGCACACTAGTCATTCCTACCCGCTAGTTCTGTATCCTGCATGTCGACAAAAGAAAATGCAGTTGAGACTTGATGAATATTACCCGATTGCATATGTTTTGATTTGAGAGAGAGAGAGAGAGAGAGAGAGAGAGAGAGAGAGAGAGAGAGAGAGAGAGAGAGAGAGAGAGAGAGAGAGAGAGAGAGGAATCCATCACCTTAAACAGAACCACAACTTGATTACAAAGAATCCAATGGCTTGGTACAAGATATAGACTACAGAGGCACGAGCCAGAACTTATTGCTTTTGAGTTCAACTGCAAGAAATGAACCCAGAATTAAAAATGACTAATCCATAAATCGGATCCGGGGGTGCTGTGCTCTGATCATGTTTTGGACGGCCTGGATGTGTTCGACAATTTTAATTTAATTCTAATTTATTTTTATCGGTAAAAAATTAAAACAAATCCGGGCCGTCCAAAACATGATAGGACAGCCGAAGGGCAACCTTTTTTTTTGTGGTAATTTTTTCATATTTCTTTTACTTAAGGCTTGATTTGCAATCAAGAATTTCTTATTGGTCTAGGGTTTCACCCTATAAGTGCTCTTGTAAGGCTTAGGGCTAATCGGTTGTTATTTGATTAAAAAACTTAAATTTGCTCAATATCGGCTGTTAAGGAGATAGTATCTTCGGTTTAATCATTATTTGTGATTGTCCTTATTTGACGTTGTTCATAATTTATACGCTTCGCTGCATCATATCGAAATTAGAGTAATAATTGGAGATATGAAACAGTGTCGAGATATAAGAAATATTTACCCAAAAAAAAAAGAGATACAAGAGATGGTTTTGAAAAACCAAAGCGAAAATCCAACATGTCTCTTTCCAATCCAATTTGATGTACAACGCAGCCAACCAACCAACCAACCGTACTACATTTTCGGAAAATGCAAATTGGATGCCCACATCACTCAGAGAGAAAAAAAAAACTGGGGAGGGTGGGGAGGGAGTGAGGGTGGGAGAGAATTGAGGAGGGGGGGGGGGGGGGTTGAACATGGAGAGAGGTGTTAAATTTATTAGACGAAAAAATAAAAATATTATACTACCTCTGTGTTAAAAATGAATGTACAAAACCACTTTTCACACATGATGTCACGCCCTCCAAATTATAAAAAGAATATCCATTAATAAAATCCACGTGGACGGTCAACACGTCCACGACCAAGTTAAAGTCCAAATAGAAAAGTCAAGTCAACAACATAATATGTTGTGAAATTTTATTGTACTCGCAAGCGCACGAATCGATTTGATAGCATAGTTATGCAAGTGCGAGGTTGAACCCACAGGGACTTGTGTGTTTTTTATAGGAAAACTAAATAAATTTAAACTGATTAAAACCCTAACCTAGTTCCAAAATATCGTGATTGATTTTAAAACTAAAAAGTAAACAAGCAATAAATAAAATTGAAATTGAACGAAACTGATAAAAGAAAGTGACTAAGGTATCAGAATCCACACTCATGTATTCATAGCAACTACTCACAACCTCTTATTTATTTTCCTACTCTTCTTCACAGTAATTTGGTGGCTAAACTCTATTACCGTGAAAAATGTCATCATTAAGACCTTTGAGAAAAACAATTTATGTACGCTCCTCCTCGCCATAACGTTCAAGACCGAAAAATCATATGTATCCATTCAAAAACAAATCACAAAAGATATCCAGTACTTGAAATCAAAACTTGCATAACATGGCTTAATAATTAGCTAGCAAGCCCAAATCATGGAAAAAACATGATTGAATCCATATCCAAAATTACTAACTTAATTACTATGAGATTGGAGCGATTATTCGATTAAACCATACATTCAGAAAATAAATAATGAGTACGTAAATAATTACTACAAAAACATGAAGTTTCATCCTTAACCCTAGTCTAGAAATCTAGCCACTCATAGATAAAAACAAATCAAGCATTCGACTAAAATCCATAAAATAATAAAAAGCTTTCAAATATTTATTTTGCTCTTGTTTTTCAACTCCCAGCCGTACTCAGCCGTAGCCGCGGTGATTGTCTTCTCGTCCCTCTGCCGAAGTCCTCTCCCATTTCTTATATAGCCACATTGCCCAACATACCTTGTGTAAATACTTCCTTTCTCAATCAATTGCTATATCTTTTTTTTTTCCCTTTCTACAATACTCATACTTTAGATACATCAGATCAACTCATCGGGAAAGTATAATCCTTTTCCAATAAAATCAACTTCTCCTTTGCCAGTATATTACCATGTAACTCTTCCTCGGAAATTCTTCCAATTTAATTTCCAAACTAGTGGAACTCTTGCTCAATACTTCCCATATTGCTTTGAACGTGAATATCATTTTCAAGATTGACTCCGGATTTTGCTTCCACACCAAGTAAAATAATATTGAGCATCCAAATACATGCGTTAGCCAGATCCGCCTCCTTTAATTGAAGTCGAATATTAGCGAATCCAACGGCTGAAGCATAAGTTGTTATCATCTTTTTCCTGCAAAATAAATAACTAAGTGGATGAAACTGAAAATGTAATATTTTTTTTTATCAATAACACGCATTTTAAAACTAACAAGATATAAAATGGGGATTTTATGTGTCAATAATTTGGGCTTATCATAATACATTAAAGCCTACGGGCACCCAAGCCCCAAATATACACATACATAAGTTTTAGGTGAGTTTACAACCCATTGTCAAAAGAGAAAACGTAAATAAGTTACAAAATCATTTTGACAAAACACTATTTCTAAGATGATGATATAACTCTTCCATGAGCCTTTCAAAAATAATGCATGCAAGCACTCCAAGCACTCCATGATCATGGTCCTTGATGGGTACCTGAAAATATTATAGGTTGAGCTACACTAGCCCAGTAGAGAAATATCTAAAAATTTTAAGTGAAATGAAATGTACATGAGCAATAGACAAGGGAACATGAATCATGAAACAAGAATTGAGTGAGTGTTTTAAGGTTTAAGGACTTGAAAACAACACAAGGCTATTGGATTCCATCTACTATCGTCTCTCGTGCTTAACTCATGCCCGACTCGTACCCAACACACCACAAGTGTCCTACACGTTTACCATGTGTATCTCATTCCTCTTAATCATTTCATTGTGTTCCGGGCATGCCATATAGGCCCCGTGCCATTCCGGGCATACCCTTTCGGGCCCCGTGCCATTCCAGGCATACCCTTTTCGGGCCCCGTGCCACTCCGGGCATACCCTTGTCGGGCCCCGTGCCAATCATTTCATAATCACATTATCACTTATCAATACGTAATCCCAACTTGATGTTCCATAAGACTCACATGTCCCTCAATCCTTTCCAAAGTGTCCCGGACTCTCCACTCGTCCCTAGTGCGCTCAAAACACCAATGTGCGAACCGTGTCCTCACAAAACTCATATGTAATCGCAAAATAAGTGTCATCATTCACCCCTCAATATCAATGGGTACCAAAATGTTGCTAAGGTATAAAATGTCCAAATATAAGTGAAAAACATGTTTAAGGACCAAACAAGTGCATGGGGGTGGGCCAAAACAACATAAACAAAACCGCCCATGAAGCTGTCAAAACCGCCCAAGCGACCAAAAATCCCGCCCGGGCGGGTTTTCCAGAGAGCATGCCGAAAAAGTGCAAAAAATGAGATTGTTGGAGATTTTGCTACACAACTCCAAATTGGATGATTCCAAAGCCAAAAATCAATGGAATTGGATGGAGAATGACAATTTAACACTCAATTTGATCAAGGAAACATCAATCAACAAAAAATCAAGCATTTACTCAAAGACTTTGATAAAAATGGGTTTCCAAGTGTGTTCCTTCAATTTTCAAACCAATACATGGAATAGGTGCAAGATTAGGGCCAAGTAACAATCAAATTGAGTAAATAATCATGTATGAACCAAGGGATAGCACATAATAGCTCAATTTGGGAAAGAAACAAGAAGTTCTCCATGAAATACACAAGACACAAGTTCATGGATCAATCAAGAGTCTATATATACACACACACACACACAATATTTGCACTTAAAATAGTTGGATATTTCTCTACCTCAAGTGAAGACTTGCTCTAGATCAACCCAAAACGAATTTCTAGATCCCCAATTTGAGCAATCTTGTTTTTGGCCCTCCCGGTGCGAAAAGATGGTACTCCGAGCTCCCAAACACGCGTAGATGATGAATCTTTGGTCAATTTGTGAAGAAGTTTGATGATGAGGGAGTAATTTGAGCTCAAAGGAGCAAAAATGGAGGAGAGGAGGAGGAGGGGCTGATTTTTGGGAGAAGAAGGAGATGATATATCCCTCTCTATACACACACACATAAATACATAGGGATAATTACACCCCAAGCCCAAAAGTGGCTTGTGTAAACCAATTTAACCCCATTCCACTTATATTACACTTCACCTCATCGCTTATGCATGTATCACATTTCCTCACATTACCCCAACATTAGTTCCGAAAAAGATATAAAAACACGGGTCCTTACACATGATATAAAATTATCTATATTTTTAAAGTAATAATGTTTGGTATAAGCAATATGGATCTTATTTGATATATCTTCCATAGTTTTATTTTTTAAAATCATAAAGGTATTATAAATTACAAAATATAGAATTTTTTTTTAAAAAGCGTTAATAGTGAGTTTGGACCTTTATTTTGGAATGGAGGGAGAACTTTTAGTAGTATTATTTGTTTATTTACTTTTGTTCACAATTGTAAATTAACTTTGAATTTATTTTATTCATAGTTTAAATTTTTAATTCATAATAGTAGATATAGTTTCCCATGCATGGAATCGGAACAACACAAGTGTACATCTAACACGGGCCGAAAAACAATTTTTTTTATTTTTATTAACTGACATTGTGCCCGTTCAATGCACGGGTCTGAACAAAGACACCAATGTGTTTTTTTTTTCTTGGAAATACAAGGGGTACTGACCCCTTTTGTACCGACCTCGTACTGACTTGCATCGGGGACCCCGTTTTGGGTCCCAAACGATCAATCTGAATCGTTGATCCATCCCAAAATCAAATTTCGAGTGGGCCCAAGAGGGAATCAATGCAATTAGACGGCAAAATCACCCCATTTGGATACTTTGGTTGTAGTCCGTTTAAACAAATAAAACCAATCCACTTGCAGCCATTTTCTCAAAATGCCTAAGTTTAATGAAATGGGGTGATTTTGAATCGAACTCATAGAGCCATCCGATTGCATCGATTTTGGCTTTAGGCCCACTCGGAATTTGATTTTTATATGGATCAACGGTTTGGATTGACCATTTGGGACCCACAGCGGGGTCCCCGACGCAAGTTGGTACCTGTAGAACGGTTCTTTTTTTTTTGGTCATGTGCATTGAAGCCTCACAACAACAAATTCATTAAGGGGATTTTTCGGTTTTTTTAGAGATGTATTAAAATGACTAAAAATAACCGCAAAAAGAATGACTTTTTAAACTTTTAGTAAAGGGAAAAAAAAAAACATAGCAGCTTTTTGAAATCATAACAAGCCCTTTGGTTGTGTTTGGTTTGGATTTTAGTTTTTGGCAATGTAGGGAGAAATATGAATAATAAATAAAAATAGGGATTAATGATTAGATAGAGATAAAGAGAAAAATGAGAATAATATTTGAAAATAGAGATAATAATTGAATAATAACTGAGAAAACTGAGTTTTTGAAACCCAAACCGAGCACGGCCAAGTTGTTATTGTGGTTGCCATACTCAAACCTGACTCAAAACTTAGAAATCCACCAGGACCACCACCACCAAAATCGTTTGCCGCCAGACTCCGCCGCTGACCACTGACCCTATAGCTGCTAAAAACACAATACTGGTTGTATTTGGTTAGATAGTTTAGTTTAGTTTTGATGATGTCATCAAGTGTAATGAGTGGTGAGAAATAGAGAAGAAAATTAAAGAAATGATGATGCCATTAAAATTAAAACTAAAACTAATCTGTGTAACGAATAGGCCTGAAACCCTAACTTAAACTGTGATTGTTTGTTTGTGCGTATGGTTCTTCTCCAAGGGTGCAGTAATTCTTTTTTCAAAAATTAGAGCTCTCTCGCCGTTTGTCCAATCCGTGGAGTTGGAATCAAATTACGAAATCGCTCGCACTGCCAGCTTTATCCTTAGCCGGAATTTCACTAGAGTCGCTTTGCAGGTACCCTCTGTCTCCCTCCCTCTCCTTCGTTAAGTCCTAGAAAAACCTCTTTAGACCATCGCCAATTAAACCTCAAACTTTTATTCAACCTTTGAGTAAAAATGCTTCATTTGATTGAAAGAAATCTAACCTTGAATGTGTGTAAAAGCTTTATTTTAATGACATAATGTTAGTTTTAAAAGGGAATAAGTAATTCGGTCAAGTGGGAGATTCTTGTGAAGCTGGGTCGCTCTTTGCTGGCTATTCGGGCTTGGACCTGCTGTCATCGCAGCAATGGGACAACACCCACCCCGAAACCTGAAACCTAGACAGGGTATTTACGCTGTTTGGTTATGTAAACTTAGGTTGTAAATACATGCTTTACGCAACAACCGATGTAACTTGTACGGTCTACTCATTCAATAGGCAATGAAAATGGGGTCACTGGGTACCACATAAAATCTGTGTCCTGCATTATTGTTTGTAGTTCTGCATTGTTCTTTCCGCGTCATGTGTTAGTTGGTTTTGCTGATATCAACATAAAACTTAATTTGGTATAGGGTTGAGTTGAATAATTGGAAAGAGTTCTAATGGGTTAAAATTTTGAGTCTGAGTCTAAAGGCCGGAGATGCTGTGATACTGTCTTGTCTGATTACTGAAAAACAGAAAGTGATGCAGAGGAAAGGAAAGAGATCGTGAAAATCTCGACGTTGAAATTTTGATAGCTGAACTCTTGAGCGTTTCAGCTCAACTGCTGAATATTTTTTTAGTCTTGGTCTAGTGTGGGTTTTGATTTATAGTTCCCATTCTGCTGCAAAGTTTTTTTCTTGCTAAGCAAAGAATTTATTAATCTTTGAAAACGAATTACAAAGATTAAAGGGACCTGAGACTCAAAACGCCAAGGGCCCAAGGGGAAAAACCAAAACCAAGAAAGGTGGCAAGAAACCATCCAGAAACCTGAACCAAAAAACCAGAAAAAACATTCCTGACACACTCCCAAAAACTATAGCAGGACGATGAAACAACCAAAGAGATCCTTTCCCTAAAATAACCAAGAGCAAGCAAAGCCAGAAGCATCAAAAACACCCTGAAAAGCAAGAAACCCCCAAAACGACGAAACCTCCACTAAGCAAGAATGAGATCAACGCAAGAGAGCTCCCATTAACAGACAAGCGGCAGATCAGAACTCCACAAAAATGGAGGCATCTCCCTCCAAAGTGTCAAGAGCTTTAATTTCTACTTTAATTTCCTGTTCTGAAATTTCGATTCTCTTCGATTCTCTTCAATTCTAAGAGCTCTTAATATTATAACTCTCCCTTCCATGATATTTTACACCAAAGCGGACACCCATCTTCATGTTCTCCCGGGCTTCCTTGATCAAATTCGAATTCCTCTTATGAAAGACGCTACTAACCTCCTCATGGATCGAATGAGTGCGACCATCGAGACTTCCATCGAAACTTCCTTTCTTCGAACCTATCCTTGAAACTTTCCTTATACTGTCCCGGTTAACCGTCCTAGAAAACAACGCTGCTTTCAAAGGATTTTTGCTCCATAAAGTTTTCTTTCGATTATCTTTCTTGGTCTTGTGAGTCTTCTTAAGGCGCTTGCACTCCGCATGCCTAATAAGAGGTTTGTTCGATACAAGATCCCAGTCATCATAATCAGAATCCCCTGAAACCGCCTTATCTATCGAAGCTCGAATCATCCGAATTGGCTCCTAAAAACTTCTCATGACTACTCGACTTTTCCACTGTCTTGGAATTCTCATCAGTGGAACATAACCCATCTCTCTTATCCTTCATCTCAGGGCTCGAAAGAGAGATAGAGCTAGTAATAGAAAGAGACTCGGTGTTAGGCGAATCAGACAACTCATGAGCCAAAACATCAACAACATTGATGCCCTTCTCAAAGACTCCATCCCTACTTCCATCACAAAGGCCCAAAACATTAGAATGATAATGCTTATTATCCAATCCCAACTCCGGCAAATCCATCTTTGAGTCTACACCAATATTTTCCTCCTGAGCATCAAGGACATCTAACTCAATTGAGTCATCATCCTGAGGGTTGATCTCAACAACATTTTCCTTCCCATCAGAAACAAACTTTTTATTAATCTTAATCGATGTAAAAACACGCGTTTCCCAACATGTCTCAGCCATAGGATCTTCTATAACTTTCACAGGATAGATAACATCACTGATTTTTACATGCACCACCTTATTAATGCAGTCAAGAAAATCCATTAAAATGAACATATGACCTTTGTCAAAAACAATCTAATTCTCCGTAAACTCGTCTAGTTTAATAACATCACCCCGTAATTTCCCAATATTAATGAAAGTAGAAGAACACCAAGCATTAAGGGGAACGCCAAAGCAATAAATCCAAACACATCTTGATGATTTGATACTTTGATTAGCCCAAGCTTCAACAGATGAGAACCATTTTGGGAGCACACTGTCCTTGTCTTCAAGAAAAGAGTTCAGTGATTCAGAGCAATCGAAGGACAAAAGAACGTTAAGGCCTCCCAACAGACGAATGTGAGCATCCCGAATACCGTTGGTGATGAAAAGATCTTGAAGCTTATTAACATCACAATAGCTATTCAAAATTCCCACGGCACTCATATGTAACCAATCCAAACCCGATTCCTTAACTTCCACCAACTTAGCCTTGCCATTAGAAACACCTTTAAGGATATCAGCGTAGGTAGTTGGATAAGAGTTTCTCTGATTGCAATGAACCCCACTGAGTACAGGTTTCCATCTATGAGCAGTAGAAACAAGTTTCCCACCATGAACCCCACCTTGATTATTCTTATGCGACCTTAAAGGAGCAGATTTAGAATATTTGGCAAACTGCACACGAATATTGAAATTTCTGGTCAAAATACCGTTGAGAGCATCAATCGCCTGGGTAGCCTCCTCCTTCCTTTTGAATCGAATAAAGCTGAACTTGGCATTGTGCGTAGTGCAAGCACACCATAGGCAGCAAATCAAGGTGAAATGAAATTGAAAATTCTGGATGTAGACTTGTCCTTTTGTACAATAGGTCCTAACTTTGGAAGACAAAAGGCACAAAGACGTACACCTGAATTACAGCTGAATTGTATATACCTGCACTACTCATGCCAAGCCCTTTATTTCATAATGAAGGCATTATCTGCCAACCCAGTAGACAAAAAGCAATATCTAGTTTACACGTTCTGATTGCTGGATGCAGGGGACAAACACTACCAGTCATAATGCCTATTAAAGTTAGTACTTGGTATTAGGGGTGAGCATGAACCCCTCTAACCCGCCCGACCCGCCCGACCCGACCCGAAGTGATTCGGGCGGTTTGAAACCCAGTAGTCGGTCGGTTACGGGTTGAGATGTCTCAGAAAATTAGTTTTCGGGTCGGGTTTCGGGTGTGACTTTGGCGAAACCGACTAACCCGACCATATGTATATTTCTGCTTGTTTTATACCCTTTCAACATCATGTGCTGTGTTGTCATTGTCCACTAGTCATTGAGAATTGAAGTTGTTTCATATTGCCAGACGAAAATGTACTTTTCTCTCTCTTTTTTTAACCACAACAGCTAGCACCACTTTTCCCAAGGGGAAAAAAGGCTGTTCTCTCTCTCTCTCTCTCCTCAGTATTTTGCAGTCCCACATTTATCTCTACCCATTTCACAGCAAGACCAAGAAAACTTTAAACATTTTAGAAGACCGAGAAAACTTAAACCATTTCTCTTCAACCGATCTGCCATCCCTCATCTGCTCTCTGCGTAAATCTGAGGCCGTCGAACACCTTCCATGGCCATCAACCCCTGCCGATCAACCACCGTCCAGGTGTTCCACCGCCTTGAGCTTCTGTCATCTTCTCTTTGATTTTCTGATCGAGTTGCAAAGATCTCCCCCCTCTCCCTCGCAAAGTCTCTCTCGCAAAGTTTCACTCACTCTCTCTCCCACCAAGAAGTCTCGCAACATGTCGTATTGCCTGGTTTGGTTGATGTTTGGTTGTCTGTTTTTTTTTTTTTTTGGCTATGAGGAGATAAACCCGACAACCCGACCGACCCTACCGAAAAACCGAAACCCCTCTTTTCGGACGGTTCTGCTGTTATGGTCGGTCAGGTCTCGGGTCCCAACTTTCATAACCCGACTAGTTCGGGTCGGGTGTCGGGTCCGGGCCAAACCTGACCCGATCCGACCCGTGCACACCCCTACTTGGTATGTGACAACTCAAGCTTACCAAAAGAAGCCTCCACACAGTTGGCCGCAGATAGCTCACGCAACTCCCAAGATAGCTCACTCAATTTGTCTGCAATTTAGGAAATTCTTAGTTAATGATTGCGGCTCATAAAATGAGAATGTTGAAAGAAATGTGTGGCAAGACTTTGCTAGATAGAAATAAAAACAAAAACCTTCGCGGGATGATAATGGTAGCAACAATATAAGATAAGATGGCACACAAAAATCAAAGTGGTTTGGACATGTCTGTCGGAGATCAGTCTATGTGGTAGTTAGGAGGAGCAATATGGTTAAGGTAGATGGTAGCAATATGAGGAGATTTAAAGACGTTAGTTCGAACAGACCTAGGTCACTTCGATATCACATAACAATATGCCCTCAACGGAGCTCAATGGAGAAACATGTAGCCAACCCCAAACGGATTCAACGGAGCTCAATTGCTAGAGCACGTGTCACATTGGTTAATTATAACCCCAACCTAGGCAGCCTCTCCACTAATTGTCAATAGGTTTTGACTTGGATGCTTTAACAGGCTGAAATGTTCATAATTCCCAGGAGACCAAAATGAAACATAAAGGAATCCCGAAATTCCAAATGCTTCAACCAAACATAACGGAACATACTGAAGTTCTATGAACATGTGGAGACGTGAGTTGTGTCAACAATATCATGCATTTTATGAAATTTTTGACAATGCCATTGAAAGCTGGATTAATATTGTATCCCAACTTAGATCACTAGCATTTCTGCCTCTAGACGAAGCCTTCCCTCCACAAATATGTTTCACCCTAGAACATCTCCTTTCGAGATTATCATCCTTTGCCATGACAGAAGAACCAAACCGCAAAGAGAAAGGGTAGAAAAGTATTAGTGTACCTAAGATAACGGTTGGACCTAATAATGCTTTTGTGAACTTCATAAGCCTCACAGAATCAGTAGCTCTAGCACCCATTGTCGACTTCTGAGACTCGCTTGCAATATCCTCACCGCTTGAGGTTGATGATCTTGACTTGTTACCAGTTGAATTAGTACTTGGAGTGCTGTTACTTCGGATGTCATCCTAAATTGAAACATACCAATGTCCAAGTCATAAGTTTGGTAAAGTGTAATGATCTTGCTAACAACCACCCAATGGGCGATACGTAATAAACAAAATGGCACTCCAAGAAAATGTGTAGCACTCCAAATAATGTAGTTTCTATTCAAATCACCGTTTCTTTTGTCGCTATGAGCAGTTTCTGTCATCCAGCTTTTCTCTCTCTTCTTAAACCCTACTTTCATTCATATCACATAAACTGTCTCCCGTTCTCTCAGTTCCATTGAACTGCAAATCAAACCTAATAAACCATCTAAACCTTGGCTTTGCTTAGGTGAACTGAGATCAGAAACAGAGATGGAGGAGTTTTTATGGACGGATACCGAATCTCTATATGCTAAACTCAAGTATCAACAAAAGCACCTCAAACTCAAGAGAAGGTATATGCAAATTTCTTTCTTCAACACGTAAAATTATATGCTCTCAAAATAAATGCTTTGTTTTTTTCTTATGTTTAGTTATTGTGTTTATTTTGTTTGAATTGATTGAACTGCTGATAAAAATTCATGTGTTGTTTGCCATCAAGTGAGAGAATTCTTCACTCTTGTCTACCACTTTTTTGTTATCTTGCCATTCCAGCAATAACCCTGTTTGGGATAGCTTAATAGCTTAATTTCTTTTTACTTTGTGCATGAATTTTTTGAGACTCTCCCTATTTGTTGAAACTGGGAAATATAAGCATTTTTTTCATAATCTGTTTTTGTTTTTTTAGTGGACATTTTGTTTAAAAAATTGGCTTGTATTTTGTTTTACTTCTAGTAGTCTGACCAACTAGATAAGCACTTCCTCCGTCCCGAATATTGTTGGGTTTGCATTGTTAAAAAGTTATGAACTTGTTCTCATAAATTAAAAGAACCATTGATATCTAATATGTTGTGGAAAAAACTTCGATTGTTTTGATAGATTCCATTGTATTTAATTTCTCATTTTGTGCACCAGACAATCTTTTTTTTGGGACGAATTTTTTTGGACAGAGGTAGTAAAAGTTTGACCTTTTTGTTTTTTGACTAGACGCTGAAAATGTAAACAAAAAGCTTAAAGTTTTTTTTTTTTTTTTTAATTTTATTTTAAAAAAGAGGCTTTGTCGACACCCCTAGCAGTGTCTAAGGCTCAATTAATCGATCAAATGGCTTTGCTACCAAACTTAAGCAGAATCTGAAGGAATGGGAACAAATGGCAGAGGGGAAATAACTCCAGCGTGTATTGTAATTTTTCAATCAGTCTAAAAAGTGCTCCAATAAATTTGATTTGCAAAATCCTTAGCTATTACATCCTAAAAGAGTTCCCAGATGACAAAGAAGATTAAATGCTTTTTTTTTTTCCCACCGTATATTGTCAAAAGTGTGAAGAATAGTGAAATGTGCTTATCGCACTTGAGTCCAACACAATCCACTAGAAGTTATTATGTATTTCAAACCTGCCCAAATTCTAAAAAAATACTTGAAGGACTGAATGACTCTTAATTTTGGGAAGAGATATTTATTGAAACAGTTGATCATTTGGGCTGCAGCTTGGACTGCTTCTGGTGGCATAGTTATCATTAGGGTTCTTTTAATTAAGGAGCATTTTACCATAGGAAAGCTCAAGAAGTACAGTCACAGATTTGAGTAACTTTTTGCCCCTTTCGTAAATATATGAATTGTTGAAATGGTGTGCTGTAAAATCTTAAGCTCTTAATTCACGTCTTATTTTGATCAACTTCTTATGCCGTATCTTCCATACCTGTGAATTTATAGTTACACTCATGCAAAAAGGTGGATCAAGGTTTTGCGGAAGTATAAACAATTATGATAACAGCATATCCACTTTGTGAAATGCTGAATTTCCAGTGGGATAATTCCATATGTATGAACAACACGTGTTTTTGGAGTTCATTCCAACATTTTCTTTGTAATTTGGTATAATCCTTCTGATGTTTTATGACGTTTAATGGAAATTTTGGCTTGGAGCTTGTGGTAAGCAGTTCGGTACTGTGCAGGTGGTTGATGGGACTTACTTTATCTGATTCTGAGCAACAGAAATTAGTCAAAATGAAGCTTCAGGAAAACAAGTAAGGGAACCATTCTTCCATGTCCTACACGAAAGTCTAATATTCAAGATGGTTGATTAGTTTCTTGGTTTTTCTATTTTGAATTACATCTGGTGTGGTCGTTGTAGAATGGTACGGGAGGTGATTCGTGTGAAGTCATTATTATATATGCAGCAACTTGGGTGTTAAGTGGCAGAGTTTTTCATTGTGGAGAGGCTTCTAGACAAGCGTGAGGAGAGTGAAAGCATATGTGCCCACTTGTATGCTACCTGATGACTATTCTGAGCTTTTTGCTTATGAGTTTCTGAGATTTAATTTCTATATGTGATAGTGTCATTGAGTGATAAGATTATCCATTTGGAAAAAAAGTCCATTTTTAAGCAACATGGATCACATTAACTAAGGCTCCTGGTCCGCCTTCAATCGGAATTTATGCTGACTTTCATTTTGCAATTAAAATTCGCATATATTGAACTGAATTCAATGGTCCGCCCATTAGTCAACAGCTTTGAAGCTGTTGACTAATGGGCGGACCAATTCAGTTCAATGTACGGGAAGATATAGAATACCACTTCTGAATCACTCTTAAATGTGAACGGGTGATGAATCTGCTTTGCCATCAACTCTTTTTGGATTGGATCGCGTTAAAGCAAATTGGTGAGAAGTTGACTAGGCTAAGGACCCAGAAAGAGATTTTTTTTCCCCGCACAAATGGATAGTACGTATTTAGACTCTTGCTAGATAGGCAATACCTACAGAATGAAACAACTAAGAGCCTAAGAGGCACTTGAAGACTTAGGCAGCGACCATAATCATAAAAAGACAATGATGACCACCTACAAAGCAGTTTTTTTTTTTTCTTTTTCTGATTCCTCTGTTCAGTAAGTTCTTTACTAGACTTTTCTTTATAGTTTTGAGTTAACTCAGATCTTTATTTTCATTCTCACTTATGCTATATCATTATGCTTGCTAATGTATGATTTTTATGGTTTTTGGGTTCTTTATCTGCAGGACTTTACCGGAATCATTTCTTAGGGAGGACGATGTAAGTATTCCCCTTAACCTGAGAGGATATTGCTAAGAATTATCTTATAGTGCCATATCACGAGGAATCCTGAAGTTCATTATGACTGCATATGCTGAGGCATCAAGACACTAAAGGCCTCTGCCCTTCCATCCCTTGAATCCTCCCACCCGTGAATCCTCGAGTTCTTTGTTGCTTTGTCTGTGTCGTTGTCACAGTGATTAAACACAATGCACAATATCTTCCATAAACGCGCAGTATCTTCCATAAACACCAGTGCGAGGAAGTGCTTTGATGCGTTTTATCCAACCTTAACTGTTTTCATATCCAAAGAGTTAACCATTTTGCACTTTTTGTTGTTTTCATGCATGACATACAACCTCCACTTTGCTTTGGCGTACCCTAATACCTACCATTTAAATAGAGAAAAATGAGTTCTCTTTCAAGCACCTAAGATTTTAACCGTGTAACTGTCATAGAGCGTGTGATTACAAGTATTGGTGGCCGATCTTTGGGGACTAGCAGGAAAAGTTCATCTTATGAAGAGTTTCTCGACTCTGGTTATCCTTGTCAGCGGCTTCAGAGTTTTTTCTCTGGTTGCTATTTCAGCCAAGTTAGCTTTGTCTATGGGCCTAAATTTGTGTAATGGCGGATAACATCTGCTAATATGATAGGTAAGGCTGTCAAGCCCAGTCTAAGCATAGCTTTGTCTACTTGCTGGGAGTGAAGAGGCAGCCTAATTTTATGTGATGGAAGACTTAGCATTTGAAACCCCTTGCCATTGGGCAAGATAAAGTGTCTCGTTATCTATTAGTAAATTCTCTTGTACTTGGTAGTAGGCTTCATTGCACACAAGAGGAGAGAAAATGTTTAAAATGTATTATTGTGAATGGTGTTAACTCCCTCATGAATCATTCCCGTAACTTAAATCCATTTGAACCCCCTGGTAGAACACATTTATGTGAGAAACTAAAATTTCATTATGTGGCTTGAAATTTGGACTGGGTGTGAGAGTACAAAGTGTGGCAACATGTTACCTGAGCCAATCCATGCAAATAAATCCCCAGAAAGAGGAGGACCACTATAAGTCTATAACTATGCATGATTTGGTAGGCACTTCTTGAGAACCAACCTCAGAAGTTAGAAAGGAACCACCATATTACATCGCAAGGTTAGTGTTATTTGAGAGAGAGAGAAGTGTATAGGGTGTTAACCAACCCACCCTAATACAATTCACTGTTATTTATATTATTGTGTACCACATTACATGACTAAGATAGGCGATGTGGGACAAACATAAAACTACTTGTCACGACCCTAACCTGTCCCTGTAGGTTTTTAGCCATAACAAAGTGCCAGTGAAACCATCACCAAAGCCATTTCATAGTTAAAACATCTCATAATTGTATAATTAAAAGGAACAAGAGCACAAACCAATAGAAGTGGTTCTTTTATCGTCCAATATAATGACAATGTACATTACATAGGAACTATAATGTCCAATGACTCCTCAGAGCTGTGAGTAGTTCGAAACTCTATAAATATCATTAACTGCTACAAGAGCGTCAAGGAGTAGTTTAAGCACAACCTTCCTATGAATAGACATCAATAACGGTCCCCACATATGCTTCAAGTCCACACGAAAGGAAACTACATCATCCAATTCTCCGATTCCTGAAATGTGGTACATTTACATAAGTCGAAGCTCGTATGAATGATTAATACATAAGCCATATGCTTTCCATGGACATTCTCAAAATATATTCTTAAATGATTAATCATATTCTTTTCATTCTCAAAGGAATCCATGGCATTTGAAACACAGATTTATAATGCACATCCCCACACAGATTTGTCATATCAATAGGCGTTCCCGGTGCGGATAAGCTAGACAGTCTATCGCATTATCCCACAATTAACACAAACACACCTTGCTAGCCTTTTAGCACTGTCCCCTAGCAAGTTGGGACGTAAGGGATGCCATAACTAGATAATAAAACTTTCCACCTTTCATTTCAAGTCCATGGAGTACAAATTATTAAGGAAATCGCGCAAGTTAAGCATAGATTTCACATTGGGAAGCGAAACACGCTTAAAACCGTATAACTTGGGTATTAATCACTCACCTCAATCCCAAGCTTCTAAACCACATTTCCTACACAAACATACAAGGTAAATATAATTAAGATTCAATGAAATACAACTAAACTTCTTAATACTTCCATTTGCATTAGGTCTCCTGGTTAACAAAAGATCCATGGTAAAGGTTAAAGTCCCCAAATGCAGTGGTGAAGTCTGAATGTAAACAAACTATAAAATTGGTATGGAGTCTTACAACCAGTCTGTGGTAGTTCAGCTATAGTATTTTATAGGTTTAGAGTTAGATGCTGCAACCACCACCATTAGAAAGTAGACATTCAGGGTATCAGTTTCGATATAAAATTTGCCCTAATCGGAGTTCGGATGACAAAGATATGCTCTTATGAAGTTGAGACTGGTAATCTGTCCCAGTCCAGCGGTTTTCTGCCATTCGAACTTATAACTCATCTCCAACCAAGACAAACACCAAAATCCCTGAAATCAGCCTCAACTTCCCATACCAATCTTCAAAGGTAGAAAATAACCATAAAGACTCACGATTTAACTGGAGTTTTTGAAAAGTTCAAAACAAATCAAGCCTAGGTTTCCAAGAATATCATGAGAGTTAACCAAGAATTTGTACCAAGACCCTAGAACAAGGGTTTCTACGACTCTTATCAATTATACTTGAAACTACACAAGAAAAACATAGAATTAAGAATAAAGAGAAGTAGATTTACCAAGTAGAGACTTCAAACCAACACAAACATGATTTTCCCCCAATTTTTGTTCACTCCTTCCACTTTTCTGCGTTATTTTTCTCTTTCGGTGGCACTCTCTCTCTCTCTCTCTCTCTCTCTCTCTCTCTCTCTCTCTCTCTCTCTCTCTCTCTCTCTCTCTCAAACGGTGGAATAGATGAGAGCAGAACAACGTAGAAGTATGTTTGTTGTTATCAGGCCTTAAGGAAAAATTATTCAGCGTGCTAATGCCTATGTGTTTCTCTTCTTGTTTTATTAGGCAATTAGGAAAAATCATTCGGTGTAGGCATGTCATGTCCTCTTTATGTTGTATCCCAACCCAAGCAAGTAATACAAAACACATACGCACAATTAGACCAAGGCGAACATATAATCAAATTATAAACGCGATTATGGACCAAGGCTATTACACTACTAATATAAACTTATTCTAACAGTTAGCTCCAAAGAATGACTTCTACTTTTTTTGAATACTTCTGGAAGTAAAAAGGTATGATATGTCTGTAATATATTGTAGCTTCCTCAATATCTCCTCTTTTCTTTGTTTTTTTTTTTTTTAATCTAGTCATGGCTTGCTTAATTCAAATCCAGGATGCAATAATGTGGTGCTGATGAATGATTACGAGATTGGTGGCTTCTAAGATTGTATTTCTGGAATATTTCTAAAAGTACAAAGGTAGGATATGTCTGTTGTTGTTTTAGAAAGGAGAGAGAAAGAGAAAGAAGTGTAGGGCGTTAACAAACCCCAGCACGTAATACTCTTATTTATATTATGAGGGATTTCACTACAAGACTTAATTAGTCAATGTGGGACAAATACTAATATAAGCTTATTCTCACACTCCCCCTCAAGCTGGCGAATAAATATAAAAAAGTCTCAGCTTGTCACATAGCAACTCTAACCGTGGCTTGAACAATGATTTAGTAAACATATCGGCCAACTGAGTACCCGTAGACACATACGGAGTAGCTATCACACCACTAGTCAACTTTTCACGCACTAGATGACAATCAATTTCAATATGCTTAGTCCTCTCTTGAAATACGGGATTGGAAGCAATGTGAATAGTTGGTTGATTATCACATTACAGCGGCATGGGTAATTGCACACTAAACCCTATCTCCTCAAGAAATGATCGCAACCATACAACCTCACATGTCGTGTGTGTCATTGCTCTATACTCTGCTTCTGCACTAGACCGAGCCACCACTGTCTGCTTCTTACTCTTCCAATTGACAAAATTCCCACCAAGAAAAACACAATATCCAATAGTGGACCTCCTATCAGACGGTCCTCCAGCACAATCAGAATCAGTGAACGCCTCAATGCGTAAGTGTCCACTGGCTCAATACAGCAAACCCGTCCTGGATGTAGCTTAAGATATTTCACAATTCTGCGGACAGCCTCCCAATGTGGATGACGAGGAGCTGACATAAACTGACTCACCAAACTAACTGCAAACGAGATATCCAATCGTGTAATTGTGAGATAATTTAACTTACCAACCAACCGACGATACTAATCAGGATTGTGAAGCAGCTCTCCCTGGTCCACACACAATTTGACATTGGGATCCATAGGAGTCTCAACAGGCCTAGCTCCCAACAAACCCGTATCCTCAAGGATATCCAATACATACTTCCTTTGTGATAAGCTAATACCTTCTTTGTACCGGGCCACTTCAATACCTAAAAAGTATTGAAGTTTTCCCAAATCCTTGGTATGAAATTGCTGATGTAAGAAGGCCTTTAGCCCATCAATACCTCACTGGTCATCACCAGTAATGATAATGTCATCCACATGTACAATCAATAATACTTTCCCTTGATCAGAAGTGAAAGAAAACACAGAATGGTCAGTCTGACTACGATGCATCCCAAATCTCAAAACTGCATCACTAAACTTGCCAAACCAGACCCTAGGAGACTGTTTGAGGCCATAAAGGGCTTTGCGAAGCTGACATACCTGATTACGCTCCCCCTGAGCAATAAACCCAGGTGGTTGAAGATGGCTGATGACGTGAGTTGATGTAGGCATATAGGTGTTAGGGTAGTAGATGAGGGTTAGGTTTTAGGGTTTGGCTCTGATACCATGTTGTTTTAGAAAGGAGAGAGAAAGAGAAAGAGAAAGAAGTGTAGGGTGTTAATAAACCCCAACACGTAATACTCTTATTTATATTATGAGCATAGTTGTCAAAGGTGAAAGGCGCACCGAGGCGCAAAATCCTGTGGGGACTAAGGCGAGAGGCGAGGCGCGCGCCTTTTTGAAGCAAGGCGCACCTATGTAAAAAAAAATTAGAAAAAATAGCATATAGCAATACTTTAACTAAAGTCTTCGTTCTTGACTTCTTGCTCTGAGAGAGAGAGAGAGAGAGCTAGTTGCACGAAGCGGGAGCGGGGGCGGGAGCGGGAGCGGGGGAGTGGAGGTACCTAGAAGCTCCCGAGGTTGGGAGCGCCTGTATATTTTTATATATTTTATTTTATATTTTTATATATATTACCATATTTTTATATATTCTAATATATTTTTTGGATGAGGCTGGGTATAAAAAAAATTAAAAATTGATTATAGACGGTTTCAAGAAAACTGATATTCTTTTTTCACAACTCGGTAGGTAGCACCAGTTGACATTGTTTATTATTAGTAGCTCTCAACTAAGGCTAAGTTCTCCAAAAAATTTTAGCAACCAAGTTGCTAAAATCAAGCATGATTTTATCTTTTGAGGTGGGGAGGTGATTTTATCTCCAATGAATCTGGAGATAAAATCACCTCCCCACCTCAAAAGATAAAATCATGCTTGATTTTAGCAACTTGGTTGCTAAAATTTTTTGGAGAACTTAGCCTAAGACAAAAATTTATTTGACTTATTGTTTCACCATTGTGGCAGATTACATATGTATAATCTGTGTTGACCAGTCATAGTAGCATTGGCGATATGGGGTCAGCTGTCATTAAAGAGATCGACCAGCTGCACCTTCGCAATAAAATACTAATTGGGAGCTGTACCATGCTGTACCAGCTGTCATTATGAGTGCTTTGCATGCTCCTTGGGGCCCACGCACATGGGTGCTTTCACATGGGTAAATTCATTACACGCAAGTTTTTGGAGCTGTATTTCGCATGGGCCCACGCAGATTGGTCTCTTAATATGGGTTTCCTTTTTTCTGTAAAGAAAACGAAGAGTCTCTCAACATAAATACATCCCAAAACACGTATACAGCAGATCATCCCTCTCTTCGTCTTCCTCGCCGGCGGCCAATGGAGAAACAGTAAGTCTCTCTCTCTCTCTCTCTCTCTCTCTCTCTCTCTCTCTCTCTCTCTCTCTCTCTCTCTCTCTCTGCGCTTGGAGATGGAAACGAGAACATCATCAGTCCAATCGGTGACAAACCGGCGACGACGGTGACTGCAAGGAGCGATGACGGAGACTGCGATGAACCGTAAAGCTCCCATCTTAAAAAAGGCGCGCTTTTTTTGCGCCTCTCGCCTTTGCGCGTTTGCGTCGCCTTTTTCAAGTCGCCTCGCCTGGGTGTACCCCAGGCGCAAAGGGTGCGCCTCGCTGCGCCTCTCGCCTAGGCGCGCGCCTAGGCGCGCCTTTGACAACTATGATTATGACGGATCTCACTACAAGACTTAATTAGTCAATGTTGGACAAATACTAATATAAGCTTATTCTGACATCTGTATAAAAATGTGACTTCTTCATTATCTTAGTTTCCCATGGATTTTGTCATGGACTTGTGGTTTAGGTAAATCGAATTCAGGATGCAATAATTTAGTGTTGATAAACTATCACAAAATTATATGTCTGAACTATTATCACCAGACAATAATGAATTCGAATTCATTATCCTGGTGCAGTTGTGCTAACGCTACTTGGCTCTTTTCGTGAGTAATTTCTCCTCGAATTCATTATAGATGGAATGTTCTATTTGATGCTTATGCACCAGGATATAACATGTATTCTCCTGGTTGCTTTCTGTTTCCATAAGTTTCAGATTTTCTATTTTTGAATCAGTATTGTGCCTACATAGAGAGAGATACATTTATAGCGGTGAATATTAACAGCGATAGTGTATGTTCTCCGAAAAAGATGAACTCAAATGTGTTATAAAACAAAGCTCTCATACATGTCTTAGGGTCTGGGGTGTGTAGTTTTTCT
This sequence comes from Vaccinium darrowii, assembly GCA_020921065.1. Lineage (NCBI taxonomy): Eukaryota > Viridiplantae > Streptophyta > Magnoliopsida > Ericales > Ericaceae > Vaccinium > Vaccinium darrowii. The sequence continues at coordinate 20,239,080 of CM037157.1, forward strand.
TGCTGGAAGGAAATGATTCCCCAGTTTCTTCTAAATGCTTAACACCTGCTGATTATCTCAATGTTATTTTCAGGTATACTTTGAAACCATTAAAACTTTTGTAGAAAAGGGATTTGGGGCATGCAATTATGAAAGAGATCACTGTGCAGATCAGGATAATACAAAAATCTCTAAGTTGTTTGTGGACTTAAGAAATCTTTTGTCCATGCTTGATGATATGACCAACAAAGGACTTCAACTCCTTGCGGAGGTACTGACAGGTGGCATAGTTGAGTTTGAGAAAACCCGTTGGAAAATGAAAAAGATAATCAGAGAACTTCTTCCAGAAGTGCTTGAAAACTGGAAAGATAAGGACAAAAACCAACTAGCTGATGATATATGTCAGCTTCTCAAAAACCCTGGAAATTTTAGAAATCATGCAACACGTTTTACTCCTTCACCCAAATTGTATCGTGCTTCTGTTACTAAGGTATTGGACCGACTTGAGAATATGCCTATCCAAACCTTGAGTGCAATGCACAGGAAACTAAGAGGTGTCCATGGATATGTGCCCCAATTACAGCACTCAAAAACATCTGAATGTGGACGCGTTTTAATTGGTCAAGTGAGAAAAAGTTGTATGGCAATGCTATCAGAACTTGATGAAGAAGATGAACTACAGGAACCACTTGCTAAAGCAATTGCTGTTGGAAGCTTATCATTAAAGCATCTACAGGATTGTCCCTTGATATTGCCAGAGTTTTTGAAGTTCTCTCCAGAAATTGAAGCCTTGCAAAATGGGCTTGCAAAGGCCATATGGCTGCTCGAAGGGAAATCAAAATTTCCATTTCCAGAGCTGAAAAAATTGCAACTGTTGCTTGACCCAAACATGGAATTACCGAGTAGGAAATTACGATTTGTAGTAAAGAAGTTGTTGACCGAGTATCTACTTGAATGCAGTGATATGGACAGAGTACCGGAATATTTGTTGGAAGCACTTTCTTTTATCAATAAAACCTGTAGAAGTGCTCCGTATGGATTTTTATCAAAGGAGGAGTTAGAAGAAGAGGTAGAATGTATACTGAGTGTCAGTGCTCAGATAAAACAGGTTTCGTGGGACTTGCTTCCAGAATATGAGTTTGACTTAGATTTTGCAGATGCGTACACGGAGGATTTAGAAGAAAGCGATGATGGTGATGGTTATGATATCAATTTAAGTGTTGATCAACAAGAAGTGGTGCTCCCACGAAATGACTCATGTCATTCTCATGATCCATGTGACCAAATAGAGATTATTGGGGAGACAGATCCTGCTAATTCTGAGTCACCCGACTCCCTGATTGAAAAAAATGACTCCCCGGCTTTTAGTCCCAACAGAAGGTTAAGCTGTGATTCTTTGCAGATAAGTGAGCCTGAGCATGTTACAATGGATTTAGTTGATTCTTCTGCTTCTTCCTCTTCATCTTTTGAACTTGATGGTGCAGAGGACTTTGAAGGAAATACTTTCGATATAGGAAGTGCGAGGGATTTGGAATTGAGTGATCCCCCTTCACTTGCATTGAAAACTACACCAACTGGTTCTTCTCCCCATATATCACTAATTACAGAGTTTGATCAGAGCCATTTTGAGGGACGAGAACCTAATGTTGACCAAGGAAAATCCCCTAATTTTGTTTCTTCAAACTTCTCTTCTAGGGGAAACTTTATGCATTATAGGCACGGCATGAGTAGAAACCAGTACGTTGATGTTCAAGAAGCATGTGACAAGACAAGTATTGTGGCCTATTGTCTCATTGGTCATGTATTGGATGAGTTTGCACAAATAGAAGATTTTAAATTAGATGGGGGTGATGTAACATATCTTAGAGGTGATAGTTCTATTCAAAAAGATTCCAAAGGTACGTAAATGCTCTGTAAAGTACTATAGTTGTCTCTCATCTGCTGAAATAAATGTAGCAGTAGATATTGCTTTTACATAACTGACATTACAACTGTTTATTGTTCCTGTTATTCCTCTTGTTCATGTATGTAATAGCATTTATTACAGTTGCTTACTATGGGAAACAGTTATTGAAACGTGTGCAGTTCTCAAATTACTGTTGTATTCCTGTTGAATGGACCATGATAATTTCTACGTTTGAGAAAAGCTACACTGTTCAAATTGTAGTAATGTGTCCCATTATAATTATTTATTCCAATTTTTGCATGTATAGAATGTGAGGAATCATGTCCCCAAAGCCATGATAGTAGTTCCATGGCCTCACAGTTCATGGGTGGCAACTGACAGGCGTGGGTCTCCTATGTTGTGAAGTAGTTCTTGATTTCCATCTCGTTTGAAGTGAATATATTGAGTGGAAACTGCCTAATGAGCAGGTCAATTAAAAATTATGATACATCACTGGAATATTCAAGAAAACCTAAAGATTGCTTTGTTAACTGCACCATAGAACCACCAAGGTTTTGTTTTTCATCTTGTGCTAGTGTGTAATTTTCTCCTCTAATGTTAGAAAGGAAATGAGAGTTTGAAGCCCATTAATTTAAAAGGAAAAGAAAGGAAGTACACTAAAACCGCAATCTTCATTAAAGCATAAAGGCATTACTTTGAGTGATGAAAAGATGATGCTGATTGTATGCGACTTCTACACTAATGAATTTGAAGTGATCCACTTCTGACATGTTTAAGTTCTTTCACAATTCAGGTTGCCTAGTCTTCTACTGTTGATTGGACTTGCGGATGTACTGGAGAAATGATATTTCATGCTTTTGTCTATCTGAAAATCTTATGTCAAATTAATCACCAGTTTGAGTGAACTTCTAATTATCTGAAGATGCTATTGACCTGTTTGACCCTGCAGTGTTTTCTAATTGCCTTGCACGTCTCTTTGTACCTCGCTACCTTTAGTATTATCTTAGATGCTTCTTGTGTTAAGCAATTGGAATAAGCATGTTTCCCTTATTAATCCTTGTAGCTATGACTTATGGCTTATGAATTTGGTCTTAGTCACTCTTTGTTGCCTTTCATTCCTTTTCTTGTTTTTTTCATTATGTGGAGTGCAATGGATGTTTATATTTTCCAAATCATGCACAGTTGCAAAAGAAGATCAGGTTGCCTATGAGGGAGAGGTTCCAGGTTCAATTATTATTCAAGCGCTTGAAGAGCTATTACCTTCATTTCCTGAAAGGTACTTTCCTTTCTTCAACTAGCGGCTTTTGACTATATTCAACTTAATTCCCTTTTGCATTGTTGGTCAAATTTTAAACTTGACATCGGACTGTATATTCAGTTCCCGCCACACGTAGCTTTCAATAATATGAAAGTGGAATCATGGAAACTAATAATTTTTGTTTTAATGGAGGAAGCGAATGAAGCCCTCTAAGATCAACCAGAGGGGTGGAACTTTTGTACGCAAGGAGTTGTGAACTTTCAAAGGAGAGAAGAAACCAACGTACTATGCAAACAAACGTACTCTTATTATCTTATTGCATTGCCAAAAATCTCAGAGATTACCAGACTAATCAAGGGGTTATATAGGCTAAGCATAAAAACCCAAGGAAAACCCTAATAACATAAAAGGAAATTAATTGAAACCTTACAATTGGAAACCCTAAATTATAATTCCTAAAATTAAATTTTCCTAAATTATACTTCACACACCCCCCCCCCCCCCCCAAACTCATGATGCGAAGCATCGTGAGTTTGCCAAGGAGATAATAACTGCAAAGAAAATACTGCAAATCCACTGCTCCCAATCAATAGGTGCTGAACCATTGCCAACACTAATGCCGATGCCAATACCAATGCTACTGCCACTAAACTACTACAAATCAACGGCTGCAAATCATACTATGAAGCAACTAATGCGGATCAACTACTGCGAAGATGTTGAACAATGCAAAGCAGTGCAAAACGAGAACATGCGAAGAGGGAGAAGAACCGATGCCAAACAGATGCAAAGAGGAGGAAGAACCAATGCAAACAACTGCCAATCAGATGCCAAAGTGCCGATGCAACCAATACCAGAAGAAAGGAGAGATGCTAACTAATTGTGATTAAAAGATGACATAGATGTTGTAGTAGATATCATTAACTACGGTAGGCCCGAATCTGCTTCTCGGGCATCCAATCCAGTGGTAGAAGAACCATGCAAACTTGATTGTGTAGTGGTCATAGCAGAAGCTTGTGAATGGTTTGGTTGGGTAGTGGTCATAGCAGATGCCTGATACTGCTGATACTGGTCAAACAAAGGAGAAGGAGCGACCCCATTAGAGACCGAGTAGCTTGCCAGAGGGGTAGCAAAAGCTATTGGAGGACGAGGAACTTGTTGATGCTGCTGAGGAGACTGCGAAGGAAACTGTTGCGACTGCAGAGGAAACGGTTGAGATTGCGGGGGAAATTGCTGAGATTGCGAAGGAAATTGCTGAGACTGTGGAGGAAACTGCGGCTGAGACTGCTATGGGGTCGAGGAAACTGTTGAGAACTATTGCCCATCATCTAAAATAATTTGGGACACGCATTCTTCCAGTGTCCTTTCTGGCGACAAAAACTATACTCATCCAAAGCAACCCGAGGCCTAGGTTTGCCTGCAACCTGAACCAAGTGAGAAGCTGGTGTAGACAAGAAATGTGTCATATATGGAGCAGGCAGAGCCAAAGGAGCAGCAAAGACGGCTTGTGAAGGAGATGCCACATAGGCCATCTTGAACCTAGTTTCCTCGGCGATAAGTTCATGAGCTGCACCATCAACTGTAGGTCGGGGAGAACGATGAAGCATAGCCCCGCGAAGATGCTCAAATTGGTCCCGAAGAGCCATAGAAACTATACAAGGCGGTGTCTCTCATGGTACTCTATATAGAAATCAAGGGACTGCAAGTCTGCGGGTTCCATTAAAGTCAACTGATCCCAATACTGTGTCATCTCATTGTAAAAGTCCTGAATTGATTTATCTTGCTGCTTAGCATCCCGAATGGAGCGTTCAAGTTCATACTCTTTTACAAAATTGGATTGAAGATACATACCCATCAAATAATCCCAAACTTCCTTGGCCGTCTCATACTTTGAAAAATTCATACCAATGCTTCAACCGAATTATGAAACCATGTAAGGACTCGTTCATTTTCCAATTCCCACTTTGCAAAGGCGGTGACATATTCTGCATACTTAGGATCATCTGATTTCCCATCAGATTTTGCAGGAGGGGTAGGTTTGACAATAGACCCTGTGACATGACCCCACATGCCTCTACCCACAACAAAATTCTTCATCACACTTACCCAATACGAATAGTTACCACCAGTCAAACGAACTTTGATTACTTTGTCCTCCGACATCGACATAGCAAAAGAAAGAATGATATATATATCTCCAACAACAAAGTGCAAATCAATAACCACCAAAGCACTACCAGAGTTTCAATAGAGGGTCTAAAGGTGCTAAATATGAAAGACTGTTGAAATGCAATTGGATGCAACTCGCCCCAATAACAAACAGAAATCTGATTGTTTTGCTGTCTTGCTGTAGTTTTGGGCATGTCTTAGGTGTGTTTATTCTGGTTTTTGGTTGGTATCTTGCCACCCTACTTGTTTTTTGTTTTTTGTTTTTTTTTCCCCCTCTGGGCCCTTGGCGTTTTTAGTCTTGGGTCCCTTTAATCTTTGTAATTCGTTTTCAAAGATTAATAAATTCTTTGCTTAGCAAAAAAAAAAAAAAACAAACAGAAATCTGTGGTGTTGAAAGGAGCCAAACAGAAGTGAAAAAACTCTCTAATAATGCTGAAAACTATAAATCAGGTCGAAAATACCTCTGAAGTGCAAGGACCAGCCACTTTCAGATGCAATCAGAAAAACCCAAGCAGTTTCAGATGCGATCAGTTTACTTTCAGGTCAATCGGCAGAGACCAAGTGAATTTCGAATGCAATCAGAGAATCCCAGTTAATTTCGAGTTAAATCAAAGGCTTTCCAGTAGATTTCAAGTGCAAGCAGAGGTTACCTGGTAGATTTCTAATGCCGCTGAAAGTTGTCGGTGGCCAGAAAACACTCTCAGGTGGTCAGGTGAGTGAAGATAAATAATACGTTACTGGGTCTTGTCGTTGATTGGGAAGAAATCGATTGAAAGAGAGAAGAACAGACTATCGATTGAGAGGAGAACAAACTATCGCTTCAGAGGAGAGAGGTTTCAGTTTAGAGCGATCGATTGTGAGAGAAATAGAGAGGCTCTGATCGACTGCTTTAGAGAGGCTTGATACCATGTGAATTTTCCAAAGAAAGAGGAGAAAACAAGTGTAGTACTTGCAAACCAACAAACTTACTTTATTATTGCACGATCTTTTGTAGAACTCAACCCCAAAAGCTAGCTCATGAAGTGAGGGTGCCCTCACGCTTATATATTTCATATTACTTTGGTAACTTGGCGATGTGGGACTTCGCTTCACACCCTCCCTCACGCGCAGCGTGCTCACTCGGCAGCACCCACCACGTGCAAGCCAGAGTCGTGCACCCTACCCATCTCTGGTACTCAGCTCTGATACCATGTGAACTTTCAAAAGGAGAGAGAAGAAACCAGTACTATGCAAACAAACGTACTATCTTATTATCTTATTACATTGCCAAAAAACTCAGAGATTACAAGGCTATTCAAGGGGTTACATATGCTAAGCCTAAAAACCCAAGCAAAACCCTAATAACATAAAAGGAAATTAATTGAAACCTAACAATTGGAAACCCTAAATTATAATTCTTAAAATTAGACTTTCCTAAATTGTACTTCATAGGATGTAGTAAGTATCCAAAATTTATCAACAAACTTTAAAAATTCCTAAATATGGAATAAAAGAGTTGCAAAAAACGTACCTCCTCTCGACAAAAAACAAAATCTTGAAAGGTTTGATATATGTCTACGTGTATCAGACCTCAAAGGTACATCGGTTCTGCTTTCTGTAGATAACAATATTACACATACTGGAGTCACTTTCCAAGCTTTCGTCATCCTCTTTGTTTAGCACCTAACCGGCTCATCAAGTTGCAAATTGAGTCCGAAATAACCTGACTCAAAGGACAAGATGAAGAACAAACTCCCATTAAATCCTCAGCCATGACACACTGCTACAAGAGATAATTGTAGCATCAAATTCAAAAGTGATTGGCAATGAGTGGAGAGGCTCCAATCCTCATATACAAGCTTGGTGATGATAATTAACCGATGTCCCACTGTGTATCACAATTGAATCAATATCATCTGTATCACAATGGAACGAGTTGCAATATTCGGCACAAATTAAGGAAATCAATCGATAAAGAACTAGATTTGATACAAATCAAAGGAGAGAGAGAACCAAAACCATTATTGCATATATGAAGTCTATTGCATATATTACTTGTGTATTTTACAATGAGTTTGCCGGAAGTCGGAGAGTATCGTGAGTTTGCCAAGGAGATAACAACTGCAAATCAATTACTGTGAATCAACTGATGCAAAACAACCGCTGCAAATCAACTTCTGCGAATCAACTGCTACAAATCAACTACTGTGGAGGTGTTAAACAATTCAAAGTGGTGCAAATCTAGAACATGCGAATACGAAGAAGAACTGATGCCGAACAGATGCAAATAGGAGGAAAAACCGTTGTTGCACAGATTTCGGCTGCATATTTTAGAGAACTACACCGGAGTACCCAAAAAAAAAATTGATGGTCAATGCAAATTTCAGAGTAGACACAAGGGGGAGAGGCAGAAATGGAGTGCATATTTCTGCTACAGATTCATAGTGCCCGGTGGATGGTGGAGAGGCTTAAGCCGCGTCCCGGAGAACGAATTCCAACAGGCTATAACTAAGGCTCTGATACCATGATACAAATCAAAGGAGAGAGAGAACCAAAACCATTATTGCATATATCAAGTCTATTGCATATGTCGGTTGTGTATTGTACAATGAGAGAGAGTGGTGCTTAAATAGAAAAACCTAAGAAACCCTAATAATATAAAAAAAGACTAAACTATCCTAAACATAAAAGATATATAACGATAACCTTAGCGAAAACCCTAATAAAACAAAAGGACTAAACTACCCGAACATAAAAGATAAATAACAATAAACGGAAACCCTAAAATAACCCCTAAAATTATAGTTCACAAGATTCTAGCCCAGGACTCCCAAAGCCTAGTTCTAATACCATGTTAAAGCTTCCAATCAAAGTCGATTGTCAGTTGGCTAATAGACTATTTTTCAGAAGTATAATTAACTGGTATGGGACAAGCTTTAATGATCACCTAGCTACTCTTTTTGATTTCTGGTCATAGAAGACCATTTACAAAGCATCATAAGGCATCCAAATTGCCGATAGTACATTTTAATCCGATTCAGGGACTGTCCAAAACAAATGGACACTTATTTTATTTTATTTTTAATCGACTCAAATGGATGCCTGTTAATGAGGTCAATTTAGTCATGTTCTCCTAGTGCATACTTTATGGCATCTTATAGGATGATATGTAGCCCGACCGATTAAAGCAATCAATGAGATACATGATAAACTAACATATTCATAATCAGGAAAAGACAACGTATGCATAGAAAAAACTCGTTAAAGGAATTCTACTTTTTTTGGTACCAAAGCATGACTAGTTTATGTGTTTACATTTGCAGTGGGAAAGAGAGAGTGAAGGAGTTGATGAGTTTAAATTAGCTTCTCAGCTACCACACTTCGAGGTCAATTGCGAATTGGTATATTGGAGATGTTCACAAGGAGCGTAGATTCCCGCCCACACAGAGAGAAACCAAATCTTCATCTTTCTGCGAGGTAGCATGCTGACGGTGGTTCAATTTTGGATTGAATGTTTCATCAATATTCTAAAAGTGGGACTAGTTTTGTAGTTGTTGCAATGGTATCACAAAATGGACTATTTGACCATCGTATCCGTTCTTTATGTAGTTAAGAAACTTTTACCCTTTTACAGTAGCTCAGGCTTGAAGATCACAATGTTGTGGCCATTCGTATACAAAAATGTAAGAACCGAAATCGGATCGCCTATTGATTTACTATTATGGTGAATAAATTAATTAAACCGATTAATATATAAAACCCTAATCTATGTGATTGTGCAAGATAATAAACGCAATAATTAAACAACAATCATAACACACAGATATACGTGGAAAAACCCCAAGGCGGGGAAAAAACCATGGGGGAGAAGAGAGCACTATACGCAAAACGCGGAAACAAAGTTTCTTACAACCACGTTATGAACTCCTTCAATATTGGCTAAGAACTTCTTTGCTGACTCCTCATGAATCGCTCTAATAGATGCTCCTTCGGATTCGACTTCTCAAATCCTTGATCAATGCAGGACTCTTCCTTTAGATCAATCTCCAATCGCCTTTGAACTCCATCAAAGAACTCCAAGTGAAGTAGAAGTTGAACAATATAACTTGAGAGATATTCTCTAAGCATATAGATCTTCAGACGTCATCAAATCTCTCAAGGAAATAACCCACAAGTGTTTCTCTTGCTCTCACGAACTTTTTCTCTCTGTATATACGTTGTGGCTGCCAAGGTTAATCTTTTGAACCCTAATGAGGTTGTACAAATGAAAAAACGCCACTGTTGCTCGACCAACTCGCTCGAGCAGAGTCGCTCAATTAACTCGCTCAAGCGAAACCTGTTGCTTCTTGGGCGAATTGCACATCTCCAATTATTTGTTTACCTTAAGCGAAATGCACATCTCCAATCATTTTGTTTCCTTAAACAAAATGCTCGTCTCCAAATATGTTGTTTCCTTATGTGAATAAATATAGGCAGGCAGCCTTCTTTGTTAGTTTCTAATCTTGTTAAGGGTAGGTTTAGTATGTACGTTAATTAGGGTTTCTTTATGATAATTAGGGTTAAGTAGGCCTTTCTCTATATAAGTCGTTTATCTTTTCGTTGTAATTAACTCTTCCAATGGAATAATACATAACGTTAGTTTTCGTCTCTCATCTTTGCATATTTATCACCTTATTCTCATTTCTTTTCCCCATGATCCTAACTTTTTGAAAACTGCAATCCGTCCATATTTGACAAAGATAAAATCTTTCCATATAAACTCTTCACAATCTTCTTAGTCTTCTCAATTTTCCTTAGAGACAATCTTCTCATAATACTTTCCGAGTCACAATCTTCGATCCAATGACTGTTGGCATTGATTGCTATCTTTGACTTCTCACCACTCAAACAACTAACTAGCAACGACATAGGATTTCAATTACATGGAAACGTCACGGAATTAGCCAATCGCAAATAAGGAACTTACAAAAAAGAATGTCTTTCTTTATTCTTTTGAAGACAATATGCATTTCGTTCAATTTTGAAGTTGAAAGACAAAACAAAGCTGTCTCTATCCAAGTGACATATCTTCTTATTTGTTTTCCCCCCCATTAAGCATCATGCAGTTGGATTTATTGCTATTTGGTTAGTTATTCTTTCAAGTCATTGACTTCAAATGTGTAAATTTCTTATTTATTTCCTTGAGACTCCCACATTTCATTTGGTATTTTAGATGTTTTACACTCAATATGTCGTCTTTGGTTGAGTAACATCAAAATATGGATCCTTGAGGGTGTACTCAAAAGTTTTTATTGGTTTGATTTTTTAGAGTATACAAGGAGTTTGAACCCTTCTTAATATAGGATTTGGAGATTGCAAGTAGTTTTTAGTTTGAATTTGTAATTGAATTATTTCGCTGGCAATTTTTGTTTTGGATGCAGGCAAACATATTGTCAGATCGATATGGCTGTACCTTGGGCTTGTGAAGAAGCAGGGCTCGGAAACCTATACGTCATGGATGGGCGCAACGGTGACCCACTGGATGGCTGCAACGGTGACCCATTGGGTGGCCATTTTTGCAACTGGCTGCATGTGCTTGTGGAATGGAGCTTACCTTGCCGGTGAGTTAATTCTTAGTTTCCCTAGTACACTGATTAGGAAAGCTGTTGGATTGTTACAAATAAGAATAGGAGGATGACTTGGTAAAAGTCTTCTAGGTAGAAAGTAGATGTATAGAGTAATTTGACTGTTTAATGCCCCAACTGTCATATCGACCCTTAACTGGATAATGAAAACTTAAAAATAGGGGTATATTAGGGATTTGGTTGCTAGCTTTTGCTGAAGGTACTAAAGTATTTACCGTTTCCTGCGAAAGTATCATCTGAGGTATCTGATTTTTTTCAGTTGTGGAGGAGAGGGGCTTAGAATAGGTGTTATGTCTGGTGTATGGGCACCCGAGGCTTGGAGAAAGGAAACGAGTCTGGGAGGAGCTGGGGTGTCGATTGGCTTCTTTAATCATCCTTTATTAGTGGTGGGGAATTATAATCACATTTTGGATTTGGATGAGAAGTTCAACAGGAATTGCAGAAATTCTGGGTGATTGGAGTGGCTGCATGGTTTTAACTGTAGATTGTATCTTACTGATGTGAGGATGTTTGGGGTATTTTACACATGGACTAATAACAGGACAGACGAGGAGGTCACATTAGAAAAGTTGGATAGAGTTATGGAGAATAAGGAATGGAGGATGCTTTTTCCTAAGGCGGCTGTGCTAGTTTTACCTATCCAACGGTTTGATCATAGCCCATTAGTGGTGGACACTCACTGGGAGGATATGCCAATGTATAGGCTAAAGCGGTTTGAAGAAATGTGGTTAAGGAGTGACGAGGTTCGTCAAATTATTGCTCGGGTTTTGTGCTTGCCTTTCAATGGGTCTCTGGGTTTTCAATTGGTACACAAACGGAATGTGTTGATGTGGCATTTGAGGAAGGTAATTTATTGTACAAATCTTTGAGAAGAAGGATGGCTGATATACGTGATAAATTGGGTGTGCTCCAGTGTGAGATAGCTGGGCAAGGCAGCATTTCGAGGTCAAGACAGGATTGTGAGTTGGTGAGTCAGGCAAGGGAAAGCTATGACAGAGCTAGAGATTTGGTGAGGAAGGACAGAGTGTTGAGGGAGGAACTGGATGATCTGATGGCTGAAGAAGAGGTCTATTGGGCTCAAAGGGCGAAGCAGAGGTGGCTGGACTTGGGGAATCGCAACTCCACGTATTTTCATAAATTTGCTACCATTCGAAGTCATAGAAATCGTATAATTTGTCGTAAAAATGAGGAGGGTCAGTTTGTGACGGATACACAGGAAATAAGGGTTTTATTTGTTAGACATTTTTTGTTAAATCTTCGGAGGTATGAATGATGGGTCTGGGTGTTCTAATAATAGGATTGGTGTGGGTGCGGGGGAGAATGTGGTGGGTTTTCACTTGCTCTCCTACCTGGAGGTCTTGATAGGGCTGAGCTGGACAGACCATTCGCAATAAATTGGGTGGCTGATATACGTGATAAATTGGGTGTGCTCCAGTGTGAGATAGCTGGCAAGGCAGCATTTCGAGGTCAAGACAGGATTGTGAGTTGGTGAGTCAGGCAAGGGAAAGCTATGACAGAGCTAGAGATTTGGTGAGGAAGGACAGAGTGTTGAGGGAGGAACTGGATGATCTGATGGCTGAAGAAGAGGTCTATTGGGCTCAAAGGGCGAAGCAGAGGTGGCTGGACTTGGGGAATCGCAACTCCACGTATTTTCATAAATTTGCTACCATTCGAAGTCATAGAAATCGTATAATTTGTCGTAAAAATGAGGAGGGTCAGTTTGTGACGGATACACAGGAAATAAGGGTTTTATTTGTTAGACATTTTTTGTTAAATCTTCGGAGGTATGAATGATGGGTCTGGGTGTTCTAATAATAGGATTGGTGTGGGTGCGGGGGAGAATGTGGTGGGTTTTCACTTGCTCTCCTACCTGGAGGTCTTGATAGGGCTGAGCTGGACAGACCATTCGCAATAAAGGAGGTGGAAATGGCTATCTTTCAGATGGGTGGTTTGAAGGCACCTGGGCCAGATGGGTTTATTGCTGCTTTCTACCAAAAGAATTGGGATGTAGTGGGGAAGGAGGTGTCACAAGTTGTCCTTTCTTTTTTACATTCAGGGGTGATGCTCAAGGAGATCATACTTATATTACCCTCATACCTAAAAATAAGTCTCGGTTACGATTTCAGGCCAATTAGTTTATGTAATGCAATTTATAAAATCATTGTGTGGGTGCTTGTGAATCGATTGCGGGGTGCTTGTGAATCGATTGCGGGGTGTGTTGGGAGGTTTGATTTCTAAGTTTCAGAATGCGTGTGCCAGGAAGGCAGATTAATGATAATATCCTCTTGGCCCATGAGCTTTTTCTCAGATACGAGAATTCCACCATGTCTGAATGTCTGATAATCAAATTGACGGTACAGTTTCTACGAGGATAACTCTAAGATATTATGACTAGGAGTTCCCTCTCTGTTCTAATGTTTAAGGGGGCTCTTTCTCAAGATTTGTCACTTACATGTGTTTTCCCGAGTCTCTAGCATAGAATTTGGATTTCAGGAATCTAGACTTAGAATACCATAGCTCTCTAGACTTAGAATATAGTATAGCTCTCAAGTCTCAACCAGGACATAGGATCGGCAATGCCCCATAACGGTCATCCTATCAATCTTTTAGAGTGTGCTTAAAGCAGTTTGTTCTAGGGCTTATATGCAAATAAGCGTAAGTTCCTTGAAATAATTTTGGATTAAATGGAGAGTCCGGGGTAGAGTCTGGCTGAATGAATTGCATAATACCCATTCATTAATGATCCTATCAGGTTTACGGTTTAGTTGATGAAGATGGAATAGTTGAGTCTTCATGCCTGCGATGAGACTTATGGAAATAGTGTAAAATGTAATCTAGATTGGTCTAACTGAAGCTTCACCACTTTCACCTATGCGAACTGTGAAACCAGCGAGTAACTGCAGCCCTGCAACTTGAATCTCATACAAGGCAAAATTAGGACAGGAAATAATCAATTTAAAAAGCAAAACGGAAACCAATAGCTTTTGTAATAGATGAGTTGGCTTAAACATTGACTTATATAGTACAGAAACTTACCTATTGTTTTGGCCAGGGAGTTGAGGACCGATTACCTTCAGAGTTGTCTGGTGGAATGAAGAAGAGAGTTGCACTAGCCCGGTCCATAATTTTTGACACCACGAAGGATGCAATTGAGCCAGAGGTACGTGTTCTAGCCGCAGTCATTCTGATTTTGCTCTGATTTTGTAGGATCATCTGTATTTATGCATTGACAATTGTCTAAAAGCTCTGTGTGCGATTCTGCTTTGATTTGTATGGATAATCTCAAACTACATGGGTCTTTAACTGAAGGGAATTCAGGATTCATATCCAAAATGGAGTGTGCCTTGTGTCTTTCTGTACATATATTATTGTTTATCGATCAATATTTGTGAACATTTATAGTGCTTGGGTAACTTTGTAATAGTTGGCATGCTTAGTGCCGTTTTTAGAGGCCAAATTAGACCATTGGAAACTTTCAACATTTCTTTTCGTGTAGCTGGTTGTCGATCATTTTTGCGCATATGGTCTTTCATAGAAACATTTCTACTGTGGCTCTTTGTAGTTGTCCCTCTTGATACACTTTGTATCTGCATGTGAAGGTGTATTTTTTACGATCCGAACCGTCCAATGTGTTCAGAAGGTGTTTTCAAGGGTCCACGTGGGAAATCTTCAAAAAAAAAAAAAAAATACCGGCAAGGGCTTGATCCAAGCAGTTTTTCGCAAAACTGTAAATATATCAAGCCCTTACTGGTATTTTTTTTTTGAAGATTTCCCGCGTGAACCCTTGAAAACACCTTTTGAACACATTGGACGGTTCGGATTTCCCAAAAACAATTTTTTAAGTGAAAAAAATAAATTTTTTCTTATTTTCGGGAGGTCCGGATAAGAAATTTCCTATATATATAGCCCACACTTCTAATCCGGACCTCCCGAGAATAAGGAAAAATGTATTTTTTACAATTTTTGCGAAAAACTGCTTGGATCAAGCCCTTTCCCGGTATTTTTTTTTTTGAAGATTTCTCGCGTGGATCCCTTGAAAACACCTTCTGAACACATTGGACGGATCGGATCGTCAAAAAAATGTTCAGATCAAGGAGGTCCGGACTCCCAGAGTCCGGAGGAGAAGTGTGCCCTATATATATATATATATATATATATATATATATATATAGGAGGATGATCTAATGAGGACCTTAATATAAGGACTTCGTGAGGACCTCATAGATCGAGGTTGAATCTCGACAATCCGAACCGCTCAATGTGTTTAAAACATGTTTTTTCAAGGGCCAACATGAGGAATCATCGAAAAAAAATACCCGGAAGGGCTTCATTCGATCATTTTTTGATAAACTATATATGTACGGTTATTATAAAAAACTACTCGGATGAAGCCCTCTCGGGTATTTTTTTTTGGGTGATTCCTAATTTGGCCTTAGAAAACATGTTTTAAATACATTGAGCGGTTTGGATCGTCGAAATTTGGTTCGGGAAGTCAAAAAAGGGGTGGTTCTTACGGAGGGGATCCGTGAGGGAGTCCTTAGGAGATATATATATGTAACACCATATATACCTTACATCTTAATAAATCATCAAATGTCACGTACGTGGCCTCCAACGAAGTGTCAGTGTTACACAGCTCTATGGTTAACTGCAAGATTCTACCCAATCTGGGCTCTAGATGAGGCATTTATTAGATTTTAAAATTATTGTTTAGTTTAATCCAAGTAGACATAATCAATTCAAGATCGAGAAAAGGAAATTTTTGCCAAACTGGCCACTCTCGGGAATGAAATGGAACAACTTGAACAAGAGGTATCTGTTAAAGTAACCAACTCAAAACCAATTTGCAACGAGTGGAGAGGCCGCCTAGACTTAGATTTTATTTATTTATTTATTTATTTTTTAATTTAAGGGTTGCACACTTCACCAAAGGAATATGTTGAGGATTAGAGATTACCATTCTCTCTCCTCCTAAACTTAGCAAAAAAAAAAAATTCCATATGGTCAACACGTATCACTATTCTAATAATTGGCCATAATTCAAATGTTTTTTTGCTTTAAAAAAAATAAAAACAAACAAACAAACAATGAGTGGACTATAAATTATTGCGCAACTTTTTAGAATCTAAGTACTCCAATTGATTTCTCGTCGTATAGTATAACTATGGGTTGCTACAGTCACAACTTTTCGGGATTCTAATTTTTTTTTAACGGCAAAAAAGAGTGGGAAGAGGCACCAGCGTAGCAATCCCCTTAGGCGTGACCATAAGGGTTCCCAACCCACTAGGGAATTTTCGATTTGATCCATAGCTATTGCCCGGTACTAGATGGACAAAGAGCCCTTCACATAAGTCCCGCAGTTGACGAGACTCGAACATGAATGGATAGTATACGGAAGGGAGGGAACACTCAAGCTCGCTCACCCTTGCCATTTAGGCTACCACCTTCCGTGGGTTTTTGGAATTCCTAATTTGCACAATGGCCATTGCGCTAACTTTTTTCTTTTACAAGATTTCATTCAACAAGTACTCCATCAGATAGAGACCGATACGGAAAAAAAAAGTGGTGAAAATGAAGAAAAGCCAACGAGAAGTCTTGCCTAATTATTCAAACCATCTGTCAAGTTTTTTTATTTTGCAAAGATTCCATTGCTAATTTATTAATTTCATGCTCGATGAAATTGATAGCTTACTGTCTTGAATTCAGTGTCATTACCACATACTATTATTTCCAATTCGATTTTTATAAACCATCTGCCAGGTGATCTGCAAACCGTTTGCATGGTATGTGGATTCTCCAATAATTGTAAAAAGATTATTTGCTCGATTGGGGCGTACATTTTTAGTTCCATATAAGCACTTATAACTATATATATATACACTCAAACCCAAAATTTGAGTAAAAGTTCTCAAAATTCATTCTACTCCTTGACTCAAATTTGTACAAAAGTATAGTATTTGTTTAATTTCTATTCATTTTACTCCTACTTTGAATCTTGTGTCTGTCAAATTGACAACTACATTATTGAAGTACTTATTATTAAGTAAATTTGATTATTTGAATTCAAGCTAAATACTTAATTAAGACTTGGAGATGATCTATTTGGTAACCATTTGTAATTTTAAGAGTTAAATAGAAGTGTTTTTAGTATAGCAAGGTTGGTCACGAATTTCCGTTGCTCTATTTCTTCTAATTTTCGTTGCTCTCAGAACCCACTTCCCACACCTTATGGAATCCATGGTGTCCTCCGTTTTGGATGTTAAGTTTGGACATGGTTTAGCCTGACTCATCCATCTGTGCATTTTATAGGACAAGAAAGAGTCCTCCTCGCGTAGGCTGTGTTTATCGTAGGCTGTGATGGGTTCGAATTAGGGCACAAAGATTCGGTTGTGAGAGGCTGTCTGAACATGTGAGATTCGGAGAGAGAGGGATAGATTTGCGTCGAACAAGTGAGATTTGCAGAGAGAGAGAGAGAGAGAGAGAGAGATCTGTGGCGATGGAGAAAGAGAGACGGACAGATTCACTGAGAGCGTGAGATGTTCTCTAAAAAAAGATGGAAGAAAAGAGTCCTAGGTGGTTGAGAAGAGTAATGAAGGAGAGAAGAAAAGTAAACGTTAGAAATGGGACCCACATAGGTACTACTACAGTTTGTATCCGGTCACAAATAACCTCGTTGAGAACAAAAAATTACACTTCAGTACATATCCGAACAAAGTCTTAAGTTTTAGCTTATTTTCTGTGTGGCACTTTAATTTTTAATTTTACTTTATATAAAGATAACGACTCTAAAAGTAGTTGGCCCGGCACATTGAAAATAGTCTAAAAGTAGTCTTATACTCTAATTTATCATAAACACACTCTAATAACAGCTTTTCGGTCTTGTTAACTACCGCCTACTAGGTGATAGATACTCCCTCCGTCCCTTTTTAAGTGAGTACTTTGAGAAACGTGTATTTTTGTGGACATTAATAAATGGACTTTCGTATAATATTTTTAAATTTTTTTTTGCACCAAATTAAAGTACAGTACGCACTTAAAAAGGGACGGAGGGAGTAATATGCATATAATGTCAAATAAGTTAAAATTTTGATACATATCCCATGGATATCAAAAACATTTTTTTGTATATTATCCCCGCCCTAGGGATTTTGTGAGGAAAAAAAAAAAAACAAGTAAATATGTCGACGAAAATCACAAGTCCAAAGCACTGACGGATCCAAAAAAAGAAGGAAAAGTCAAAGTCATCAATTGCTCTTCAAAATATACCAAAACAAAATGTCTGGTCTCGGGCAACAAAGCCCCGAGCACAACGAGCATATACACTAGAACTATGTGTAGTGGCGGACTCAGGAATCCAATTCAATGGGGACACCTTATTAATTATAATCGTGCAATTTTTTTTAGTCAACGATCTTGCTAAATTAAGACATTATTATGATTATAGGTTATAATGCATAATTTTTTAAAAAAGAACAAAATGAGCACAGAATTAATTCTACATTTTTATTTTTAAGATATATGTAAGTGTGTATGCTAAATATAGCGTTATATTACATAATTGTGCTGTTATATTACATAATTGTGCTAAATATATAATAATAATAATAATAATAATAATATTATTATTATTATTATTATTATTATTTTGAAGTTTTGAGCGGGATCAATGGGGGCACGTGCCCCCGCATGACCCCCCTTGGGTCCGCCCCTGACTGTGTATTTTACAGATTGGCTTAAACCTCGGAAGAATTAAAAAGCTAACGAAATGATATGAAAGGGCCTGCTCAATCTGATGTCTAGCCAAATCCTCTCCTCTTCACTGTTCAAAGTATCTATGCCAAGAAACCTATTAAGAGAAAGGGAAAAAATGAATCGGGTGAACTTGATCGGCAGAGATCGAGTCCTCCCGAAAAGACAATCAACTCACTGCATGACTATATTTGACACAATCAACGGGATAAATCTTAAAAGATCCCTATTTTGAAGGAGAACATCCGCTTGATCGTCGGAAGACATTTCCGGTCAAACACCACAAGCCGGAATATATCTAACGTTAGGTTCGTTGTTTGATTGTGTGCAATGACTCTTCCAAGGATTCTAGTCAAAGATTTCCTTCCCCGTAACAAAAATTCAAAGTCTCTCTTTGCATTTGAAGAACTCCATATAGAGATTTTGGCCTCCGCAGATGTGGTTAGCATTTTTGCTAGTTTTGTATTTAAAATTATACATAATACATTTGTTAAAAGATACTATGTAAAAGGCATTCATATAAAAGCAACAATTATTTTTCAATTAGAAATTGTGGTTTTCAAATTTTATGCTTCTGAATGATATCATCAATTTTCCCTTTAGTTTAGACGGGGTAGGAAAAAAATTGAAAGAAAGAAAGATGAATTCTGCGCTTCGTTAAAAAAAATAAACAAAACCAACTTCCATTCTATTTTTCTTTTCTTTTTTAAATTAACCAATTTCCTTTCATAAAAATCAGGGATAATAGGCAAGCGTAGAAATCGCATGCAACAAAACCGTTGTTCAATGAGAATGTGAACAACGGCTCGTTTTTTCTTTTTTTGCAATTCGAGAAAAAAAAGAGCCATGTTCACATTCTCATTCTCACATGGTTTCTCTCTCCTCCACAGCGAGCTATACATACAAAATACATACCACGAAGGCGGTAGTACAGCGGTGGAGGCAGTGCACGGCCAGTGGGAGCACAAGCGTACACTGCGCTTCTCGATAATTTCAATTTTATTCCCAAATAACAAAGGCCCTGACAATATTTTTCCCAAATATTTACATATTTTTCATTTTACATCACTTACCTGCCTTTTATTATTTTTGCCAAGTTTCCAAAAAAATTCTCCTAATTTATTTGTTTTACACAAAGACTCGTTTGTAACAAATTTAACATTATAAGTTCATTTCCTGTATAAGTAATTAATGGTGCATTGGTGCCTAACTGTTTTGGCTATAAAAAAACCAGGCTGGTTTTTTTTTTTTTTTTATCTTTATTCATCGGTTTTTTGCATTTGTTAGTTTTTTATCGGTTTTTTTTGTGATTTATTGGTTTGTCTCGACAAGAAAAATCTAAAAAGTAAAAGTATATAATTATATTAACAAAACTCAAATTTTTGTGAATAAAGACAAAAACAATCCAAATTTAGTGAACTTTTTAAAAATTTTGATCATAGTTTTATACTTTCTAAGTTCCTCTCCTCTAGGCAAACTAATAAACCACAAAAAACCAATGCAATTTTTTTTAATAAAGACAAAAAAAAAAACTAGTCTTTGTTTTTCTTTTTTTCCAGCCAAAGCAGTTAGACACCAGTGACCACTGACCGTGTCAAGACTCAAAACCACTTCCCATTCTTGTCAACCTATAACGTAAACGATCAAAGATTTAGGGTTCATCCCCGTAGATTCACCACGCGATCAGCTTGGAGCATCTTCCGATCCCGATCGGGTGTCTGACTCTCTCTCTCTCTCTCTTCGAATTTGTATACTACTTGTTTAGTACTCCAGTTTAGTTGTCTGATTTTGACTTGGATTGATAATCATTTGATACAACACACCCATAGAGATTAGATGTCGAACTTGTACGGAGATTTTAGTCAGAAGATCGATTATGTGTTCAAGATCGTACTGATTGGAGACTCGGCAGTGGGTAAATCGCAGCTGTTGTCGCGTTTTGCGAGGAACGAGTTCAGTCTGGATTCCAAGGCCACGATTGGTGTTGAGTTTCAGACCAAGACGCTCGTCATCGACCACAAGACCGTCAAGGCCCAGATTTGGGACACTGCTGGACAAGAAAGGTAACGAGGCTAAGCCCTTTCTTTTGCTCTTCACTGATAGTTTGTTTGTTGAGGAAACTAATTGATGAGTTTCTAGTAACTTGATTTTTGTTGTATTTATGTTTTTGCCTGATTATTAGTATTATTGCGATCAATAAATATAGTACATTGGAAGACTCTATCAGATGAGTCAGGAACCGAAAATGTGCAAAACGAATTACAGAACAGAACAATAGTTTGTTGGTTTGGGCTGCACAAACAACAATTATTTATACATTAAGAAAAAACCAGAACAATTACACAATACCCCTATAGATCTTAAGTGGTTTGGCAGTGTGCCATGGCCATGAAAAGAGGAAGAACAGTACCCCATAAGCGATAAGAATTCTAAGGCTGAACTTTCACGCACAGCCTGCTTCTACTGCCCTCTGTTCCGGATACCCTACTCCAAAATACAGTTTGTATGCCAGTGGAAGAAGAGTCAATGATGGAATCAACAAAAGTGCCAGACGGTCGTAATCTAGGATGCCAAAGATAAAATAAGGAGAAGTTTTGATCTAAACAAAAGGATTATAGAGCGCACCAACTCTTTGGCTGATTCAATCTGCTTCTTGGACGTCAAATCCTGTATGACACAACCTAAAGAAGAGAATAAGACAGGAGATGAAGACAATACATAGAGATTGATGGTTGCTCTTTTAGGTGAACCTTATGAAGCTGATGATGTAATTTAGGAGATCAGCTCATCAGCAAGACGCTGACCATGTTGCTGGGACATCAATAAAAAAAAGCGTTGAAGTTAACATAAGCATCACGATCATAACTTGCAATACAGTGGATGAATGGTTGAAACTCCAACGCTTCTCCATATTCATAGTTACACATTACAAACTTGGGGTCAAGTTTTTTCCAACCACGGGAAAATGATGAAGTCAACATAAAGCGGGAGTTTGGTAGATGAGGGTATTTTGTTAACTGCAGAGATCCTAATCCGGGGCAGCATCGGTCACTCAAGGGTCATCAGATGGATCTACTATTTACGCTAAAGTTAAACACAGATCGTATAAATAGATACATTTAACCTAACAAAAACTCCATACAGTGAATCAATACCTGAATCTGTTATTGGAAATCAGAGTTTCAAACTACTGCAACTCTAATAGGTAAAGTTACACATGTGACTTACCAGTTTATTTGCCGCAAGGACTTTAGGTAAAGTTTCTTTCTGTGGTCTCAGATACCGGGCAGTAACAACAGCATATTACAGAGGTGCAGTGGGGGCAATGCTAGTTTATGACATAACCAAGCGCCAGTCCTTTGATCATGTGGCTAAGTGGTTAGAGGAATTGCGAGCCCATGCAGATAAGAACATTGTAATAATGCTGGTAGGCAACAAGTCTGACCTAGGGACCCTCCGGGATGTCCCCACTGAAGACGCCAAAGACTTTGCCCAGAGAGAGAACCTTTTCTTCATGGAAACATCAGCCCTTGAAGCTACTAATGTGGAAACAGCATTCCAAACAATCCTAACAGAGATCTATCGAATCGTCAGTAAAAAATCCCTCGTTGCCAATGAGGAAGCTGAATCTGCTGGGAGTTCGGCACTTCTCAAGGGAACCAAGATTCTTGTCCCTGGACAGGAGCCAGTTTCGGGAGGGAGCAAGTTCAGCAGTTGTTGCTCTTATGCATAGGCCTTCTAATCCTTTTACAATGGAGTGTCGCTCTTTGTAACTTGAGGTAATCAGTTCTTATTTTTCTTGGTTCCTCTTTTCTTTCGTCCACTGATGTTGGTTGCATTTGGATCATGGATGTGCCGCCAACCCCAATTTTGGATCATGGATCTGATGAGGGAATTATGGCAGGGAAAAGAAAATGTGAAGGAAAATGTAATGAAATGGTATACCAATTTTTTGATTTCCTTTTCTATTTCCTTTCCATTTGTAGATCCTTACACAGTCCCCATTGGAAAGTCAAATAATGCGAAAACAACACAAAGAAATTGAGTTTCTAATCTTTTCCTCTTTTGTCCTCTCCTTTAGATTGTTTTTTTCTTCTCCCCTAGATTGTTTTTTTCTTCTCCCCATGGATTTGGGGAGGGAGGGTATATATATATATAACACACACACATCTATATACACATGCACGCACGCACACATGTACATATTTTCTTCTTCCTTTCAAAAACCGTAATTATCTTCTTGTCTTTTCCTTTAGTTTCCCCTTCCCCTCCGTTGA
The DNA here is from genome assembly GCA_020921065.1 of Vaccinium darrowii. Taxonomy (NCBI): domain Eukaryota; kingdom Viridiplantae; phylum Streptophyta; class Magnoliopsida; order Ericales; family Ericaceae; genus Vaccinium; species Vaccinium darrowii. The sequence continues at coordinate 20,262,021 of CM037157.1, forward strand.
TCTCTATGCAAATCGATGAACCAAAAACTACCTTGCGCCATTTCTGGATAATGGTTTGCTGTATCATCTTCTTATCTTTTCATTTACTTATTCGTTTCCCTCCAATATACTTACCAAATCTATGAATCAAACACACCCTTCTCGTTCCTTCTCTTTATGCTTGGCATGGTTCTGATGTTTCTTTTTCCAGGACATAACGGGAGGACGCCTATTTGTTATATCAGGTCTCCCTGTCTCCTCTTGTAGAAGCTAATCGGTTGATGGTGTAGATCATCGGCAGCTCGGATCAATGGGTGTCGAGACATTGCACGGAAAATTACTGTTGATGGTGTAGATTATTTGACAATGATCAGGATATTAGCCTCAGTCAATTGCTGAAACAAGGAGGTTTCTTTTTTTCTTTTCCTTTTTTTGTGTTGTCTATTTACAAATTCAAACCACAAAATATTTAGATGTTGATTGGCTGAGAGAAATTTAAGGGTTTTATTATTATTATTATTATTATTATTATTATTATTATTATTATTTTGAGAAAAATCAGAATGTTATTTTTGAAGATTTTGGTATTAAATAAGATGCATTGGCGATAAAAAAGAACATTTAGTACTATTGGGAGGTCTCGGGTTCTTCCCACGTCCCTGTTCCCTTCCTCTCGAGATATGGAGAGTAGTGTAAATTCTCCCAACATTTGACCATAAAATAAAATTGTAAAAAAAAAACTTTGACTTGCAAATGTTGAAACAGCTCTTAAAGGTTTTAAAGGCTTTAAGTCTTACCGTTATTTTTTGTTTTTCTTTTTTTAAGATTTTGTTGTTATGTACTCCAAGAATCAAGATGCATTGGCGATCAAAAAGATAAAAAGAACCATGGACGGAGCTAAGATTTAGATTCAGAGGTGTCGCTCAAAAGTCAAAATCAATAGTCTCTTTTTCTTTCCCACAAAGATAATCTAATATAGAACTTCTTGTAATTTTTTGATAAAAATTTCAATTAGTTCTTTAATTTTCTGTTAAAAAATGTAAGAAACCATGCACAGAAGTGGTTTTTTTTTTTTTTTCCCGAGAATTGGAGGTTTCTTGGTAATGGATTACCATTACAAGCAGAGGGAGTAATCAGTATATAAAATGGTTAAGTGTTCTAAAATTGGTTACTTTCTAATACCCATAAATATTTTATAGGTTAATCATCCATCAATATATTTAACTCCCCTATAATTAAACGCTTTCATCAACTAATCATTCATCAATATGCTTAATGTCAAAAATAATCCACACGTTTTGATGAATAACACTGCTCTTGCAGTAAAAATTACTCCCTCCGTCCCCATTTAATAGTCCCAGTTGTATTTTAACCAGATGAAAAACTTAGTCATATCTTTAAATTCGTAATGAATTTTATATGAATCTTATTTGATAGATCTCTACTAATTCTGCAATCCAATATTTTTAAAATCATGTAAAATATTATAAATTACAAGATATAATCGAGTGAAAAATGATACGCACTCCCAAAAAGAACAATTAAATAGGGACAGAGAGAATAGTTTTTTTTTTTAGACCGGGGGTGGCATGTGCCACCTCCCTCCACTTAAAGGCTCCGTCTCTGAAAAGAACAATGTAATAAGATACATTGGGCAGTCTCGGGTTCTCCCCGTCCCCTTCCCTAAATATAGAATAGAGGTGCAAGTTCTCCTCACATTTGAGGTTAAAAAAAAACACACACACACACACAGTGTGGAAGCTTAAATGAACACGCACGCACAATGGCCGAACGAACAGGCCATCTGATTCTTATTTTCTTGCACAATGACAATGGTGACTGTTATTCCAATGGGCTTCATAACTCATCACAGATGATCGTAAGCCGGTTTTGATACATGCTTTCTCAGATGATCACTCGTCAAAGTTCTCCATTGCTCCCTTTGAGATTAATTACCGAAAGCTCTTGTTCTACGAATTCTCCAGCGCAAATGGGTGGATAGTTTCTGGCAATTGGAGATTCGGCAAAGCGGCCCAAAGGCTTCAGAACAGCATCAGACGCTATGTGTGCAAACAACTGGATAGAAAAGAAAAGAAAAAAAAAGCATGAAACTTCGAAAAATGACAAGTTGCAGTTGTAACAAAATAGGAAGGGTAATATTATTTGCTTCACTCACTGTCGAGGATACTCTCCAGAGACTGCGATTTTGCTGCGATGCTCGGTTAATTGCGTCAATTGTCCTATTAGTCACTACAACTTCATGCATACCTGCTATGCAATCACCTGCTGTCAACCATTCTATCTGCACTTGAGAAAAGCACAAGGGAAAACTTATAAATTTACAGATTCCAAGCTAGTCCATATAGTATGACGAAAAGTTGCTAAAACACATGGAATCTGTCGAAACTTAACTTCGCATGCAATGCAATAGTTTGAAAAGGGAAACTTGTAGTATCATTTTAATGGCCAAAAGAGAGTGATTGGGAAATTTAGGATGAATCATTTCCATGGATAAAATTCCAGCGCGTCTTGCTAACTCAAGTTTGAGAGTTTCCGTGGCATGCTTTTACCATCAACTTCAAAACCAACAACTAGCACATTTTATAAAGCAAGTAAAGACAGGTACTGATTATGATCCAACCTGCTTTCCTGTTTGAATGAGGAGACATCCTATAGGAACCTTCACTTCCATCTTTTGCCCATTTCTTAGCCAAATGTTTAGACCAGGAAATCTACTTCTGCCATGAATGGTTAGAAAGTTAAGGTCATAATGATATCCTGCAAACACTGTGCCCTCCTTGCCGTAACGCTGAAGGTCACTCCCTGTAGGAGCAAGAAGATGTGGTCCCTGGTTTCAAGAGAAAAGGCACTTGTTAACAGTGCAAGCACTAACAAAAACAAAATCCTTTTGGACAAAAACAATGAGTTGCATAACACACAAGATAGCACAGCAAATACATGAGCAAAACAGCTGTAAAACATAAGTAAAGACAATCATCTATGCACCGTACCGGTTGACAAAAAAAAACATTTTCCATAACCAATACAACAACAATAACATAACCCATCTAATCCTCGATCATTGGGGGTATGGGCGCGAGGGATGATTGGAGACAAACCTAACCTTTGGCAATATGCACAAAGTGGTTGTTCTCATAATACCACTGAAACAGTGGCCCCCCTAAACCTCCAAGAACCGAGGAGCTACAGGGACGTTTTGCTGCAAAACCATGCCCTCAATAAGTTTAGACTTCAGAGGTTTATGTTACTTAGGAGTTATTAGACTACAATCAGTTACAACTTACAAAGCCAATAACAAATAAATCAAGGACCAAACGCTAAAGAGCAAAAGGTGTACGCCCTTTGTTGTCCCCTATCCTTTACATGGGGAGGAGAATTGGGTTAGAATGGATGGATGCCTAAGCCTTAGAATTATTGGCACAAGTGATTGTCCCCACATATACCCTTTAAAAGGAATCACTTTCATACCCATTTTGAACACAATTAGCCGCCTTTAGAAAGGCAAAATCTCAATCACGGACTTACAACCACACACAATAACCTATCGAAAAGAGAAATTATCCTTCAATAAAGAAATTGAAACAAGTCATTTACGTGGAAAGAGAATAAAGAAACTGAAGCTAGTCATTTACGTGGAACAAGAAATTAACCTCGGACCAAGTAGATCTGTAGATGTAAGGTCAACAAATGGAACACCCAGTTCTGTTTAGCTTAGAGTTGTTAAGTACCAAACAACAGAAAAATCGAATAAGCGATAAGTAGCACTTTAGTACACCATGAGAAGATATTGATAACTGATAAGCATATCCAGCTCGAATTTTTGTAACTTGTCCAACAGCACAGGTTTGGAATGTCCCAGCCGAAGGAAGCACCAAATTAATGATGAACAAAATTAGTATATAATCTAATAGATATGGAACCTTGGAATTGGATAAACAGAAGTCTTCAATGAGTATGATTAGACTCCTCACAAACATTGGAAAATGACTTGGCTACAGACACAATTCAGAGGTGTTAAAACGAGAAACAAAGGTCACCTGCTTCATGAGAGATGTGAATGCATCCTTGGGCAACCCAAACCCGATTGCTGCCATTTGTGCAACAGCCTGACCAACCAAGAAAATACCAAGAAACAAATGATGTTGCAGAAGATATGCATAAATGGCAGTACGCAATAAGAGATGTATCTCACTGATGATTCACCTCTATAGCAGATATCATTTTGTACCCCCATGAGTCCATGGTGTCTTTCCATTCAGGAAATCCCTCAGGTATGACTGGCTCTGCATTGAGTTCCTAGATACAGGAAGAGTGGCCGTTAATGATAGCAGTAAAACTATGCAACTTTGAGAGCTAGCCGAGGATGTGATACCTGAAAACGCGTGTTTGATGGCCGAGGACCAACTCTCCACATGTACCGCCATTTTGGATCTGGTCCTGTTGGAGTGGATGGTTGGGACTCTATGGGCATTGCTCTTAACTTCTCATGCATTTCCTCATCAACCAGACTACGGGGAACTTCAACCCCTTCAGGTGTCACTCCAACCTGTTATTTTCATTAACATGGAACTATTTCAAAGAAGTATCCCTTCCCTAACAACATATGACCACCAAACGGCATAAAAATGTCCCCACCTTTCATTTATAAATTGTCTTTGTCCTTTCTCACAATGACCATCACATTATACAGTATTCAAAGAATACGGAGATTGGAAATGGAATGAATGAAAGGATAATAAAGAAAAACACCAGTCGCCTTTATTCTCGTGAAGCTATCACCATACTGGGAACAGCTGAAATACACATCCGGTTCACCAGCTGGATCATGACTTGCCTTCTTTGTTCTTCTTCTTTGTTTTTAGCCAACAACTCAACAATGGGGTGTGAACGCTCGTTATAGTTTGAAAGAAAAAGGGCTCCACATGGCAGACAAGGCAATTAGGATGTGGATTTATCACAGCTCAAACTTCTTCCAAATTGATATGATAAAAGCTAAAAATTGCAAATGCTATCTGCTAATAATATCACATGATCTTACAAGAGTTGCACCAAATCATCAGGTTCCATTAGACACCACGAATTCTGTGGTTTTACCAGCGAAGTCATCAGTGGTTAAATATACACGGGAATTCTGATCATTTTAGGTTTTAACTTTTGCCTATCGCTGTGAGGTGGGTGTGTATGCAAACAGCCACGCACGCACGCACACATACTTATATCCCCCTGAACAATCGGTGCAGAGTGTTTCAGTGGGTACATCATAGGTCCTTTTAGATATTGAATATGTCTATTATATTTTATTCCTATAGCCATTAGATTAGAATAAAAAAATGTTATTCTTATGGTTACAAGATATATGGTGGATCATGCACTTGACTTTTCGGTATGCTTTCCCCGGTTTGGTTGCTACCGCGGGCTTTATGCAACCGCTCAGAATATGTAGCTAACATTCAAGAAACAGAGATCATTGAAAGGATCTCGAAGACCCAGGATATTTGACTCTATACACACACAGTTGCATAGAACACAAAAGGTGAAATTGGTGCAGAGCCAAGAAGATCATCTTTTCAAAATAAAAACCAGCTCCAAATGTCTAAACATGCATCATCATTTGTCTTTTGCTATCTGAATCAACTATTAGACTTATTCCCATTGATCAGATACGGTTTTGATAAATAGTACTTCATTCCCCTTCATAATTTCTAGTTTAACAATTATAGGTGTTAAGAAATTCCTAATAATTGCTGTCAAGTATACAAACTTTCCAGCGAATCACGTAACAATAAAAAAAAATTCAAAGAAACAATGTTCCACCATAGACAAGGAATCCATGTCGTGAGCTAATGCACTACCGAGTACTGCACAATTATGCCTTTATGACTTTATGTTACTGCGCCTTGGAAGGTTCCACCAAGATTTCATCGCTAAAAGTGTAACCATCTATTTAATAGAATTTGCGTGACACTGCATATGCAATGATTTGAACCATTCAATTCAGTTTTTTCCTGGATAACTACTCAGTGGGAATTAACAATTCAGATCACGGCGACGAAATCTCGGGGAACCTACCACAGCACAGTCATACACCCCTTGAGCCTTCCAGCATCAGGGCACCTTTGCGGTGCGAATTAGTAATTCATATGACTAGGGGGTTGCGATCTTTGTAGCTTCACAATTATGTTAGAGAATGCAAGGCGGATTAAGGGTTTGTCAAAGTATAAGGAGATGCCCCCGAACACCCCCCTTGATCCACCATTGCCACCATGAATTTCACGGTCTTTATTGATCCAATACCAACAAAAGCAAACCCTTGGCACAACTTTGCTCCAAGCAAAAAACCAAAAAACAGGAAAAAGATACATCGTAAAATGAAAGCAGAACGGAAAACACTTCGTGAAAGGAAAATGCAAGCTATCAATGACTCTTGATTTCAAGTTTGAAGATTTAATGGGCCCCTTGGACATTGCAGGGAAAAAAATACGCATCCAGAAAAACAAGACGAACCAATCTACACAAACAATAAATAATACCTACAACACTCAAACTCCCACATAACCTCTTTGTACTGCTCCTGATACTGAAACACGACTCCAAAAACACAATACATCTACATTTTCAAAACTCCATGGCCCTCCTCCACCTCCGCAAAAGGCCTTCTACGATTCGACGATAAAATACAACGCACTTGATAACAAAATTAGATCTTAAATTCATCAGCATTAAGAGCGTCTAACACCCCTTTTGGCGTAATTAAGTTCAATTTCACAAAATTCCCCAAAATTCAAACCAGCATAGGCATCTACAAACTGATACAGACAGTCAGACAGACAAATGTAAACCTCTGACATTAATCTGATACGAACGCATTACTGCATATAAATTGGGTTTAAAAAAGGTAGTAGTTAGAAGTAGAGACCTGGTAATGGAGGTGAGGACGTTCTTGTCGGCGCTTGAAGTCTTCAGGGCTTTGGAAGTAATTCTCCATCATGTCGATGAATCGATCGTTGTCGTCAGCTGAGCATCTTGGATCCTTCACAAGTAGAGCTCCTGTCTCTCTTAGGGTTCGACTCACCTCACAGCACAGCGTCTTCAGCTCAGGATTCAAATCCGAGTCCGGTGATCCTCCGCTGGATTTAGCGGAGGATTCCAGATACGGGGCCAGATCTATCACCGGAAGCTCCATTGAATCGTCGAGAGAGAGAGAGAGAGAGAGAGAGAGAGAATTTTGATCGAGGGAAAATGAATTTTTCTTTTTTGTGGAGGGGTTGGTGATGGCGGGAGAATTTGGCAAGGGATGGGACCGTGGTGCACGTTAGCGGTGATCCTCAAATTTATCCCTCTTTGGAGGGCCAAAATTGAAAAAGCATCCAAAAGAACAAAAGATACTCCCTCCGTCCCAAATTGTTTGTCCTACTTTGGGAATTCAACTTTTTATGAAAAGTACCAAAAAAAGGAAAGAAGTATACATTTTTCTTCGTTAACTTTTTAAAATGACCATATGTTTTGGGACAGCCAAGAAAGAAAAGAAGGACCAATAATTTGGGACAGAGAGAGTATATATACTATATTTTTTACTTTATAGGTTTTTTTGGTTTTTTGTGTCTATCTTCCATACTCAAAGGGTGTTTTACTAACAAAAAACTATTTTTTTGAAAAATCGAGACATATCATTCTCTCGCAATACATCACATGAAAAACCATTTTATTAAAAAAAAAAACAACCTTACTGGAACACCCCCTCAATTTGTCCGTGTTTGCAGGTCTATTTTCGAGTTTCTAACTTTTTTAAGCAGTATCATGATTGCTTTCCATGATTTTTTGTTTTTAAAGTTTACCCTCCAATAATGATTGATTTGTTATTTAAATATTTGAAAACAAGAGCAAAAGAGTGAGATTGACACAATTTTCTAATATTGAATTTTAAACATGGGCAAACTTTAAGGGACGAAAAAAGTATGTTTGTGAACCAACTAACACAGACTGATGAGTGATTTTTTTAAAAATTTAGTTTATGTTTTATACTTTGCCAATTTCTTTCATCGAGATAAAAAAATTGATGTAAAAATTTTAACCCGAATCTTATAACAATTAAGAGAAAGCAACAACCGTGTCAATTAATTCCTAAAAAGGTTGTCCAAGTTCACCATAAATATCGTCCGGAGCATGTAGTTTTCTTTTAGTAGCTTTTTTTTTATTGATTTTTCTTTTTTGATTCATGAGCATGTCACAAGCCTAAAGAGCATCTCCACCCTTTTATCAAATCTTTCACCAAATTTAAATTTGAGTAAAAAAAACACCAAAAACCACACTCCACTCTGTAACCAAATCCTTCACCAAAGTTGGTTTTACTCAAATGTTTCATCAAATTTGCTTATCACCAAATCTAAAACTAAATTTTCTAAGGTTTTTTTTTTTACACTTTTATTTACCCTTTTGTTATTCAATGGTGTAGATTAAATTTCCACCTTACAATTTGAGTAAGATGGACATTCTCTCTGCAATAAGGTTGGGACAAAAAAAATTGGATCAACCATTTGATTAAATTTCCAAAGGTTAATAAAAAAAAATTTGCTGTTAAAAAAATAATAATAATATTTCCAAACGAGCCTAGTCTGTTTTTTTTTTTTTTTTTTTTTGAGGATGCCGAGCGTATTCATTTAAGTGATCGTAAAATTAGAATGTAGCAAAGCTACTGAAAAAGCTGCACTCACATTCCAAAATTTTTTAATTCAACGGATATTTGAAATGAGTACGACCAAAACATACATGGGATCCACATCGTATGAAAAAGCCTTTTCTAGATAATCATTGCATTAAAAAAGATCCCATAATGAGGATTTAGGACAAGAGTAAGGAAAAATTAGTAACAAATGCATAATATTTTGTCTTTTTGAAGGGAAGAATAAAAAAAATTTACAATCAAACATAAGACATCGTTTTAAGTTATTTAGCAAAAGGACTAAACACATGCTATCTCTCTTTATTTTATTTTATTTTGACATAAACACTCTTTACGTCCCCAATCTTCTATACATTAACGAAGCCCAACTAATATCTCTCTCAAAGTCCGCAACATATCCCCCGTGTTCTCTCTCTCCACCCCCTCCCCATGTTTTTCCTCTCTCTCAAAATTTTTTTTTTTTAAAACAAAATTCTAAGAAATTCAAACTAGAGGCTTGTATTGGCTCAATACAGTTGTATGTAGCATCGATAGATTTATTCGTAAAGCCATTTGAATCATCACGAATTAAATTCCAAATTAGACTTTGCTAGATCCAGCTTCCATAAAATTGTAAACAAATTGAAAAAGCACAAGCGCGAAAATAACCAACAGCGACATTAATAGAACTTACCAAAGAAATTGCAGAAGTTGTTCCAATTCCAACTTATGCCATGTCGATTATCACACACCGAAAACTAGTGATATAATTATAATTTTGTAAGAAATTATAATTTTAAAAAATTAGTGAAATGTCACTAATTTTTGGTCGCCGGAAGTGGTCGGCCAGAGGTGGGGTGATGGTTGGCTAGAGGTGGGGTGGTGATTTTTTTGAATTTTATGTTCGAAATTAGAATTTTTAAAAATTAGTGACATTTCACTAATTTTTTTGGTCGCTAGAAGTGGTCGGCCAAAGGTGGGGTGATGGTTGGCCGGAGGTGGGGTGATTATTTTTTTTTTGAATTTTATAAACAAAATTAGAATTTTTAAAAATTAGTGACATTTCTCGGCCAGAGGTGGGGTGATGATTTTTTTGAATTTTATGATCGAAATTAGAATTTTTTAAAATTAGTGACATTTCACTAATTTTTTTGGTCGCCGGAAGTGGTTGGCCAGAGATGGGGTGGTGGCGATTTTTTTTTTGAATTTTATTTTCAAAATTTGTATTTTAAAAATTAATGACATTTCACTAAAAAAAATTGTCGCCAAAAGTGATCGGCCAGAGGTGGGGTAGTGGTCGGCTGGAGCTGGGGCGGTTATTTTTTTCAATTTTATGTTCGAAAATATAATTTTTAAAGATTAATGACATTTCACTTTCTTTTTTTTTTTTCTTTATGTTAGATTGCTTAAAAATGTCAAATGTTTTTTGCTTTTATGTTCAATTGCAAAACTTCTTTGTCCTTCCCTTTAAAAATGTCAAATGTTTTGAATTTTTAACCAAGTGGCCCAAGAGTAAAAGGTACATCCAAGAAGAAAAGATAGCATGAGAAAATTTTGGGTGCAAATATTGCACTGTTGGTGTCCGAGGGTGCATCTCAATCGTTTAAAAGTTTTTTGGACAGCTTAGATTTCTCCGTCATCTTTCTCTCTCTAAAATTCAAACTGTCCAAAATACTTTTGAATGATCCAGATGCGCAATGAATATTGCCACGTAATACCGGCCGGCACTCAAGGTTTTCCTCAAGTTCCTTCAAATTCCTTTGTCAGTTTTTTTGGAGTTTCCATGAGTTCAACAAAGGAATCAAGCAGTAAATCAAGGGGGATAGATGAGTTTGTACAGACCGTGTACAGATGGGTCTTGGGAACCCACTTGTGGTTCTGACATGAACGATTCGATCCGTTAAATCATCTTAGAATAATTTTCCGAGGGGCCCTGCGAGAAATTTTTGAATGAAACGGGGGGTTTTGTATCAACCACTTACACACGTCCGATGGAGCTGATTTCTCACTGGGCCCTCGGAAAATTGTTCTAAGATGATTGAACGGCTCGGCTCGTTCGCGTAAGACCCACAAGTGAATATACATGGTCTATACAAGGAAAACTTATACGCGCCCCCACCTGGGCCCCAGCCCCTGACAACGACGTAATTACGATTTTGCCCCTCCTTTCCTCCTTTAATTACACTCTAATATATTATTTATATTAATTCATTTATATTACTTTATTTACTTTTTCTTATTACTTTAATTCCTTTAATTACTTTATTTATATTACTTTATTTCCTTTAATTACTTTATTATTTATATTAATTCATTTATATTACTTTAATTCCTTTAATTACTTGAATTACTTTATTTATATTACTTTATTTCCTTCAATTACCTTATTTACTTTATTTATATTACTTTATTTCCTTCAATTACCTTATTTACTTTATTTATATTATTTCATTTCTTTATATAAATTAAATTAATTATTTAATTCATTTAATTATTTATTTAATTCAATTCTTTAATTTAATTCAAATTTTATTTAATTATTTATTTATATGTTTTATTAATATCTTTTTTCTCTTTTATCTTTTTAATATGCTCTAATATCTTTTTTCTCTTTTATATATTTTAATTAATTAATGTAATTATTTATTTATCTTTTTGTTTTTTTATTTATTTAATATTTTTTTATTTACGTCTTTTTCTTAATTATTTAATTGTATTTATTTAATTCATATATTCAGAGCATGTGAATCTACTGCACAAAAATCCTAGAAGATCTCTTTTCTGCCAACCATTGTTGACTCTCCTATTGAGACATACTATTCCAAATTTGAAAGTTGTGTTGCCTTTGTTTGTTTTTACAAAACATGTGAATGTCTTTGTCAAAGGAGACATGTGAATTTACTGCAGAAAAATCCTAGAAGATCTCTTTTCTGCCAACCATTGTTGACTCTCCTATTGAGACATACTATTCCAAATTTGAAAGTTGTGTTGCCTTTGTTTGTTTTTACAAAACATGTGAATGTCTTTGTCAAAAGAGACATGTGAATTTACTGCAGAAAAATCCTAGAAGATCTCTTTTCTGAATTTCTTATCTATTTATACTACTTCATTCTTCTACTACTTAACTTCTTCCTAATTCTCCCACTACTACTTCACTTCTTCCTCATTCAGAATATCTTTATTTTTTCGTTTTCATCGAAGAACATTATGGATGGCTACTACTATCCAGATGGTTGCTCATTTGAGAATGATGTTCCCAGTGAGGAGAGCATCAATTTCAGCAGTCGCGATTATACACCCGAATTTAGCACTGATCAAGTTAGTTATTTCCGTTGTTCTTATGCATATTCGTCATTCATTTTGAAAATAGATAAATATGATAGGACTGGATAATGTTTTACTTATACATATTCGTTTTTTTTTTTTTTAATAGATTTTTGAAAGTAGAGAAGATATGTTAGCTTGGGTGAAGAGAGTTGGTCTCGAAAACGGTATTGTGGTGGTTATTAATAAATCTGATAATTTAAAAGGCAGCAAGCTGCCAAGATGCATTCTTGGTTGTGAGAGAGGAGGAAAGTACAGACCGCACCGTGGGGTTGAAAGGCTAATCTTGCTTAGGAATACTGGGACTAAAAAGTGTGAGTGTCCATTTGAGTTGCGAGGTATACCAATACCTCCAGACGGTGCCAAGTGGGGTTTAAGAGTTTCCTGTGGTCTCCATAACCCTGAGGCGGCAGAAAATATTGAGGGCCATGAGTACCCATCAAGGCTAAAACCAATGGAGAAAAAGTTTGTGGTCGAGATGGCCAACAGCACCGCCCCTCGTGAAATTCTTAGTATTTTGAAGAAAAAAGACCCATCAAACACTACGGGAATTAGAAGCATTTACAACGCTATTTCCATAAACAAGGAAGCCAAACGGGGTGATCTAACTACTACTCAGTATGTGTTAGAGCAATTAATTAAGAATGGGTACCTCCACGACTTTAGGACAAATCAAGACACCAACGAAATCACAGATATTGTTTGAGTTCATCCTACAAGTCTAGAGCTATCTGTCAACTTTTCCTCCGTGTTAGTAATCGATGCCACATACAAAACCAATGAGTATCGAAAACCACTATTGGAGATTGTGGGTACCACATCCACAAATAAAACTTACTCGCTTATGTTCGCATATCTTAATAACGAGAGGGAAGATACATGTACCTAGGTCTTGAATACCTTAAAGAAGTGGATGGTTGGAAAGGGGGCATCGTTGCCATTGGTGATTGTTACAGATCGTGATTTGGCACTTATTAACGCCATTGAAGAGTGTTTCCCCATGGCACGTCACATCCTTTGCATTTGGCACATAAATCAGTGTGTAATGAAGAACTGCAGCGCTGTGCTTGGTCCGTTGTTTAAAGACTTTTGCGATTCATGGCAGTCCCTTATTCATTCATCTAGCACTTCGTCTTACCAGCACAAGTGGGCTGCCATGTGCGAGGAGTATAGCCAATATCCGCGTGTCATAACTTATCTTGCGGATACATGGTTAACGCCGTACAAAGAGCGATTTATTACAGCATGGACAAATACATGTATGCACCTCGGAAGCAATTCAAGTCAAAGGTATAGTCACTTTATAAATTTACGAGTAAAATTTTCTGCATTATATTCCGTTACACTATGTAAACAAAGTGCATTGTTCTATTACAGGGTCGAGTCTGCACATTCAAAGCTAAAGCAGTATTTGGGGGGTACAACCATGTCATCGCTCCAAACATCTTTTGAACGCATAGATAATATGCTGACAATTCAGTTTGGGAAAATTAAGAAGTCGTTCCAGAAATCTCTTAATATTCCACGCCACAACCATTTACGTGACACCATGTTTGATGAAATCTGGTGTCGCGTTTCATTATATGCACTGGGGTTGATCAATTTTCAACTACAATCCGCCGCAGACGCCTACCCCCTCCCAAGCGGCAGTTGCGGCTGTTCGATCAGAACAACACACGGATTGCCATGTATGCACGATTTGAGGGCTTATCGTTCCCACGGCATGTCAATTCCGCTATCCAGTATCCACGTTCACTGGAGTAGGCTCTCTATGCAGGCGACCGGATTAAATGACGACGGAGAACAACCCGACGAGACATCTCATGTGGTTGACATATTACAGGGGATGGATCCACGTATGCGAAAGCATATGATAGACAGGTTTAAGGATATGGCGGATCCGTCTCACAGCAGTGTTTGAGCCCTATCATACAACACTGATCATAGAGGTCGTCCTGTGGGAAAAGCTGAGCAAAGTGGACGGCGGATACCTTCCTGTACAGAAGCATCTACATCGAGAGGGAAAGGGAAAGGAAAAAATGCAGGGAGGGAGAGGGTGGAGAAAGAGAGGGAAGAGAGGGAGAGGGAGGAGGTTAATTACATTCAGTATTTACCTTGGCAATTCCAGCAATATATGTCCCACACCAAAGACGTCGAAGGTGATGGTCATTGTGGATTCAGAGCCATAGCCGCGCATATCTATGGTACTGAGGAGTGCTGGGTTCAAGTACGTCATGATCTTATCCAAGAAATTAATCAGAATAGAGCTCTCTACAATGACGTTTATCCCGTACAAAATATGGCAGATGATGTACTACGGTCACTGAGCTATTGGAAGCCTACGGCTCCACGGCCATATTGGATGGAATGTATGAGTTTGGGGATAGTCATCGCATCACGGTACAACATTGTACTATATACATTTGATGCGAATGCTGGAAGTTGTTTTACTCACTTGCCCTTGAGATCCCAGCCAGTTTCAGTCCAACAACGTCAAGAAATAGCTATTGCCCGTATTAACAATCACTTCGTGCAACTTTTTTTGCGCCCTCATCACCCTGTACCACCCATCCCAATATGGTGGTGGCAGAATGCATCGAATGAAGCTGGAGGATGGGCTGTTGCTTATAACGAACGTGTTCAATTGTGGAACGACATACTGGGCGTCGTGCCGGGACCACAATTTGGTGGCAATATTGATTAGGGCTGAACATTGTCAATTGTAATATTTATTCACTTTTAGAAGTTTTATTTATTTATTTATTTACTTTTAAACATGATTGTAATGTTATTCACTTTTAGAAGCTTTTTTATATTATTCATTGTTAAGACAAATTAATAAATAAAGTTAAAAGAAAACAGAAAAAACACAAAAAGAAAAAATAATTTACTTGCAAATGTAAATAAATAAAGTTAAAAGAAAAAAGAAAAAAAAAGTAATTTACTTGAAAATGTAAATAAATAAAGTTAAAAGAAAAAAGAAAAAATAGAAAAAGAAAAAAGAAAGAAAAAATAGAGAAAAAAAAAACTTCAGCCGAAAAAAGAGAAAAAGAAGAAGGAAAAAAACAAAAAAAAAGAGGTTTAGCCGAAAAAGGGGAGAGGGCGTGGGTGGGGGGACCGGGGGCATTAGGGGAAAGGGTTGTGGGGCCGGGGGAGGGGGTTTTGTCGGGGGGGGGGGGGGGCCGTAACAGCCCTCCTATACAAACCCATTTGTCCCCCCGTAGCCAGGTTCTCAAGACGTAGGGGGTTAAACTTCTCAAAACGTCACGCCAGCTTTCAGATTCTACACTGCGATTGAATCAAATTACACCTCTCAAGTATTCTCAACACGTCACGTTATTATCAGTCTATTTTGGGATATTCTTGAATGGTCAAAAAACGAAAGGAGTATTACGGTTTTCGCCGGCCGCCATAAATAATTGGGTATATTCCACTGACAGTCCCTGCATTTTATTAGAATTGCCACCCCTCCACTTTTTGAAATCACACTGCTTGCCCTTGCCAAACAAAACATATCATATGGCACCTAGTTAATCAAAATCAACATAAAATTAACGAAATAATACTAAATGTCCAGAGCAACTACAAAATCGATCAATCGAATAGATAGTTTGGCTGAAATTAATTGTTTGGGTTTATTTTTTATTTTTTAAATATATATTAGTATTACCTTGAAATTGATATTACTTTTTTTATTCGCATACAAGAGATAAATGTAACAAGTAAATGAATCATAACAAAAAGCTGAAAAACATTCTTTGAAGAAAAAATACAGTCTATCCGTAATCCGTTCATGCTTTTTAGCTATTTCTAATTCTTCTCATTGAGACGAATATGAAAAATCAAATACTTTGAGCTTTGGTAAAAAAAAAAAAAATCAACAATAATGAAAAAGAGTTATTTAAAAAATCAAGTTACCAGACTCTTTTTAGCCCATAACAATCTCTTACACTCTGTTTGGTTGAGAATTTTGAGAAGAATATTTTGAGAAATATTTTTGAGATAGTGTTTGAATGGGTTTTTGGAAAAAGCAATAATTAGAAAGAGGTGTAATAATTGGAGAGAGATAGAGAGAGAAATGAGAATTAATGATTGGAGAAAGGGGTATGAGTAGAGAGAAAAATGTGATTAATGATTGGAGAGATGAGAGATAAGGAAAGAATCTTTTTGGAATTTTTTTTGGGTAGTGATAATGCCAAAACTGCTTTTGTTGGTGCCAAAACTCTAGTGCATAATAGGCTTGTACCATGTGCAAAGTACAAGCCTATTATGCACTAAAGTTTTGGCACTAACAAAAACAGTTTTGGCATTAACATTTGCCTTTTTTTTGAAAATGTGAAGTGAACAAAGTGTTATATTTTTATGTTCTCAAAACGTAAAAAAGATATCTAATGTCCACAAAACTATTTTGGGCATCTTGGGTTGTGCAACAAGTTGGAGAAATGATGAATTGTGTAAAAAAAAAAAAAAAACTAAGTTCTTGTAATTACGGTAAATGTAACTATTTTGCCGGGGTATGATTCATTTTCGTTGTGAGCTTATGGTCAGAATATTTGACTTTTTCATATCAATCTCAAGAAAAAGGGTCAAAAAGTCAAAAAGTGTGGACCGAACTTTAAACAACAATTAAAAACATTTTTAAAAAACTTGTTTTATTTTTAATTGTTTTCTTTAATAAGCTTTTGGTTAAATTTCTTTTACTTTTTATATTTCTCTTATCAATGCGAATAGAAAGCAACAAAACTCTGAGAAAAACTCATCAAAATTCAAAAAAGGGGGAAAAACCCAAATAATTAATTGAAGGTGAACTATCTCTTAGATTGGTCTAGTTGATAGTGGTTTACTCCTCCGTCCTAACAAAATTAGTCCAGTATTAAAAGACGTGTAATTGGTAATAAATTCTCAATATTTTTGGCACTAAAGTAAATAGCTAATTGAGATCTTTAAGCAAAGGAATTCAAAAAAAATTACGTACGAAATTACTTTTTTTTTTTTTAATCTTTGCTTTGTTCTTTAATGGGTATTTATTGAAAACCTTGGGCCATTTTGTTACTCCTATATGAAATGTATGAAAATTTTGTTGAAAATCCAGGGAGCACATATATGCCAGGTGTTGTTTAAAATTCTTCCCCTAATCAATTGATTTGAGTCAAACTTTTGTAAATTGTTTTCGCACAACTGAGTAGTATGTTTGGAGCAATAAAATGAACAGCTATCGGGTAGCTGAGTTTGAAGCTCTGTTCAAAATGGTATGTTCGTAGCAAAGCTCTTATAAATAATCTAGTGAAGGGGTTGGGCGCATGGCGTGCAAAATTAGATCAAATACATTTAATGATATTTGCGCAAAATTAATTTTAGATTATGAAATTGGGTTTTTGTCATCAACCCACCCTGCGGGGGTTATAATACAGGCCTTCAACAGATAAACATCACCCTATGGCCTCTCATTAAGATAAAACATCATTTTCAAAATTATGCAAATACACTGAAGGCAAACATACAGACCATTTTAATTTACATGAATTAAAACAGCCAAACAACATTCGAAGCCCAAAACCTTAGTTTTTACAAGTTTCAAAAAGTAAAGAAATATATACTCACATAACTCTTAGCCAAGGGTTTTGCAGTATATAAAACTTTTTCGCACACGAACGTGACCAAGTAGCTCCAAATGATAACAAAATTATTCGCACTTACTTTGTGTCGCCTGTATAAATTATTTTGAAAATGTCATAAATAATATGTTTGTATGAGTATACTATAAACTACCAAAACTGCATTATCTTCATAGAATTTACTTAGATCGATAACTTTTAGAATTGACAATAGTTAAGGCTCACAAAAAATAAATAAATAAATAAATAAAACAATCAATGAGGTGACAACATTATAACAAATGACTGCAAGAGGTCTAACAGTAAAAATTAATGCTAAGAGCAGTAGAAAGTTCAAATCAACTTGTCATAATATTTGAGACGGTACTCATGGTGATGAGCCCCTAATATTGTAGATATCTGGATTTATCTAGCTCATTTTTTTCACACACATGTGTTTAGCACATTGTATGATTGATGTTGCGTGAGTTGTGTTTTTTGTTGTTTCAAGTCAAAATCCAAAAATAAAGCACGTTTGAAGCATTTTGGGACGCATCCCGAGAATCCAAGGGCCAAGTGCCCCATGGCATCCCACCACCGATAATCCAAGAGCCAATAAACGAAGATTTGGCTAAAGCTAGAGAAGTTCAAAGGTCACAAGATTAAGCCAGAAGGCTAAAGCCGTGACCAAGGCTCACAAAGACTCCTGGTGGAATCCGAGAGTAATCAAGCGCCCGTGAGACCGAGTGTCACCCCTCGCGAAGGCTGCACGATGATTTATAGTGCTTTGGAAGAAGTCTAGATGCACGCAAAGCCAGAGGGGTGATCAAAGGATTGGAGATCAGGTTTAAGGCACTTGGATCGATCCGTGCTACAAGTAGATCAATCCATCATGCCACTTTATCAATAGACAACACTTGGATCGATCCATGCTACATGTGATCGATCCACTACATCCAAACTCTCCACAGATCCAACTGGATTGATCCACTCCAGCCAGAAGCTCAACAGACCTTACTGGATCGATCCACCATCACATGTGGATCGATCCACATTATGTTTGGGCAGCTGATTAAAGCAACATTTTGGACTTTCCACTTATGGAAAGTTTACTTTATGTTAGTGTTTTTACGATATTTTGTGAGAGAGATAAATGGATGTATGTATCTCACCCTCTTCTCTCCTACTACTTCACTTTTCTATTTAGAATATTTTGTGATGGAGCCACAACTAGGGCCCGAACAAGCAGCAGAAGAAGCATGTAGCTTTGTTCAATTACATAGTGGAATAGAAACAAAGGTAGTTTAATAATAATACAAAAAAAGTGAACAACTACAGAATCCATCAAAGTCCAATGCAAATGCAAAGCAGTGAAGTACATCAAAGTCCAATATAAATTGATAATATTTATAGGAGATAACAGTATACCCATATATCAACTTGACAATATTTATAAAAGTGAAAAAATTATTTACATATACACATATATATTTTTTTAAAAAATATATAATAAAAATCTCACGGGCTGGATCGATTAATCCACGGTTTCAAAATCAAAATCCGTGTCTAGACTGCGAGTCACGGTTTATTATTATTTTTAATTAGTGTCCAGACCATTAATCCACGGCTAAAATCCATACTCATCGTGGAAGCCTATCTGGATTTCAATTTGGACTTTATGCCGACTGGTCCGGACCAGGTCCACGTTTCACTGATTTTTTTGTTCAGCCTTAATTTCTGGGTGAATAGAGACAAAAAGGGAGTGTTTAGGGGATAAGAGGGGCTATGAAAATCATTTTTCTACATTTTTATTCTTTTTCATTTACTTTTAAATGTAAATGTAACGGTTTTAAATTTTAAAATCTTTTTGTCTATTACTATATATTACCTTAAATGCTAATTGTTCTTGGATTTTTTTCACTAGCAAATTTTCAAAATTTTTTATACTATGCTAGATAGTTGTTAAAATACTAACATGAGTCCTGTAAATGTGTCCAACCATGGATTTTATATCCAATAAATATCCCTTCCTACATATGTACTGATGATGGACAATCTCAATTTTCTCTACATATTTTGGCAAGAGGTAATGCAGAAAACAACTTAACAAATAAATAAGAACAACAAATTGAAGTGTCTCAAAGAAAGGGAGGCTCATTTACTAATTTGACAAAAATGATTGAAATGGATTACGTATTTTTTCTGTCTTTATTCAATTTTTGTTTTTATATTTGTTAGTTTTTGCGTCGATTTTTTTTTGAATTACTCCGTATTAGTTTGTATTGACAAGAGAAATCTAAAGAACAAAAAAAATATTAACCAGTAAAATGTTTGTGATTAAAGAAAAAAATAATTTTTGACTAAATTGGCAAAAATGATTGAAATGGATTACATATTTTTTCTGTCCTTATTCATTTTTTTTTTGTATTTGTTAGTTTTGGGTCAATTTTTTTTTAGATTATTGGTTCGTATCGACAAGACGAATCTAAAGAATAAAAAATTATTAACCAGTAAAATGTTTGTGAATAAAGACAAAAATATTATTTGATTCTTTAGATTTTTCCCATCGAGACGAACCGATAATTAAAAAAAATTGATGTAAAACTTGTAAATGTATTAATTTTTTTTTGAGCAAAAAAATAAAAATAACCCATTTGCCAAAACAGCAAGGAGGAGGCATAGCAGTCCTTATTTCCTGGAGCGGGAAAACAAAATCAAAACACCGCGTCACCGCCCAAACGGGAAAACGCCAGAAAAAGTTTAAAAAAACCAAAGATATTGACGTGGCAACGTACTACTGGTGGAATCTAACTTGACATGGATCGCGATCCCTGCCCTTCGCATCTTCATCAAATCAAAGCCGTTCACTTCCCCCAATTATCAACGGCCACCAACGACACCCCCCAAAAGCCCCCAAAAAATTTCAAACGAAACCCTGAAAAAATTTCAAACATCCCGCCCCCTCCATATCCCCCACTACCTATATAAACCCCTTCAGATCCCACCACCAATCACAAATCATCACAGCGATCCACCCTCACACAGCAAACTCTCTCTCTACAAAGTTGTACTGTCTCTCTCTAGATGGCTCGTACCAAGCAGACAGCACGCAAGTCGACGGGAGGAAAGGCCCCGAGGAAGCAACTGGCGACAAAGGCTGCGAGGAAGTCGGCGCCGGCGACCGGAGGAGTGAAGAAGCCTCACAGGTTCAGGCCTGGAACGGTGGCTCTGCGAGAGATCAGGAAGTATCAGAAGAGCACCGAGCTTCTGATCAGGAAATTGCCGTTCCAGAGGCTGGTGCGGGAGATCGCCCAGGACTTCAAGACCGATCTGAGGTTCCAGAGCAGCGCTGTGGCGGCTCTGCAGGAGGCGGCTGAGGCGTATCTGGTTGGGTTGTTTGAGGATACTAACCTGTGTGCGATTCATGCTAAGAGGGTTACGATTATGCCCAAGGACATTCAGCTTGCCAGGAGGATCCGTGGCGAGAGGGCTTGATCAGTAGTTGCTCGTTTGTGTCTGGTTAGTTGTGGGCTTAGGGTTTGTTTGGTTGTTTTGGGTTTTATTAGGGTTTATGAGTAGTAATGTAAAGCTCTATGACTGTTGGGTTTTCAATGATTGTATGGAAATTTGCTGTTTCTAAAATCTAATTGTCTACTCTGTTATCTATCTCATTGCTTTATTACCCCCTAATTTTGTATGGATTAATCACTTGGATAATAATAGGAGATGAAATCAGAATCAATCAGCAATTTGGGTTCACTTGTTCAGATAGGAATGAAGATCAATTGATTCGATGTAAAGCATAATTATGATAGGCAGAAGTTGACTATCTCTCTGGGCTCCAAATCTGAAATATCCCGTGGTTTCAAATGGCCTAAATTATTTCTATCATTTTGTACATTTTATTTTATTTTAACTTTAAAAGTTCATGTTAATTTTGTTTTGGTTTAAGGTGATGAGAGGTATTTGAAAATACTACAAAATTATGAACATAAGGAAAAGTTTGACATAGAAAGTTAAAATATACACTTTCCTAAATTATTTCTAATAGAGTTTTAGAGCTTTTTCACTTTTTGGTGTCTGTCTTTGGTTCAAAATCAGGAAAGAAATTGATTATTATTTTTTTTATTTTTTATTTTTATCAAACTTTTTTCGAGTGAAAAGTAATTATTTTGATTTATTTATAGTCAAAAGTGTTTTATTTGTAAATTTGACACTGTAAGTTAAAAGAAAATTATGATAAAGTTAGAAAATGAAAGAAAACAAATTTCAAACAATTTATGATGCAAAAAAACCTTGATCCTGAGTACCACATATATACTAAAGTATACCTAATTTACAATAAAAGAGGTGCAGTAGTTGTATATTTTCTACAATTATTTCAAGGCTTAGAAGAGCCTGGGACCTATTGCATCCATAAAGACGTCTAAAGCCACTGAAGCAAGTGCATGGCTTGTTAAAAAACTTAGACTAACTTAGACGGGGACGGAGCTTGGATTTGGCCACGGGGTACCGGCACTGTTCAATGGAAAACAGTACATATTATGCGGCAAAATATAAAGAAAAAATTAATTAGGAAATTATGGACTTTTTTCGTGAAACTAAATAAAGGTGTCATCCAACTCTCTTGCGGCATTCAAATACAAGACATTACAATATTAATTTTTCTTACTCCCAACCAATAATGCTCTAAATTGCAATTTTTTTTTTTTTTTTTTTGTACAATGTATTAGTTATTATTATTTTTTTTGTATACTCGTAAATAACTAGTCAAACCACTTTAGTCTATTTAAAATGCTTATGTGTTCAAAAAAATCCCAAAGTGATGCCTATCCACACCCCTCTCTATGTTAGCCCCATCACAAAATAAAATTGGCCAGTAGCTACAGCTTACAAGTTTCGTAGAAGCCGAAGCCAATGAGAAATAAATCTCTCTTCACTCTACATGTAAAAAGATCAATCATCCGCAACTTATTCATAAAAATATGTAAAATTTCATTGTACATTCATTGTCCAGCCTGGGAGTTTGCTGGGCTCACCTCTGCGCCGGCTGTGCTCATGATTGCGCTAAGAGAGCTTAATTATCAGATTACTGTCACGCCTAAATTTGAGCCGACTGGGTGGAAGTTCCCAAAGATGCAGCTTTATTGGTTTGCATATCAAATTTGGTGGCGGGAGATGATATGGTTTGTGATTGAATCAGAACGCTGGGGCCCATCATCATGTGAGTGAAATTGAACACTTTATGAGTTTATATGAACCGACAAAAGTAAAGCTTACCAATCAAATTATCTATAGGAGTAATTTTAATTACTGAAATTGGGTTTCTCTGACGAACGAACGAAGAGTGTAATTTTGAAAATACATCGCCAATGCTCTTAGGGGTAGTTTTCCATCTGATAAAATGGACATTTGCTGAAATCAAGTGGGTGATTTTATCAAATGAAGTGGAGAGGTGATTTTATCTCCAATGAATCTGGATACATGTCCTTATTGTTTTTTAATTGTAATTCGTCAGAAGTTAAAGAATTTCCATTTAGTAGTATAATTTTTTTAAAGTACGTTGTTGCACGGATTTAATATCTCAATCACTCCTTCGTTGCGTATAAAATAGTTTTGTTTGATAATTTTGGTGTCCGAGTCATTTTATGGGTAGCCTTGATTGATTAATATTCTACAGATAAATCGATTAAAAGTGAAGACAGTATTAATCCTATGGTAATTAAGTTAATGCCAAGTTGTTGTTGCACTTAAAAACAAAACAAAGCCAAAATCTGTCCACTTGTGAAGATGATGAGAATTGTGAAGTAACAATAATTGCAAATAAAGCTTTTGTGATGTCTGGCTAAAACTATACTACTCCATATGCAATGAAAAAGCAACACGCGTGGACCCCATCGTCTTAATTACTCCCTCCGTCCCATAAAGTTTGGTCCCTACGAAACTACGTGTAATTTTCAAACTTAAAAATAATGTATTTACCAAAATAATTTTTGAATTTTTTTTGTACCGTCTAAAAGTTCTCGATGAGATCTATCAAACAAGATCCATATTGACTAAAAAATTATTTTCGTAAGCACGTTATTTTTTAGTTTGAAAATTGCACGTAATTTCGTAGGGACTAAATTTTATGGGACGGAGGGAGTACTAAAATATCGTACAGTATATATAATCTGTTTGTTTCTGCATTAGGATTGATACACGCAAGCGCTGTGGATCTCCATGCACATGCAATGCAATATATATATATATATATATATATATATATATATATATATATATATATATATATATATATATGTACTTGTCTCAAATGTTTTCGCACACCATTTCTTCCAAATTTCCCCCTCTTCTCTTCTGTTTGGACCCAAAATTCCCATCAGAGAGGAGAGGAGAGGAGGGACTTAATTGGATCGATCAATACGCTTTCCAAAACTTCATTACAATCATCTCTCAACTCTCTTCTCTTCTCCAATCTAATGTTTTCCAACACCAACACAAACATCTCTTGCTGTCTTCTCAAAATTTCTTCTATATTTATGCTATGCATTCCAAAGGCTCTCTCTCTCTCTCTCTCTCTCTCTCTCTCTCTCTCTCTCTCTCTCTGTGCATTCCAAAGTTTCCTTCATTCCTCCTCCTCCTGCTGCTGCTGCTGCTTTCTCTCTCGCATGGATCGTGATTAATATACAACTCTTGTTTACGTGATGATAGCATTACTAGCTATGATCACCATCTCCTCCATCGTACTCATTCGATGGTGTTTCAGCCAGAGGAAGGAGAACCCAGCTGCGGACGAGGAGGCGGGGGTAGCTGCAGAGGCAGAGGC
Organism: Vaccinium darrowii; assembly: GCA_020921065.1. Taxonomy (NCBI): domain Eukaryota; kingdom Viridiplantae; phylum Streptophyta; class Magnoliopsida; order Ericales; family Ericaceae; genus Vaccinium; species Vaccinium darrowii. The sequence goes on from CM037157.1 coordinate 20,286,424, forward strand.
GCCTCCTGCCATTGTCCATGACAGACTTGTCGGCATTGAGGCGGCTTTGGCGGAGGCAGCGGCTATCAGGAGCAGACTTGCCCGCATAGAGGCGGCGGCTATCAGGATCCAAGCCCGCATGGAGGCCGCAGCGGCAGCGGCGGAGGCTGATTGATATTCAGCTTTCTAGGAGGATCTTGTCAACAAAGGTCACTTAATTTGTCTTGCTAACTATTTCTCCGTTAGCTATTTTGTTGAGTTGTAATTAGTAGTTTGTTTTCTCTCTTTTGTTGAGTTGATGATCTGTTAAGTTTGTCTGTCAGGTGGTGTCAGGTATTCACGTTCAGAAAACAAGGAAATGAACTGATCATTTGTTCGACTCTCTCTCTCTCTCTCTCTCTCTCTACTCTTAATCTGTGTTTGTTCTTCTCTCTCATTTCAAAACCCTAACCAGAGATTGATTCTCTCTCTCTCTCGTGAAGTTCACAAAACTGTGAATTTCCACAGATCGAACTACTCGCTTTGAATGGAAATTTGGAGTTTCTAAATCTAATTGCTTGCTCCCCAGAATTTTATAGCCCTACAACTCGTGACATCCTTAAGCACTCACAAAACTTGATTCGGTCCTTAAAAAATTCTAGGTATTACAGAGGCATGCATGGATCCACCTAAACCCGAGAGTGTCCTTTTCGCTTACAGCGCAGAAATGCTTTGCCATGACACTTTAAGGTCTAGGCACTTTTTAGTGATTGTTTCTTCATCCAAACAAGACACTTAAAAGCTTCATAAGTGTGCCAAAAAATCAAGCGAAACGACTTAGTTTTGCCGCACAACACCACCGAATGGATGTGCTCCATATTGATCCTAACGGAGACACCATCCCGTTTTGGGACGTCAAAAAGTAAAGACAACATACAGAGAAGAAGTACTCGGTATTTTCCATTAGACCGACATTAGATGTCTGAACTTTAAACCCATTTAAATGCTACTCCGTCCGTCCATTTTTAAGTGTGTTACTTCGTAAATTCAACTTACTGTATTAAAAAACATCGTCATTACAATTTTCACATCAATTTTTACCACAACATTTCAAAATTACCCTTCACTTTTACCCATTAACTCTTTACCCATTAACTTTTTGAAAGGGCAAAATAATAATTGTATAAACTTTTAGCCATTAGTTTTTCAAAAAACGTTTATTATTAAGAGACAACCGAAAATGGAATAGTCGACAATAAAAAAAGGAGGGAGTGAGTAAAATCTAGTAGGTTCACTTTCTCAAAGAATAATACTATGTTCATATGTACAAAACTACTGCTAAATTTAACTCCCGATGATCTGGTCCTGGTCCTGGTCCTGATCTTGATCCCAAGGATTATGGTATATACCATCAGGTAGAAAAATACTAGAGACATTACCAGGAAAGAAAAAACACAGGCAAAGCTTAAACCTAGGCATACAAAATTGCCAAGCACAAGGAATAATGGTGTATCCGTATATAAGAGTTATCCTTCTTTCACCTTCTTTTCAGGTGATTGGGACATCGAACTTTAGCCAGATCCTCCAGCCGCAGATGCCTTTTCGTCCTCCCCTTGCTCTTCTTTCGAAAACTCTTCAATTAGTTCTCGCTGTCTCGGGCTCAAGTTTCCGCAACAAAAATACCGCATTAAGGATCAAGCTTTTTTGTACCTACACTTTAGTAGGCACAGAGAGCAACTTCTACATGTCCGGCAAAAGACGAATAACAAAATTACAGACGGTAAAATTGCTGATTTTCACGCAGAAGGCGACCCGCCTTTTATGTAGTCACGGCTTTTATACTCCATATGGTATGGTCAGTACTCATCGGGTTCCAGTAAAAGGGCAGTGCATTATACATGAACCATACTAACAAGAAAAAGAGGCAAGGGAACGAGAACATACACTGGAATGCTGACGTTGAAGTGCACATATTGATCCCCAAAAGTGTAAGAATTCCTTGTTTTAATCCCTGTAACAAAAAAAAGACAGTAATGAGTAAAATTTCGCCATTGGAAAATGGGAAATAAAAATTGGAAATACAGAATATTGGGCAATCAAATACTTAAAACCAATATACAGTAACAGAGAAGGTAAAACTAAAAACACAGAGAACTAAAATTCATATAGAAGATACTCCATAACGAAATATACAATAAATTACAGGGGGCGGATACAGGGGGTGCTCGGGCCCTTGCACAACTCCAAACACCCCCAACAATTATGCTAGTTTCTGAGGTTACTTTAGAAAAGTTATAACGGATTAGGCCCAGAAAGTTCATTGGATGAAAACAAAAATCACTAAAACTCCTGCATTTACAGGAAAAATATCCCTACAATTCCACGTCATCAACCATTGTTTGTTTGCATGATAACTATTAAAGAGCGGCTATGTCGTACACACAATTTTCTCTATCCCCAAACCTAACAGGTAGCAGTTTACACTCGTACAAAAATATTTTGTAATCAACGTGAAAATATGTGGTTCGAACCCCGCAAAGTATAAATACAACGTCCGCAACAGAATAACCAATGGCCGATACATCCCCAAATTTCACCAATGTTGACCTTTGTGGGACAAAAAAGGAATAAAAAATAAAAAAACCTTGACGCTCAGGAAAACAGGAATTCCCATTATGTATTTGGAACCCTAGACCACCGACATTGACAATTAGCTTTAGTTTTGACGACGACGACTAGCGTGTATAACTTACTGCAATCTAAATAGGTAGATGACAGCCCTGAACTTGCGAGAAAATATATGGGAATATGAACTCCAATCTAAATAGGTAGATGACAGCCCTGAACTTGCGAGAAAATATATGGGAATATGAACTCCAAAAGAATTGGATACGACGACAGTAATAGATAACTATTACCCTCTATGGGAAAAGTCTCTACTCTTCAGTAGACAAGTGTACTCATTTTCTTAAAGGCTATATGCCCAAGGTTGATGGGATTCAAGACCCTCAGCATGCAGCAACATTATTCTTTTCCCTTCTAATTAAAGTGAAGGAACCAAAAAATATTTGTATTCAGATCCGGACGGCGTAAGGCTCAGACTACACCCACTAATTGAGGAATGAAATCAGCCTTGACCCAATTATTTCCTTGGAGAGGCAGATTTCACTAACTCAAACCCCGCACTAGGACGCTAGGAGCATATGGTACTGGCCTTCACTCCAAGTCACACCTCTATTCAAGGATGAATTTATTAGTTTTTTCATTTTTCTAGTTTGCTTGATCATTTTCAGATACTAAATAAGGGCAGAAGCTGTGGGTGGTTAATTTTCCATCCAATTATGAAGACTTCCAAGATTTTTCCTCTTCTCCTCCTATCTCTAGATATAGAAAAACCTATAGTTCCTCTAAGCGTAAATATTTAATATTTAAATTGTATAGATTATCTACAAGTCAGCACAAACCAGGTTATTCTGATCGTGCTACAGGAATCAATGATAAACAGCAAATCAATGAACCAAAATTTTAACTGCTGAAAAAAACAGGTTATTCTGATCCTGCTCAAGGAATCAATGATAAACGGCAAATCAGCAGAAACCAGGTTATTCTGATCCTGCTCAAGAAATCAATGATAAACAGCAAATCAATGAACCAATTTTTTAACTGTGTCCCTGAAAAAAGAAATTTGTAACTTAATAATCTTATCTTACCAGCTAGAATGTCACTGTATGAGGGACAGACTAAGAGAGAAGGAAATCAGAAGATAGGATAGCATTATAGCAACAAAGAAAGGGGAGGGAAAAATGACGAGAGAAACAGAGTGTGACAAAGCAAAGGAAGCAAAAGTGTTCTCCTTCATCTTTACGTGCAAAAGATAACAAGAGGCGAGGGCTCAACAGTGACGGCACATCGACTCAGGCAGACTGCAACAATACGACACTGCCAAAACCGAACCCCTAACCAAGACAGGCCTTTCTTTATGCATCCAACAGAACGAACAAGTAAGATTTTCAGATAAAATCGCTGATAGTGTATTCTTTCGCATGTCAGTTTTACCTTTTCTCTTCAAAACCACCTTCTGACCAGGTTGGGTGCCCGGGCGGACCTGTAAACCATAAACAGACAATATTTTAATTTTAACCTTTTGAGAGAACAACAATATGAAGTACAAATACACAAAATTCTGGATATTAGGTCAATAATTCAACAATGCACGCATTAAACTAACAAACCTTAAGAACAACATCTCCTGTTAGAGTTGGGACCTGGATGGTTCCTCCTAAAATTGCCTGCAGAAAGCAAATCAAGAATGTCTATTAAGGGAACTTGAATAGTTCAGTAGACAGTTCAGTAGACAAGGGAACTGCAAAACGGCTGGTATACAGTACTGGTGTGGGTAAGAGATACATCAAAACCAAAAAAAGGTACTGGTACAGCGAGGGCTCCCTCCCTCTCTCCCCAGCAGTAGATCTAGGTTTCACTCTCTCTCTCGGTACTCCAGCGTACCCAGTATGTATTTTGCTGTACCGGGCCCGTACCTGTAATGTGCCCGTACCGGGTACGCCTCTGTTTCCAGCATACCTGTGCTTCATAGACCTTTGTTCAGTATATTGACAATGATTATTCCCAGCTTTGAGGAATAATATAAAATCTAAACAAGAAGAGACTAAAGGTCTAGAAGTCCAAAAGATTATCTTAGGATTGGAGTGCAAGTTATTCTTCTGAAATATGTAATGTGGCTCATGTGTGTCTTAAGTGATGGACACTCGTGTCCGCATAGTGTCTGAAGCGTCTCCGATTCTGACAATGAGAAATAAGATGACACGTTTAGATCTACACAGTTACAGGGACAATCCAACTGTTCGGAAATATCAGTGCTTCTTAGCCTTGGTGTTTTGTGCAACCAACCACCAGACTAGGCAGGCATGGCACTACATGTGCTTGCCACCGTAACACCTATGTTTTATACCACCAACCAAGTGAATGTGGTATACTGACCCGCGACTAATTCATATACAACACAATAGAGTTCAATTAATCAAAAATTGCTTAAAAGCATAATATGCCAACTTATTCTACTAATTTTTTGCATCAAACGCAGCATATCCATGGCAACCCACCAGCAAGAACAGGTATCATACAACTACTCCATTCCCATTCTGGGAATGGATCTGGGAATGGGACTGGGCATGCAATTCTCCATTGAAGATTGCCACTGAGCAATGCACCCTATCATAATACACAGCTCTATCCTGTCAAAAGGAACACGTCCTAGCACAGAAACATGGAACGATCACTTCCTGTTCACTTAAGACACGCATTGCCAAATCTTTATTTTGCGGTTAAAATAATAAAGAAGAAATTGCCTGAGTAATATTCAGCACAGCATCAACATGAATGTCGGCCCCTTCTCGTCGGAAAACAGGGTCTTCCCGGACCTGGAAAACAAATTAAGGTTAAATTCTCAGCAGTAAACAAAGAAATGGACAAAACACCATATTAACAGTTCAAGTGTGGTAAAAACTTATGTACCTTGATTGTAACATAAAGATCACCAGGTCGATTTCCATCAGGATCTGCTCCACCACTCCTATGCACCTTCAAAGTTTCATTGTCATCAACTCCTGCAAGTACGGACGATTACAACAAAGTTCAGAACTATTTCAATGAGTAAAGGTACTAAAAAGGGGTAAAAAACAAGCAGATGGCTAAGTTTAATAGTGGGGAAGATGGCTAGTTTCCTAGAGGACGGTTCCAATTTCCAAGATGACGGCTTGATGGCTCCTTCACTTACTGAGACTCACTTGCGTGATGCTACCTTCGGAACAATCCCGAAGGTTAGGAGATTTGTTTGTGGAGAGGCATATCTTAGAGCCAAAGAATTTTCTTGGCTGATATGTGCTTCCCACATCTGTGTCAGCCTCAGGTAACTTACGTATCTAAATGTCGGATCTTCTAATTCCTAATCCAATGGTACCAAGACACGGCTCGACAATCATATTTTCAAATACTATTCTTTGCCTCTTTGCGCAAAATGGACTTTATTAACCTTTCATGAACAATATGTAGATTTGTATTTGTTCGAAGGAAACTCAACTACCCTGCTTGATGGTTAATGAACTAGACAAATCAGAGACGTATATCGTTCTTGAATACTGAAGGAACAGTACAGAGATATAAACCCTAAATCTTTTTCAAAATTTCGAATTTTTTTTCCAGATCTAGGTCGCACTACTAAATCGTTCTCGACTGTTCCGTTAGCATTAAAAAGAATAGCCCAAAAAGTCCTAAAGTCGCACTACTAAATATAACCAAAATTGTTGAAGTAAAGAAAAACCTGGTGAGAGCATCAAGAACAACCACAGAAATTCCTCTATAATCGCTCCTCCCAGTTTTGGGCTGATTTTCATTTTGATATCTTCATGAAATGCCCTCGGAGCTAGCTTCACCAACCTACACAAACCCTAATTCCAATAATCAACGAAATATATAAAACCCAAAACCAGAATGCCAAGAACCGTTTGAATCGAATCAGTTTATGAGTTTGAAACGCATCAGAAATGATAATAAACTCTCCATTTGTGGGTACACAATTGTTGAATGGTTAGCGGCCCATGATGACGTAAATCCCAGATAGAGATTTGCGCTTATGTTCTCAAATGTCAGGTAAAACCGTGAGTGATTGCTCTTATGAGCTGAACTATTTAAATTTACATCACTATTGTGTCATTGCCCCACAAACTTAAAAGAATTTGAAACACAACACTCAGGTTTTGTGACTGAACAAATACTTACTCGACAATTATGGCTTTAAGTACCGGGTCTTTCTCATCATGTCTGTGTAGAAGATGGAGATAGAGAGAGGAGACGTGCACGTTTTGAAGTCATCGCAAGCGCTGTACCAAATCACCTCAAAATCAGATATTTTGTCAATAAACGAGAGCACAATTCCCATTTTCTTCAACAAAACTTTCATCAGCATGACATAGAGTACACCATAAAATCTAAGCAACCACTCAAATAAAGAATATTCAAAAGGCAATCTGATAAGATCATGATCACACAATAATGGTTTCAAAACATTTAGATGTAATGAAGATTTTTTTATCAGGGGGAAAATGGACAAAGCTCTCAGTTTCAGCAAAGAATACGAGAGACCCAAAAATAAGCATCTAAAACAACTGATCCACGACAAGCAATCTACCATTTATTTTCGAAGTCTGCAATCCATCCACAATACTTCAATTAGGATGGAAGTTTATTGATCTAATGCAGCAAAAACTAAGAGAACAACGTGGAGTGCCTCACTTTATATTTCCTTGCCAAACACTCCTCCACAAAGACACAGGAATCAATTAGGCAGCACAAAGCTACAGAGCTAGTTAATGAAGGGAAAAAACAGGAAAACAATGAAAGATTTTTGTGTAATCCCTATGTTTTCAAAGAGGTTGAATTTCGTCAAGGAATGTGGCCGTCAGAATAGGAAAATATAACAACCCAAATGAGAAATTCTTAAAACCGCTCCAGTAAAGGAATCATTAACCATCATCGCCATCAAGGCTATCGGAAAATAAGCACAACGATACGGGAAAAAGTAGGAGGTCTAATTCAAGAAGCAGTGCAATACTCCGCAGTTAATCATTCTGTATGGAAAGACGACAAGTCCGACATCTGGCCTAAAAAGAATGACGTTCACCATAAGATAAAGCAAACAGAATTCCAAATGTTTAATAGAGAACAAAAAAATTGAAAGACAATAGCGTGTTAGGTCTGCTAACTGAGTGTGGATTATTTCTAAAACAAATGCACAGTTAAACACGAGTTTTGATTCTCAAATGGAAAACACGAGTAAAAGATTCGGATGGTATTAACCATATGCAAATAACTCCACATCATGCCTAGCCAGAAGCAAGAATAACATACTCAATGAGTGTCCGTACAAGATGACGGATCTCTTTTGAACTGTGCTTTCAGAGAGTATTAAAGCATCCAACTCAAAAGCAATTGGCAATGAGTGGAGAGGCCGCCCAGGCTCATATACTAGACTCGGAGGTTATAATTAACCAATGTGGGACAAGCTCTAACAAACAAACTTTCCAATTTCGGTAGCATGAGGTACCAAAAGCGTAGAATAAGACACTAAACGAAACTCTAGAAACACATTTTAACATTCAAACTGCTCCAAAACTAATAGCCAAAGAAGTTAAGGGCCAACAGAATAATGTTCTTACTTTCACCGGATCAACAGGAAAAACCATCAATTGAAGCCTCCTCAGTGACTCGAATAGTACAGAATCAGACTGCCAAAAGAAGGAAAAAGCAGAAATTGTCAACAACCAGATAAGGCAGAAAAATTTGATGGGCCCAATCCTTAAGCGAACAATCTAGAAAATAGAACACAAAATTTTTCAACGTCTTCATATCTCTTAGCCCAAAAAAAAAAAAAAAAAACCTCAACAGAATGACAAATCCATGATCTGATAAACTACAATGGTTACTACAAACTTTAAAATTTAACTGGAGAAAATGCAGTACCATTTCAACATACGTGTTATTATCTAATATAATATGGAAATCGGATATGTACAGAAACAAGTGAAAATTTATGAAACTGAAGCAAGACAAACATGTATACCTTTTCATCGGCTGATAGGATGTTATGAAAGTAAGTTGCAATGAGCATAATCCGAGCGAAGGTCGTATCGCCAGCATCTGAACTTGGCAGATAGTGAACAAACAATAAAATGGAAATCAGATTCCACGAAAAGCAGAAAGAGAAAAATTCAAGTAATTAAATTCTTACCCAAAGAACAAATTAATCTCTTGTCCAATCTCAAAACCAACCAAGAAATAACCCCATGAATAAAGCATAATAATCACATGACATAATTTTAAGAAACCTTAGCTGTAATTTCTGTAAATAAACCAAGAGCATCAATTATGGGAATTGGATCTCATGAGAGAGTCCCAACTTTGCTTTCTCTTCATTGTCAATTTCCCTTCCAATTAGTAGAATCCTTACTTCTCTTTTTTAATCCCAGTTCTCGTAAATAATTTAGGATCTGCCCCTTGAGGTCCGATTTGAAACCCCAATTGACCTCACCTTAATCAAGACAAGCAGACACCCAAAGCAGCAAACATTACATGACCATCACCATCTCCGAACAAATTCAAGAATGGAAGATCAACAGAGTACTTACTTTTAAGTATCAGGTATTTTTGGAGAGTTCAACAACCAAATGGAGAGTCCATCAATTGGTTTGTCAAGACCTGCACATATAAAGACCAACCGATCAATGGGAACATTTAATCTAAAATCAAAACGCACCAAACAATCTCCCAAGCAAATCTGAAATACTGTAGCCGTGTAACGTGTGAAGGCATACCATTTCCATTTCCATTCCCCCCGGGCTCGCACTGGCCCAAGCCGGTTCTACCTCTTCCTAATAGGGCTGACATCCATCTGCGGCTTGAACTTCACAGGTCCAAACATAACAAATTTATTCGTAACCAAGATCGAAAACATAAAAAATCCAGTTCAATAAGCGAAACAAAAATGGAAATGATTGGAGAAGTTAATAAATAAAATAAAACCCAATTTCAGAGTGTGAATCGAAAGCATATAATTGAAAATTACCTTAGATTTGGTTAGTTCATCGTGGAGGGGAGAGAGAGTTAGGGCATTCAGAGCAGGCCTCTCCTTTTTCCCAGCACTTGGCGATGATGGGTTTCGGTGAGTATGCCGACGAGATTGTCAGTCGATTATCGTGAGAGAGTCTTGTTCGATCGAAGATAGATCTAACCAGTGGTATATGGGTGGCACTGGACGCACCTGGTCGCCGCAAGGAGGCGTCACAATCGGAGGGAGGGAGAGAGAAAAAAAACCTCGCGCAAAGAGAACTGAAGATGAAGGGGGAGGAAGAATACATGCCTGTGAAGCAAGCGTAAAGTGGAAGCCGGAGGCCCCTAGAGGGTGCCAGCGCGACCCTGCATGCAGAAACTCGTTTGCCAGCACATCATTAGTGGAAAGACCGATTTACCGTTTCAATTTACACTTCATGCTGCCAATTGGAGGGACCCAATTGGAAAAAATGGCCGAAAATGAGGCCCTCGCCTCAATTGCTTCTACGTCCTTTTTCTTTAGCTTTATGGATATGAAGTCATAATGTAAAGAACGGGCATACCAGTCAATCGTGGAAGAAAAGTTCTAAAGGAAACCGAATTCAATAAATATCCTCAAAAATTTCAGCCATAGAATACAACAAATCTGATTAAATTGTCGATAGATAAAAGAATGGGTAATGATACACACACAACCAGCACAACAGTATGCAAAGTTGGTACAAATGGAAGTTAAGCATTGCAAGCAGCACCTTTCTTCCTTCCTTCCATTCATCTGTCTTTTTCTTTCTTTCTACCTTTCTTCTAATTCCTCTCCTTCTTTTGTGTTGTATTTACTTTATATTTGTCTGTGTCTATGGCATGGTATCTGAATGAAACCATGATTAGCTCCAGATCTGCTTTGCACCAACAAATTAGCCCTCCAAGGTCCTGAAGGACATAGAAATGGAAGTTGTCATCACAAGTTTTAACATCATAGAAACATGGACCAAGGTTAGAAAATTTCAAGAAAGGCCAAAAATAACACTTAGAAAGACAACTGCCTGCAAATTAGGATTCAGTTTTTTGACTTCTAGTTTGATTGCTTGGATTACACCTGGGATTGGATTAGAAATCCCGTGGCGACCGCAAATCTGGCATTTGGAGGCAATAATTGATGGAGGACGGAGGATTCCTTCGGACACCTTCCATAAGACATTGGAAATACAATAAGTTGGGAGATGATGCATAGGTAATCTCATCTCTATTTGTCTGATGGGATTCATGCATCCTATGGGACTATGCACCGACCTCAAGATAAGACTCAAGAGTACACATATGTAGACCAATAAAAGGCGTCCAAACAAGTTTGGAATTCTCCCAACTGTAGGTTATAAAACCATAGTGGTGAACAGAGGTTGTGGTTAAGGTTCAAATTTTTTTTTTTTTTTTCCTGAGTAATTCACCTAGACACCCTCCCAACTATACCTCTTTTACACAGACACCCGCTAAACTAATTTAACCTACAACGAGCCCGCCTCAACTATTTAACTTTATCCCCTACACCCCTTCTGTTAGCAATCCGTCCAATTCCGTTACTAATTTAACGTAAATGTATATTTTCTTTCCATAGTTGCCCTCCCCACTGCCATACTTATGTACTATCCACTGCCATATGTATATGTTGTATACGTATACACACTTACTAAACCCACCACACCAATACAACTCCAGCATCTCCAAGACAGGGCTACTCAACTTGACCTCGCCAATCGACAATTTCTTCAGCAATTTCTAGTCAATAATCCCTTTAGGGTTTACTTTGGAGTTACAAAAGTGCAATTCTCAAAAAACCGAATTCGTAAACAGATGTTCTGGCAACTCATAATGATGATACATATACAAAGCAATATGGAATTCAAGGTGAAGCTCTTCCGCCGCTTTAACAGTTGCGAAGTGAATCCACAAATTGACCTTGGAAGCCAAGCAAGGGTTGTATTCAGTATCAAACCCTAATTTCTCGACCTTTGAGCAGTTGGAGAGACGTAGGGTTTTGTCAACAAAGTTAACAAAGTTGGGGTTCTTGAATTCGATCCATGCTTGGTGGGTATCGTAAGACAAATGGTGTGGAGTAGTTATCGTATTCCAATTCTTTGTCATCATCTTCGTAAGTATAGTGACGGAAAAGGAGGGATGGCAAGTAAGTCTAAAGGGATTTCCACCGTTTCGACAAAATCTTGGTGTGGATGGCGTTATGGATTGGTAAGAAAGAGAGAATGTGAACGAGTAAAGAGTCAGGTAACTCATTGATTCTGTAAAGTTAGACAAAGCAATTGAGAGGCAAAAATTAGGGTTCTGTTCTCATTACGTAGAACTTATACAAGAGTGAAAAAGAGAAATTACACTATGATCCTAAACTATTAACTTAATTGCATGAGTAGACAGATACAATCTAATTACACATTTACACCCACAACTTAACACTCCCCCTCAAGTTGGTGCGAAGATATCAATCAAGCCCAACTTGAACACAATGGGGTGGAAACTCTTGCTGCCAAGTCCTTTCGTGAAAATATCAGCTAATTGGTCTTCGGATCGCACAAAAGGCATACATATCAACCCCTCGCTCAACTTTTCCTTGATGAAGTGTATGTCAATCTCTATATGCTTCGTTCTGTCATGTTGAACAGGATTGTGAGCAATGTTTATGGCAGCTTTATTGTCGCAGTAGAGTTTCATAGGACCATTATCAAAAATTCCCAAATCATGTAATAAAGTTTGGAGCCACAAGAGCTCACAAACACCATGAGCCATAGCTCTATACTCGGCTTCTGCGCTTGACCTGGCAACCACTGATTGCTTCTTACTTCGCCAAGTCACCAAATTTCCCCCAAGAAAAGTGCAATAGCCAGAAGTAGAGCGTCTATCATCCACAGAACCAGCCTAGTCGGCATCAGTAAATGCCTCCAATCGTAGGTGACCATGATTAGAGAACAATATTCCTTTTCCTGGAGCTGATTTGAGATACCTCAAAATACGATAAACTGCATCCAGGTGTGAAGTACGAGGATCATGCATAAACTGACTAACCACGCCTACTGCATAACTAACATCTGGTCGAGTGTGAGCTAAGTATATCAGTCGACCCACAAGCCGCTGATATCTCTCTTTGTCAGTGCGCTCCCCCATATCAGCACTAAGGTGATGATTTCCCTCGATAAGAGAATCTGCAGGTCTACAACCCAACATACCCGTTTCTTCCAAAAGATCAAGAATATACTCCCGTTGGGAGATAAAAATACCTCTATCAGACCTTGCCACTTCCATACCAAGGAAGTATCTTAGTGAACCCAAATCCTTAATCTCGAATTCTTTAGCCAGACTAGACTTAAGATTAAGAATCTCCTCCACATCATTGCCTGTCATTATTATATCATCAACATAAACAATAAGGACAGCAATCTTACCAGTACCTCCCTTGATGAACATAGTATGATCTGCATGGCTCTGTCGGTAACCAAACCTCGACATAGCCTTTGAAAATCTTCCAAACCACGCTCTAGGTGACTGCTTCAACCCATAAAGAGCCTTTTTCAATCTACACACTTTTCCCTCAGTCTGGGATGAAAAAAAACCTGGTGGAATAGCCATGTACACCTCCTCCTCTAACTCACCATGGAGAAATGCATTTTTCACATCAAACTGGTGAAGAGGCCAATTCAAATTGGTAGCACAAGAGAGTAGAGCTCGCACAGAGTTCATTTTTGCTACTGGGGCAAACGTCTCTTCATAGTCAATACCATAGGTTTGAGTAAAACCCTTGGGAACAAGTCTTGCCTTGTATCGCTCAACTGTACCATCCACATTCTGTTTAACAGTGAAAACCCATTTGCATCCCACTGGTTTCTTCCCTCCTGGAAGAGATACTAGCTCCCAAGTGCCATTCTTTTTCAAAGCCGTCATCTCCTCTACCATAGCTTCTTTCCACTTAGGTATTATGAGTGCATCCTGCCAATTCTGTGGAATAGATATAGAAGAAAGAGACGAAACAAATGCATAGTACGAAGGAGATAAACGATCATAAGAGACAAACTGGGAAATGGGATGTTGAGTACATGATTGTTAAGTTATAGGGTTTATTTGTTATGTATTTAGTTCCTAAGGGTAGTTTAGTCATTGTTACTTTACCAGTGTATACATGTAGCTGTATTGTGTTGTTTTGAGATAATGAGAAAAAATCCTTCATCACTGCCTCTCTCTCTACATTCTAACATGGTATCAGAGCTAAGATCCATGGCTGATCTTACTTCGTAGAGGTTTGAGACGTTTCTGTGCGTGTATCAGTCGAATTGGGTGTTCTGGTATGTCGATTGAGCACTGTTCATGAACAACAGAGTCGTTTGAGCACTGTTCATGAACAAATAGAGTCGACTACCACTTTCTTCCCTCCGACGACACCATACGAGCTCCGACGAGTGTAGTAGAGCCTCCGGCGAGCTCCATCGACCTTCGTAGGACCTTCGATTGAGCACTGTTCTTCGTACGACCTTCGATTGAGCACTGTTAACAGCTGGGTTTGTCAACGATCTCACCTAGAGTGATTGAGGTGGAGTTTTGAACATAGGGTTTTGTCCCTCTCATCGAGGCGACCACGGTGGTGCAAGGCCGGTTGCCGGAGGACACCGGAAAAGGGCTCACGCGCCGGTTGAAGGCGGCGCGTGGCTGCGAGTGGATCTCACTCGCGGAAGTGCAGTTCACGGCTCACGGTTCTCGGTCAAAGGGTCACGCGCGAGTCAAACAGGTCAGTGGGGGTTCATTCCGCGAGTCAAAGTGGTCTACGGGGGTTCAGCGACCAAAAAAGGGCCAATAAGGCCATCTGGAGGGTTCAGAAAGCCTAAAGGTGGTATTTTGACTGCCCCAGACCACTTTTGGAAGATCCGAGACTTGTTCCCAACTAATTTCGACGTTCCGGACTCATTCGCGGGGTCAGTTTAAGGTAATTTGACTGTTCCGGACGTGTTTTGACTGCTCCGGACGTGTTTTGACTGCTCCGGACCATTTTTGGGAGGACCGAGACGTGTTCTAGATTAATTTCGACGTTCCGGATTCATTCGCGGGGTCGGTTTACGGTGATTTGGAACGGAAATTGTTGGTACAATGGAGGCTTCCAATGCCCCCTTCTCTGAGGGGGAGTTACAAACTCTCAGGCACTTATTGGCTAGGCTTAACGCTCCATCTACCACTGTTTCTTCTTCCACTTCCGCTGCTTCCACTGCTTCTGATTTCTTTGCTTCTGTTCATGCTAGTGCTTTTAGTGCATCTAGCTCCCGTCCTTGGATTATAGATTCGGGTGCCACGGATCATATGACGGGTTGTTCATCCTTTTTTGATTCCTACTCTACTTGTTCTGGTAAGGATAAAGTTAGAGTAGCTGATGGCTCTTTATCTGCTATTTCCGGGAAAGGTTCTATTCATTGTTCTCCTACTTTACCTCTTTCTTCTGTTCTCCATGTTCCCAATTTTACTACTAATCTTATATCTGTTAGTAGTCTCACACATTCCTTGAATTGTTCAGTGACATTTTTTCCCACTCATTGTGTCTTTCAGGAACTGGGAACAGGAAAGACGATTGGTACTGGTAGAGCTCAGGATGGCCTGTATTTTTTGGAGTCTGTGCCTTGTCCATCTTTTACTCCGTCATCATTGGGTCATGCTCTTGAGGCGGATACGGGTTCAGCTCTTCCTTTATTGCATCAATGGCACCGTAGACTAGGCCATCCCTCTTTTGGTGTTTTAGAAAAACTTTTTCCTACTTTAACTAAACAATGTTCTAGAAGTAGGTTCTTTTGTGAAGCTTGTGAGCTTGCGAAGCATAGACGTTCTTTTTATGCTCCTGCTTATCAGAGAAGTGCTTCTCCTTTTATGGTTGTCCACACTGATGTCTGGGGTCCTTCACCTATTACCTCTATTTCTGGTTATCGCTATTTTGTTACCTTTATTGACTGTCACTCTCGTATAACTTGGGTGTATCTACTTCAAGCAAAAAATGAAGTTTTCTCATGTTTTCAGTCATTTCATAAGATGGTGAACACACAATTTGATACAAACATCAAGATACTTCGTTGTGACAATGGGACTGAATACATGAATGGTCCCTTCAAGTCATATCTTGATGGCAATGGCATTCTTTTCCAAACTACTTGTGTAGATACACCGCAACAAAATGGAGTCGCGGAAAGGAAGAACTGGCATCTTGCTGAGGTGGCTCGCTCTCTTATGTTTACTATGAATGTTCCTAAACATTTTTGGGGCGAGGCCATCCTTACAGCCTCTTATCTTATTAATCGAATGCCATCCAGTGTTCTTCAATTCCGGACTCCCTTGGATTTCCTTCCTGGTCACTTTCGGGTCTCTACACTTCCTCCTAAGATTTTTGGTTGTGTTTGTTATGTGCATGCCCCTCGCCACCCCGGTGGAAAGTTAGATCCTAAAGCTCGCAAATGCATGTTTCTTGGCTACTCCCCTACTCAAAAGGGGTATCATTGCTATGACCCCCTCTCTCGGAAGAAATTTGTTTCGATGGATGTCACTTTTTGGGAACACCAATCCTTCTATCCTCTCTCGTCCCCATCTCTTCAGGGGGAGAGTTCTAGAGGGGAAGAGATGTTGACATCTTGTGATTCTCATTCCTGGTTATTCCCCCCAACTGTTGGTAAGGGGGAGAATGTTGATACAGGGGAGAACACTGGTGAGAGAGAGGAGGCATCTCCTAGCCCTAGTAATCACACTGGTGAGAGAGAGGAGGCATCTCCTAGCCCTAGTAATCCTGAAAGGGAAAGAGAGGAACTTGTATCTGGAGAAAGAATTATGATGGATGCAAGAGAAAGATTGGACAGACCTGATTTAAAAACCTTCACTCGCAAGGAAAAGGGTCAACCTGGTGCATTACCACAATACCAATCGTCATCACCTACTCCAGTTCCTGACTCTTCAGCTGACTCATCTGGTAATGATCTTTACCCTACTGTTTTTGATGATCTTGATGCTCCTATTGCTCATAGGAAGGGTGTTAGAACTTGTACCCAACATCCTATTTCTCAGTTTGTTTCATATTCCCGTTTATCTCCTTCGTATCGTGCTTTTGTCTCTTCTCTTTCTTCTATATCTATCCCACAGGATTGGAAAGAAGCTATCATAATACCTGAGTGGAAAGAAGCTATGGTAGAGGAGATGAAAGCCTTGAAAAAGAATGGCACCTGGGAATTAGTGACTCTTCCAAAGGAAAAGAAACCAGTGGGATGTAAATGGGTGTTCACTGTAAAGCACAAGGAAGATGGAATGGTTGAAAGATATAAGGCCAGGCTTGTTGCTAAAGGTTATACTCAAACCTATGGCATTGACTATGAGGAGACATTTGCTCCTGTGGCCAAGATGAACTCTGTTCGGACCCTGCTTTCTTGTGCTGCTACCTTGGATTGGCCTCTTCAACAGTTTGATGTGAAGAATGCATTCCTCCATGGTGACCTAGAGGAGGAAGTGTACATGGACATACCACCAGGTTTTTCCTCTTTTGCAACAGAAGGAAAGGTGTGTAGGTTGAGAAAGGCACTCTATGGCTTGAAGCAATCTCCTAGAGCATGGTTTGACAGGTTTCTCAAAGCCATGCTGAGATTTGGATACACACAGAGTCATGCTGACCATACTATGTTCATCAAGAGAAGTAATGGTAAGATTGCCATTCTTATTGTTTATGTGGATGACATAATCATGACAGGTGATGATGTGGATGAGATTGGCAGCCTTAAAGCTCTCCTTACTCAAGAGTTTGAGATTAAGGATTTGGGGTCTATGAAGTACTTTCTTGGAATGGAGGTGGCTAGATCTGACAAGGGCATTTTTATCTCTCAAAGGAAGTACATACTTGACCTCTTGAAAGAAACTGGTATGTTGGGATGTAAGCCAGCTGATTCTCCCATTGAGGCCAACCATCATCTTGGTAGCAATGTGGGGGAGCTTACAGATAAGGAGAGATATCAGAGACTTGTGGGTCGCCTGATATACCTATCTCACACTAGGCCAGATATCTCCTATGCTGTGGGGGTTGTGAGCCAGTTTATGCATGAACCTCGTACTGTGCATCTTGATGCTGTTTATCGCATTTTGAGGTATCTCAAATCAGCCCCTGGTAAAGGAGTTTTGTTTTCTAATCATGGTCACTTAAGATTGGAAGCTTTCACTGATGCAGATTGGGCTGGTTCTATTGATGATCGGCGATCTACTTCTGGTTATTGCACCTTCCTTGGAGGGAATTTGATTACGTGGAGGAGTAAGAAGCAGTCCGTGGTGGCTAGATCCAGTGCAGAGGCCGAGTACAGAGCTATGGCTCATGGTGTTTGCGAGCTTTTATGGCTCCAAACCTTATTGCGTGATTTGGGTTTCCCTGATTGTGGTCCTATGAGGCTCTACTGTGATAATAAGGCAGCCATAAACATTGCTCATAATCCTGTTCAGCATGATCGAACAAAGCATATTGAGATTGATCGACATTTCATCAAGGAGAAACTGAACAACGGTTTGATATGCATGCCTTTTGTGAGATCAGAAGACCAGTTAGCAGATGTATTCACTAAGGGTCTGAGTAGTAAAAGTTTTCACCCCATTGTGTTCAAGTTGGGCTTGAGAGATATCTTCGCACCAACTTGAGGGGGAGTGTTAAGTTATAGGGTTTATTTGTTATGTATTTAGTTCCTAAGGGTAGTTTAGTCATTGTTACTTTACCAGTGTATACATGTAGCTGTATTGTGTTGTTTTGAGATAATGAGAAAAAATCCTTCATCACTGCCTCTCTCTCTGCATTCTAACAATGATCTAACACCTTTCCGAAGAGCAAAAGGAAGATCATCAGAATTGACAATAGGAGGTTCATCAGAATTAACAAGAGGAGGTTCAATGGGAGAAGAGCCATTACCAGATGAGTCAGTTGAGGAGTTCGGAACTGGAGCAAGCGATTGTGATTGACAATGTGGTATTACACAGGAGGACTTTCCTTTTTTCCTGCTAGTGTAGGTCTTTAAGTTAGACCCTTGCAGTCGCTGTATACCTTCTCCCTCATCACCACCAATGTCATGTGTAGCTTGTTCGACAGATATTGGTTCCTTTCCAGACTTTTCATTCTCCCCCTTACCATGATTATTATAAAACAGTGTCTCCCTCTCAACATAAAACATCTCTTCCTCCTGCCTATGCTCCCCCTGAAGAGATGGAGTAGAGGGAGAGAAAAAAGACTCTGTTTCCCAAAAAGAGACATCCATAGAGACAAAAAATTTCCTAGAATGAGGATCATAACATTTATAGCCCTTCTGGGTAAGAGAGTACCCAATAAAAACACATTTATGGGCTTTATGACCTAACTTGCCACCAGAGGGATGAGGAGCATGAACAAAACACACACAACCAAAAACACGTGGGGGAAGAGTTGTGGCACGAAAATTGTTAGGGAGACACTCAAGGGGAGTTTTAAAGTTAAGAACACTGGATGGCATGCGGTTAATAAGACAAGTTGCAGTCAAAATGGCTTCTCCCCACAAGTATTTGGGAACATTCATGGTGAATAAAAGAGAGCGAGCTACCTCAGCTAAATGATGATTTTTGCGTTCAGCAACTCCATTTTGTTGTGGAGTGTCAACACAAGTCGTCTGAAAAAGAATACCATTTTCATCCAAAAAAACCCGAAAACTTTTATCTATGTACTCAGTACCATTGTCACTATAGAGAATTTTGATATGCATATCAAATTGAGTGCATATCATCGCATGAAAAGATTTAAAACAAGAAAAAACTTCATTTTTTGATTTAAGTAAATACACCCAAGTGGCACGAGAATAGCAGTCAATAAAAGTGACAAACCACCGATGACCCTTTAAAGAAGTAACAGGTGAAGGACCCCACACATCAGAATGGATAACCATAAACGGAGAGTCATTCCTTCTATTGGTAGGAGTATAAAAGGAACGTTTATGTTTACCAAGCTCACAAGCTTCACAAAAAATTTGACTCCGAGAACAATGTTTAATTAAATTAGGAAAAAGTTTTTCCAAAATCCCAAATGAAGGATGACCTAACCGACGGTGCCATTGATGTAACATAGAGAGAGCTAAACCAGTATCTGCTTGCAGAGCTAGACCACATGATCTGGGTGAATGAGATGGGTGAGGTGCAGATTCCAAAAAATAAAGGCCCCCATGTGCTTTACCACTGCCAATCACCTTCCCTGTATCCAGTTCCTGAAAAACACAATGGGTAGGAACAAATGTTACGGAGCAATTCAAAGATTGGGTAAGACTACTAACAGATAGAAGGTTAGTAGAAAAATTGGGAACATGAAGAACTAAAGATAGGGAAAGGGTTGGAGAACAATGAATAAAACCTTTCTCGGAAATAGCTGATAGAGAACCATCAGCAATTCTGACCTTATCCTTCCCAGAACATGTAGAATAAGAGTCAAAGAGTGATGAGCAACCTGTCATATGATCTGTTGCACCAGTATCTATTATCCATGGAGAAGAGGAAGAGCTAGAGGCAGTAAAAACATTAGCATGGATACCTTTGTGAGCAAGGAAATCAGTGGCAGTGGAAGCAGAAGCGGTGGTAGACAGAGCATCAAGCTTCGCCAGAAGGCGCCTGAGAGTTTGTAACTCTCCCTGAGAAAAAACATCAACCTTGGCAGTTTTGAAAGCCTTCATAGAGAAAAAATGGTAACGAACTGCTAAAGAACCTTAAGATAATAACCGGATAAGACTCCAAAAGCGTGGAACAGTCCCCAAATGGTTCCAAACAGTATCAAACAGTGCCAATTAACACCAGATACCCAATAGCAAACCGAGAGCCAGTGAACGTGAACAACCCAGTCAACTTCGAGTGCAGTAGGGAGCAAAACGCGACCTCCTAGTCAATCTCGAAGCAAGTCCAGTCGATTTCAAGGTCAAATAGGGTCAATCCCGCCAACTTGAGTAAACCCAATCAACGATAAGACCCAGACAGATTTCTAGAGCAACCGACTCGAGATGAACAGTGATTGATGAACAGTAATCGTGATGAACACTAGCTGCGATGAACAGTAACACAGTGAACAGTGTGCGATGAACAGTAAATCGATGAACAGTGCACGATGACACAGTAACTGGTTGTAGGGTTTTGTTGTTGTTGAGGAGAATACTCACTCAACTCGCAACAATGGTGGAGAATACTCACACACACCATAGCGTAGCGATTAGATCAAAAGCTCTGATACCATGTAAAGTTAGACAAAGCAATTGAGAGGCAAAAATTAGGGTTCTGTTCTCATTACGTAGAACTTATACAAGAGTGAAAAAGAGAAATTACACTATGATCCTAAACTATTAACTTAATTGCATGAGTAGACAGATACAATCTAATTGCACATTTACACCCACAACTTAACAGATTCGGTCGACACCGGCTTTCCTTTTACGTCCAACTGAGGTCGTCCATTTCGGCATCAGTCCGTAGGGAAAGTACAACTACCGCCGTAAACAAGGTGGCCGGAATAGTGGCGGTGAATCTCTCAACCTACACTTGAGCTATTATCTCTTTCGGTACTGCCAGAGAGTCTATTTGTTCGCCAGATAGGATTGTAGGTTCATCCTGAAAGAATGCGGAAGGATTGGATGATGGAGATCTTTATAGAGCTAAGGGCAAAATAGTAATTCTATTCATTCCGTGTACTTGTTAGCGCTTTTAAACCTTTTTGATAGTTGAGGGGGTCTCGTCGTAGGTTAAATTAGTTTAAGGGGTGTCTGGGTAAAAGAGGTATAGTTGAGGGGGTGTCTAGGTGAATTACTCTTTTTTTTTTGTGAAACATGTGAAAATAATGTAAAAATAAAAGTGTACTAAAATATGTGAAATGCGTATTGAACGTATTTCCTTATCAACATTTTATGTCCCTTAAACAACTGCCCAAGGGCAGTTGTTGGCAAGACGAATCTTATATTTAACATTTCATAACATTCCTCGGTGAAGACAAATCTGTAAGGCTAGAAAAATTACCGATGTAGTTCTCATGAGACAACTAGAACGAGAGAGTTGGGTTTATGAACCACCAGGGCCCTGTATTAGAGAAAACCCATCTAATGGTGGAAAACCATAATATAATGCTTATTAGAACTCAACCTCTCCCTATACAAGCAAACAAATCTTACCCGCATACAAACTTCTTTAATTAAGAGCTAAGTCATACAATTAATATCATCTTCATATTGATCAAATCAATATTTTGTGGCCTTAGAAAGGCTAACAATTTTGGCCTTGTAACACATATCAAATGCAATCAGTTCATATCATGTTAAGTCAACAAGTGTCATATATTAAGATTTAAGCCTCATGAGTTTGTTTGAAATGTTCTAAACTATCTTCTCACTACAGACATTAATATCCTCTTGTTTAAAGTATCCACCATAGTAAAATTCACTATTCCAGGGACATCATCGTGTGCTATACGATGTCAACACAGTACGATGTTATACATCTGACCGTTTCAAGCTTGTGGTGGAAGCCTTGCGCACTGGGCTGACATTTTTTTACAAATATCTATAATCACCAGTTAAACACATAAACAAAATACTAAAGTATTGACACGTGTC
Organism: Vaccinium darrowii; assembly: GCA_020921065.1. NCBI lineage: Eukaryota > Viridiplantae > Streptophyta > Magnoliopsida > Ericales > Ericaceae > Vaccinium > Vaccinium darrowii. The sequence continues at coordinate 20,308,641 of CM037157.1, forward strand.
TCCTTGAATGCCAAAATTCTCTATTATATAGCATGAAACAAGAATGGAAGTAACAAATTCTCCGGATGCTACTTAATGGTAATATTGAACATACCGAGTTTAGGAAGACAGAATGCCCTAGCCTCCAATGTGTATCATAGGTCTGTTTGGTGTCTTTGCAAGGTCAAACATTCCAGCATGAGAAGCTTTCTTCCTCTTGACCTGAAGCAAGCAAGTAGAAATTATACTCAAAATCGAACATGCGAATGTAAGGTAATATTTCAAAACAATGATACATGGAAACTCCAGGTTGAATGACCATTTATGATCATGCATCGGATTTACTTTCTGACTAATTATTTGCACGTGTTGAACTTGAGGTTATCATGAGAGAGTTGCAAATGCATACCGCTGCACCAATTATTTCCTTGAGTTCATTATCGTCAGCACCATGACGAAGGGGATCCCTCAAGCTAACCTGTAAGGATAAATTCTAGCATTAATAGCTGTCCTAATCAAAGTCCCAAAACTGAATTAAGTAGATGCCAAAGCATTGCCTGCATCTCATTAAAAACAACTGAAGTAGCACAAGTCCGCGCAACAATAAGCAAAACCTAGTAACATGTCTGCAGTATAGCCTCAACTCTTCCATTTAAAGTACCAGGCTACAAGTGAGACTACTGGAAAATGTCAATCCTTAAATCTTTCTAGATTCTACGACGTGCAATTTAGGGGAGATCCTCAGTGGTTTGAGCAGATGAATTCCAATTCTTTTGGAAACCGATGTAGTCTATGAACTAAAAAGCTTTAACGTAACCATATCTTCTTTTATCCACATTATTCTTTTACACCTATAGCAAAGTAGAAGTCATCTTGCTGAAGTTTCTCGAAAATGCTGCTGCTATGAGCAGATTAGAAATCATGATTAGTTAAGCCTAGGCATCAATCTAAAACAAGGTATCTACAAATGAGCAACATGAAAGAGAATCCGTAAGTCGTAAACCTAAGCATAGGAGTTTTTAATCAGTAGATAAAATGGATATTCGATATAACACAGCATATATGTCTACTGGTGCATGGCTATCAAACTAAGAAAACCCAAACAAAACTGCCAGACGGCAGGGCAAGCTTTTAGGGAACAAAATGGCAAATGTACAGGGAACAATAAGTTCACTAACTTTAAGTTTCTGAAAATGAAACGAAGTCATGCAACCAAAACAAGTACTATTAGAATGAGGTGAAAGCCAGCTGCGATATTGATTTTAGCAATCTACAATGCCTACATCAAGAAAAACAGATATGGCTAAAGTTTAGGGCATTATGAAACAGAAAAAGATTCATGATTAAGTTTGACAGAGAGACTTGCTGACCCAGAATTTAGGAAAAAAGAACTCCAACTAAGGAGAAACTAGCACGAAGTTCAGTTGGCTTTCCTTGCAACAAGGCGTACCAATTTAATTTGTCCCACACAGTTCTCCATCAAATTCCAGAAGTTTAACACTACAAGTTTAGAGCTGATAAAATTGCATATCACATGCATCCCGATATCACACTAGAAGAGTACATTTAATTTATGAAAAGAGAGGAAGAAGTGACAGTGCTGCTCCATCCCGAACTTAAAATAAGCATTGGTCAGTCAAATAATCTTCTTTTAACAAGCACCAGTCGGTTGAACCACAAAACTAAGGTACTTGTTGCAGATGACAATTACCAAAATAACTTTTCCTCGATTTAGATCCATAACTATTAATGATGCAACTACCATTTTACATGCAAAGCATAACTGCAAATTGGCAAGCAGTTAATTCACCTCTGAGGGACCAAAGAGGCACACTTTAAAGTTCCCATCTGCCAAAAGTCGCAGCCTATTGCAACCAGCACAAAAATGCTCAGTCATAGACGTGATAAAAGAAACTGTACCCTGATGTCCCTCTATTCTGAAATTCTTGGCCGTATCTGTGGGATGATCCTGTATTCTGTTTAACCCTGAAAACCGTTTAACCTGTTCAGTAATGATGAAAATTTTAGAGAACGTACAGAAGAAGGATCTTCACAAATCTAACCATGGGATACTGTCGAATTTTACCCTACCACTATGTCCAACATTTCTGCGTACGGTACAAGCTTCTTGACCTTCCAAACATTTCCATCAAAGGGCATAAACTCAATAAACCGAATGTTGATTGGTTTCTCACGAGTCAACTCCACAAAATCACAGATCTCATCATCGTTGAATCCACGCATAACGACGCAATTCACCTGAAATAAACCAATGTGGAAAAATGTGACTAATTTGTGACAAATTAACCATGGTCAATATCACTATTTCAGTTAACGAAATAACATGCAATAAAAGGAAACAGAGAGACAATACAAAAACTTTGGAGCTAACATACTTTAACAGGATTGTATCCAAGGTGTATGGCAGCGTTGATCGACTCCATCACCCTTTCATGCCCTTTTCGCCTGGTCATGAATTCGAATTTTGCTGGAATCAATGTGTCTAAGCTAATATTCAACGCGCTAAGCCCACATTCTTTTAACTTTGGAAGTTTCCTTGCTAGGGTGATTCCGTTGGTAGTCATGGCCAAGGTCTTCAGCCCTTTCAAGCTAGACAGTTGTAAACATATTTCTTCAATATCTTTCCTAATCGTCGGCTCTCCACCAGTCAAACGAATTTTATCCACCCCAGAGCCAACAAAAAGATTAGCAAGATGGATTATCTCTTTCTGCGAGAGAAGCTTAGGGCTAGAAGTGAGTTCCACGCCCTCAGCTGGCATACAGTACTGGCAACGTAAATTGCAACGCTCCGTTAAGGATATTCTCAAGTAAGTGTGTAGCCTTCCGAAGGAGTCAACTAACATATCAGAAACAGAATTCCCTGTGGGAGCATCTTCCAATAACTTCTCACATGTCGTTGCATACATCTTTGTCAAGGATCCGCTCAGATGACCTTTATATAAACCTTGACCATTACTACTTCTGGATTGGTAGTATGATCTTATTCTACCGTTAACCTGGTTATGAACATGAATCACTGTTAGGCATGCACATCTAGACACACACACACACACACAGAGATGCGGATGCAGTAGGGGCCTAGCGGGGAGGCTGGGCCTCCACCGATTTTTCCTTAATTTAGATTGTGCATTTTTCCACATAAATTGGTTTCTTTATTTAATCACTTTAATATATTTTTATATCATTTCATTCTCAACGTTATATGTCAAATATTGCAACAATTCCCCTAGATAGCGAAATGAGATGTCTAATGCAAAAAAAAAAAAGAAAAGACACCACTTACCATTGGAATCTCTCTAATGCATAATATCCAAACTCAAAAGTGGCTAAACCATGGGCTATATGCATTATACAAACAAACAATAACAGAACCCCTCTAATCCCCAATCATTTGGGGGGATGGGCGGGGGATGATTGGAGACAGACCTAACCTTTGGCAATATGCACAAAATGGTTGCTCTCAGAATACCAATGAAACGGTGGCCCCTAAACCTTCAAGAACCGAGGAGCTATAGGAACATTTTGCTGCAGAACCATGCCCCAAATCAGAGCCGAAATGAATCAGGGGCAGATCTAGAGACCCAAATCAATTTCTATGCTTATTACCATGCTTCCTTCATTCATGGTACAGAGCATCTCACTAATGAGCACAACAGGGCTAAAGAAGGTGCAATAAGACCGCATTCGAATGCCCTAAAGCCACACCTAACGGAAGAAGCTAAAAAAACCAAACTCCGCTTTTGTCTTTCAATGTTTGAGCCTAACAGCTTTGAGAGCCAACCAATGTTCAAGCGTATGTATGACTATGTCCACATTGATGAGAAGTGGTTCTACTTGTCCAGGGAATCCGAGAGGTATTATTTGCTTTTCGAAGAAAAGGAACCATTGCGGACTTGCAAAAGCAAAAGATTCATTACAAAAGTCATGTTTTTAGCGGCAGTTGTGTGACCAAGGTTTGATGCGGAAAAAAATGAAACTTTTTTCGGACAAGATAGGAATTTTTCCTTTCAACTTCAAGGAACCTGCAAAACGGAAATGCTATCTTCCTTTAACTAGATAATGCGAAACCACACAACATATATCCGTTTGACATCGAATTTGTTGAAGCTGCAACTAAAGATGGGTTTGATATTTGCTATCCTATCAACCACCACAAAGTATGGACATGAATGTTTTGGATCTCGGATTTTTTTAGAGCGATTCAATCTTTGCAACATCAAGAAGCACCCGCTATGATCGATGAACTAGTGAGTGCCATAGAAAGATCATTCGAAGAATTATCATCGACAAGCCTTGATCATATATTTTTAACCTTGCAGAGGTGATGAAAGTTCAAGGGGGAAACAACTACAAGGTGCCATACATGGGAAAAAGCCAACTGGTGAGTGATGGGACCCTTCCTACTCAACTTCAATGTGAATATGAAATTGTCCTAAATGCATTGGCTAATCTGTAAATCTTAATCAAGGTAATTTTATGAGAATAAGTTTCTTTCGTTTGTCTAATTGTTTAGAATTCAAATATCTACCTTACGTTGCCTTTTTTCTTTTGTTCTGTTTTTCATGTGATGAAAGTTCAATCAAAAGACTTACTCTTTTTTGTTTAGTTTTGGAAAAGTTCTTCCAGGAACATGGACTTTCTTATTTTCATGGAGTAGGAGTAGTATTTTGGCAGCTGGTGAAAGAAGAAATGTGTAAAATGGGTATTGTAGAAACTGTTCAGCCCACTTTTTTTCGTTTGGGCAATGCTGAATCATCAAAATGTAAATGTAAATTTCTATGGAATAGAACTTGTCGTTAGTTTTGGATATTCTTGTGTTTTTACTTGTGGTTCTTTTTTTATTTTTGACTTTAGTATGCTGAGGTGGGTGGCTTAGCACAATTAAAAAAAAAAAAGAATGGTAAAAAGGGAAATTCACCATGTTTTTGTACTTGATTTTCACAAAAGGACTAAAATTTTGGAACAGCCAAAAAAGGAATACTGGACTAATATTAAGGGATGAAGGGAGTACGTAAAAGGGGTACACAAAAGCGAATTGCCGGTATTAAGGAATACACATACCAAGAGTTCATGGAACAGCATTTCAGAAAAAATCGAAGCAACTATTGTTCTTGAATTGGAAAGATAAAGATACCGTGATACCTGGTCATATGGTGCCCAGTTTTCATCGTCTTTCAAAACCTACAACAAAGACGTACAAATGTGTCTTAGTGCAATACATTGATCGACGTCAATCTCCATAACTGCAAACTTTGCTGAGCTTGCCAGTACCTCGTATGCCTTGCGGACATCTTGAAATTTCTTTTCAGCTTCAGGATCATTTTTATTTTTATCTGGATGCAATTGCTTTGCAAGCTGGTGAACAAATGTAATGAGAAACTAAATCTTAATAAATAAAATGATAACAAACCAACCCAATTTGCAACTCCTTTGGGGTCAATCCTACATTCCCTACTAGTTATATACTTACATCCATTAGTAAGATAAAAGAATGTAGCATATTTGAAGAACTTCGAACATGACTCATGAGAGCATGAGATGAGCAAGAACTTACCCCATAATAAGCTTTCTTGATTTCAGATGCTTTAGCATTCTTACTTGCACCAAGTGTGTCATAATAATCTCTTGCAGCCATAAATGCTGATCATGACAAGTTAATTCGAAGTAAACTACCATATACATCAGCATCCCATATAAAGTCCAAAAAGCAAGAAAGAAAAGCAATTGCAGCACGTCATTGTGCATGTTTTACAAATGTCATGCTTTATTGCTTCTTGGTTCTAAAGGAAAAGCTAACTCTGACATTGGTTTCTTGACCCTAGTGGTGCGCAGCCGACCACTAAATTCAAAGGCTCTGTTGTTTTGATGCAAACAATGCTAAAATGACAATTATTTTTCATGAAAAGGGCCTAGATACAATTTACTGTATTTAAATGAAGAAAAGTGTTGTGCATATACTACGTCAGTGAATTAGCGCTGTTAATCCAAACACAAATGGGCCAACACAGACACGGTACACCCTTTCGCAGCCATCGACCAAGAACAGACCAAAACAACATGATCTATGCCGGTAAAATGGATAACTGAAATCAAATCAGTAAATCATTTTTCTACCTACATTGTATGCAACCAAATAAATAGGAACGAATACATGATTAGCGGAGAAATTATGTCAAAATGGAGCCAAAATTTGAAATTTCCTTCTCTTTATAAAATTTCTTGGAACTTCACTCGTCTAGTTTAAACTGCTTTGAGTCTTACTTCTAGTGTCCTAGCTGGGCAAAGCTGAAGAGTCCGATAGTTCAATTAATTTTGTGAAGTTCGGTACAGCCCAAAAGGGCCAAAACTCTTAGAATTCCTCAGTACATAAAACAAACATGAAGAAAGTACCAGTGCCATGAATCGATCTTGAAGAGCCACCCCCCGAAACGGATTTGAATACTCCAAGCGGCAACGATCTTCTATTATTAACTGCTTTTTAAAGAACAAGAATCAACACAAAACTTAAAATGACGGACAAGAGCTAGCACCTTCGCGAGCAATTTCAATCTACAATAAAGCAAAAAAGGGCATCAACATCCATCGAATTCACAGTATCAATTACCATTTCCATAATTAAAACTAGTAAGAACCCTAGTCTCGTTGAATAACGCCGAGCTGTATGTCCTATAGCCCTCTCCCGATAACGAATCATATACCTGCAGTAATTGATCAGGAGTGATTACACACACAGACACCGACGTATATATATATATATATAGACACAGAGAGAGAGAGAGAAGCGTACGGCGATTGGGGAAGAAAGGAGGGGTTTGAGAGAGAGTGAGCGTCGAGCTAAGCGAACGAGTCTGAATCCATTAGAGGGGGCCATTGGAGGAATTTTTGTAGAATTTACGGGGACCAATTACGAGATTAAAGTAGAGATTTTGTTTGGGTTGTTGGTTGTATGAATGGAGTTTCCAAAAATTCCTTAAACCCTAACGACCCCTCAAAACGAACTTCAGGCTTGCGGAGGAAGACGACTTGTTGCGGTTTTTGTAGTTGACTCGTTGCGGTTTTTATAGTTTAGGATTAGGATCAGGAAACTTCCTGGTCGATTCTACAGTACCATTTAGATGACGTATTAGGCTCCCTCCTTTCAATTTCCCGTATTTTAGTCATCTTTTTATTTTTTGAATTTATCCCCCATTCGAAGAGAGGAGTTAAAGTAGAAAATTATAACTAACGTAAAAATGTTTTTTTAAAAACACAAAAAAAAAATCACTAATGAAGAAAAAATACTCTACAGTTGCCTTTTTTTATTTAAAGTATCATCCTATGCAATTTTTTTCAACTTTTATTTCATATTTCCATATAATTTTCTAATTCTTCTCGTCGATATGAATGAATAATCACAAAAAATACGGCAAAAAAAAATATGACAAGTAAAAAAAGTCATTTAAACAAAAAGAAAAAAATGGATAACGGAGCCTATGTCTTTTGTCTAAATTTTGAAAAGAAAAATAAAATACATGAAAAGTGTGTTAAAATTATGGGGTAAATTCTGGGTGTGTTTTTTGAGTATGTGGCAGTGCTCATGGTTATTGAATAAATTATACGGAAATGCTAACGGGTTTAATACACTAGTGTTTTTTTTTTTTTACCCTTAATGGGTGCACTATGACACCCGTTAGCATTTCTGAAATAAAAAACGGCAATAGGGGCAACAAATTGCACTTTAATGGTGTACTTTTTTACTTAATGGGAAGAGAGAGAATAATTACGTACCATAATATGGAAGGACAAATACAGTTAGACGAAAATGCCCATGACTTTGAACTTCCTCCCCCAAAACAAACCCCTCATCACCCAACCCCAATCCACATCTCTCTCGAACAAACCCCTCATCGCCCAATCATTCAGTCAAAAATTGTATCCATGGAATCCTTAATCAAAACCCCATAATTCCCTCTCTTCTCTCCCCGTCTCTCTCGAGTAGCAATAAACCCGTTTGGAGATTTGTGGGATTTAATAAGACTCGTGCTTTTTTAGATTTTTATTCTGGAGGTCTATGAGATTAAAATTCTGTCTGGAGCTCTTTTCAAACAAAAAAGAAAATTCTGTCTGGAGCTATTTGGGTGCTGGTTTTGCATATGCTTTTTTACTATATTGAATGTATATTTAAATTTGAGAGAAAACCCCAACTTCGATTCAGGTTCCCAACTTCAATGGAGACTTCGTTCTTGCTAATTTAATTAAAAAACAAGACACATATGCAGAAAGAGCAATGTCCGATAACAATAACAGTAGTAAGATTAGATATATATATATATATATATATATATATATATATATATATATATATATAAAAAGAGTAATAGTGTTTTTTATTTTTTTTTAAGTTAGATTCAAACCACACTGACAACCCAATCGGGTACAATGGCATTGTCAAAAGGTGCCATCTTAATTTAAAAATTGTATCCATAAAATCCCTAAATCAAAACCCCGTACTTCCCTCTCTTCTCTCTCCGTCTCTCTCAAGTAGCACTAAAGCCGTTTGGAGATTTGTGGGATTTAATAAGACTCGTGCTTTTTTTGATTTTTATTCTGGAGATTTATGGGATTTAAATTTTGTATGGAGCTCTTTTCAAACAAAAAAGAAAATTCTGTTTGGAGCTGTTTGGGTGCTGGTTTTGCATATCCTTTTTTACTAGATTGAATGTATACTTAAATTTGAGAGAAATCACAAACTTTGATTTAGGTTCCCAACTTCAATGGAGGCTTTGTTTTGGCTAATTTAATTAAAAAACAAGACACATATACAGAAAAGAGCAATGTCCGATAACAACAAAAGCAGTAAGATTAGATTATAAAAAAAGAAAGAGTAATATATATATTTTTTGTTAAACTATTAGATTCAAACCACACTGACAACCCAATCGGGTACAATGGCATTGTCAAATGGTTAGGTGCAATCTTAATTCACTCAAGGTCAACATATTTTTTTTTTCATTTAAGGAGTAATGGTTATTTTTTTTGAAATAAGAAGTTTGATTTTAAGGAGCAATGAATATTCTCAAGGATGCAGTTAATTCACTCAAGGGTGCAACGTTGATCTTCAATTTTCTCAAAATAAAAAAGCCAGATTTAGGCATCACACAAGCAACTCAGACTTCCTCATTTAGGTGCAATGCAATTCTCAAAAGGTGCAATTATAATTCACTCAAGGTACAACGTTTTTTCATTTAAGGAACAATGGTTATTTTTTTCAAAATAAGAAGAATGATTTAGGGAGCAATGCGTATTCTCAAACGGTGCAATTAATTCACTCAAGGGTGCAATGTTGTTTCATTTAAGGAGCAATGGTCATTTTTCTCAAAACAAAAAGTAGGATTTAGACATCACATGGGCAATTCAACTTCCTCAGTTGGATGCAATGCTATTCTCAAATGGTGCAATGATATTTCAGTCAAGGTGTAACGTCATTTCATTTAAGGAACAAGTGGTAATTTTTCTCAAAACATAAATCCGGGGTGCAATGTTACTGTCAAAGAGAACCATGTAAATTCAGTCAAAGTGCAACATTGTTTCATTTAATATTAGGCTTTTTCTGCCAACAATCCCAATAGTTATTCATGTCACATTAGTAAAAATTAAGTAAAGATATCTGTCTTGACAGTTCATAACGTCTTGATTAGAGGATAATACTCCCAAATGGAGTCCTAAAAGTCGTGTTTTCGAAATAGACTTGAAATGGACGGTGTATTTTGGAGGAAACCCGACTCCAACATACGTTTGCGTGAAATTATGTTTCTAAAACTTCATTGCCTCCTCGCGAGGATTGATAAGATAAAGCTGATGAATCACCGATGATAGAAAAAAGAATATTTTGGAACTTGGATTTTGTTTCTTAAACATGGTTATTTTTTTCGGATTATTTCCAATACCCAGATGGACTCGTACGTGGAGGACATCCCTTCAAAATTGACTTAAAATCATATCGTAAAAACAGACTTCAAAATGCATTCATCTGGAGTCGGGTTTTGTATTTTTTATCATGAAACCTGGGTTTGGTAATAGGTTGAAAATCACTTATTCCAGAAGATTAGATCGCAGGCAGGGAAGAAGAGGGTGACAACAATAAGTTTCCACAATATTGGGGGTAGAATTGTCCGTTCAAGATTAGGTTCAACGTATGTGCAATTATATTTTCCGTTTCATTTGTGTGGGGATTTTGGAAAACTGTGTCATTTATTCGCAATTGGTTTCCACTGCCACCACTGGCCCGCAATTTCCCTAAACAAAAAACAAAACTCCATTTAGGGCTTCTTTGATAAAAAAGCAAAAAATAGTTTTTTCGTTTTGTCTTTATTAAAAAAATTTACATTTTGTAGTTTTGGGTCAAGTTTTCGTGGTTCATGGCTTCGTCTCTACCATTTGAATCCAAAGAGGATAAGATTTTGGTTGAAACTAATTTTTTTTTAATAAAGCCAAAATTAAACCAATAAACTGGTTTATTTTGGTTTATTTTTGGCTTTATTTAAAAAAAATATTACTTTTGACCATAATTTTATATTCTTTGGATTCGTCCCAATAAACTGCGAAAACTCGATGCAAAATTAACAAATTCAAAAAAAGAAGAATAAAGACAAAAAATAAAAAACCAAAGCTGCGCTTTTTTTTTTTTCCCAAAGGAGACCTTGGATGATATTTGTCAAAACACCTCTATTTAGAGGGTGTTTGGCCCCCTCTTTTTTTATTTTTTGGTTTCTCTTTTTTGGTTTATGGATGTTTGGCAACCAAGGGGAGAAATAGTTTTTCCAAAAACAGTTTTTCCATTTTGAACAATCTGGGCCAGAAATCAAAAAGAGCTTTGGAGCTCTTTTTTGATTTCTACTTCTCATTTTCCCTTTCCAAAACACATTCTGCACATTTCTCCCAAACACTCCTCTCACATCCAAAACTCATTCTGACCAAAAGCCAAAAAATCAAAAAACCAAAAAGTCAAAAATCAAAAGCTAAAAAGTAGGCTCCCAAACACCCCTTGGTAAAGAAATTATAGCTGGCGAACCAAAAAGCACACCACACCCCCCCGATCTCTGCAAGTCTCTGCAAAATCTAGGGTTTGTTGGTTCGTCGCTCTCTCCTGTCCACTCGACAGATTTATATTGTATAAACACATGCGACCGCCAAATCCTCTCCAATTCGATCTAGGACTCGTCTGATTTCTCATCCAATTTGTTCCCCTCTTTGCTTATTGTCATCAAATATCATTGAAAAGGGTTTTCAATTTCAAGAATGATAATAATATCTTTCCTCTATCGGTGCTGTTCATCGTCATCGCTCGTTACAAAGCTTCGAAATCTTCGTGTATTTGGCCCTGGTCTGAATCCCTTCGCTCCCTACAACATCGCCAATCACTCTTCTCGCTAATTATTTGAAAACCGACTTTTGTTGTCTTCTTTTCAATCATGTAAAAGAAACCCACCTTGAAATCTCATTTATTCCTCCAAGTTTTAGGGTTTTGTGATATTGTAATATTAGTTGTGTTGGTTAAACCTTGAAGTTTGAGTTTTTATTAGAATTTGAAGCTTCTCTGGACCTATAGGTAGTTTCCTGCCTCCTGGGTTATACGCCAAAAAGAAGGGTTTTTGTGGTGTTTTGATTTAAGGAGAAATTTCTCTTGTTTTTTCAACTTGAAGCTTCAGTGAGCTATAAGTGGTTTTCTGGCTATTTCGATAATCCACTCAAAAAAGTATGCCAGAAGACAAGTTGGGTTCGTTTCGAAGGACCCAGAGCTTGCGTAGGTCTGGTGGGGATAGGGACGACCGAGGTTGGACTTCGCTTCACGTTGGTGCCCGAAGAGGTGATATTAGGGAGGTACGTTCTTTCGCTGTGTTGACTAATGTTTATGGTATTATTGATTAAATCCTGTTGTGTCCATGAAGTACCTAGTTTCTGCGTAGTCTTCTGTTCTTGTATTTTTAAATAGTAAAAATCAAAGATGTGTAGTTTTATAGCAACATAAGTAGTTGTTGAATTACCTACAATGGCTAATGCTATTTTGATTCAATGTAGCAATTAGTTGAAGTGCTTCTTTTTTGCAGCAGTTGATATACTGGCAACGGCCAGATTCCTTATGTGAGAGTACCACCCACATCTTCCCTTGTGATTGCCTTTCGATGTCACCGCTTTTATCTAGAATATGAACTTATCACTTATTGCGCTCTTTGAAAAATATTTTATGGCACCTCTCACGTGCCAGCTATCTGGCTCTAATACGTTTTCTTTCCCCTTGTATCATAGATTCGCTAAAGAAAGCAAACGTAAAATCTTGTTCCCGCTTCCCATCAAGAGTTGAATTGAATTTTTTTTATCTTTTAGTGTGTTTTAATTTTATTTAACAAATACAATTCAGAATTAACTGTAGCATGGTGTTGTTAGTCTCAAATTCAATAAACCTCATAGATTCCGGTGTAAGTTTTGGTTGGAGTTTTGTTAGTTTTTGTGGACCTTTTAGATTTTTATTTTTATTTTTATTTTTGTTTTTATGAATGCATTGCATTAACTACTTGATAAGAACATCATAGTAGAATTTTTGTTTTGGAAAATGAATAGCAAATTGCAAATTATCAGGTAGGGACCAATTAATTGACTTACAAACTAACTAGAATCATATTGGACCAGGTAATGCTAAGAAATCAACTGAAGTGACCTGTTTATTATTATTATTATTATTATTATTATTATTATTATTATTATTATTATTATTTATTTTTTTCCTGAAACTGGAACTAAACTGACCTGTTTAGGTTTGTGTGACTACCTAAAATTTTCCAATGTGGCAGTATTTTAGTTGAATCCATTTCTTTTCACGAGTTAGACCTCTAAATCCTCAAATTAAAACAAGTCTGCCGAAAAATGTTCTGGTATAGCAAATTGATGGGCATTAATCATTCGACATTATACAACTTGTTTAAATGGTAAAAATGGGGTCAAAATCTGTAAATATATCTAAATAGAATTTAATCCTTCAAATATGAAATACCCAGTCTTGTCACAGTATAGTACGTAAAAAATATATTTGCTCGTTGAAAGCAAGATCAACAAAGAAAGACTGCAAGTCAAATAGAATTAATTCAAAACAATCATAACCAAGGTTGTTGATACCGTTCGTACCGGCCGGTATATACCACTTCGTACCGGCCAGTATATTGATACCGTTTGTACCGGCCGGTATGTACCATTTCGTACTGGCTGGTATGTACCCTTTTGGCCCTATTCCGGTACTCTAATCTCTTGTTTCCCTTCCGGTACAATCTCGGACTGTTCCGGTGCACTGGAATGTTTTCCAGTCGTACTGGATCGTCTCGGTTGGTACCAGCCATTAGGGGAGAGAGAAAAAGAGAGAATTGACTACTTGTGGCTGGATAAGAAAGCAAGGAACAGTCGCCGGAGACGAAAGCAAAGAACAAGGGAATGAATGAGAAGAGATTGAGAAGAAAGAGAGGAAGAGAGAAATTTTATTTGAGTCTTATTGTTTCGTGGTGGGCGGGTCTGCTGACTCTGCCCATTTCATCTTATTAGGAGTACTATCAGAGCCTAGCCTAGGTGTAGACTTTAAGCAGAGCAGCACTTGGGTTTTGTGCTTTGGCTGTGGTGCTTTTTTTTGGTTTCTTCAGTGGTTTATCATTTTTGTATTACATGTCAGTACAAGTAATACATAGCATAGCGATAACTTATCACAATTCTTTAATGAAATATTCATATTTTTTTAACAAAAAAATTAAGTAGTGGTAAATCTGAGACGGTACCCGGTATCTCACCGGTACCAGTACGTACTGTACAATAGAGAAACCGGTACCTTAGCCGCTACGGTATTCAGAACCTTGATCATAACAAGTCTATCAAGCCTCGTACTTGGCATTAGAACAAATGTGCCACTCGGGCTGCATAAAATTGATAATGGCCCCATGTGAACTGTAATTCAATATTAATTCTCCCTCCATCCCAATTTGATAGTCCACTCTGAAATTACGTGCAATTTTCAAACTAAAAAATAATGTACTTACAAAATTAATTATTTTATTAATATGGATCTTGTTTGATAGATCTCATTGAGAACTTTAATAAGGTGCCAAAAAAAATTCAAAAATTATTTTGGTAAATACATTATTTTTTAATTTGAAAATTGCATGTAGTTTCGTAGTGGACTATCAAATTGGGACGGAGGGAGTACAAGTGAACCAGGTCCTATACTCGTGCCAATAAGATACATTGCAGTTGCCCAAATATATATGCTGTATGATTTTAGGAAATTCCGAATTCAATAATGAGCACAACTGTAACCAAACGAGTACAAAAAGATTACAGTGAAAGATTACTTTCTGCAATGTATTTCCGTAGGATGTCTTGTATATGATCGGTAACTTCAATTCAGTATGGTGAATGTCAGATATGTATAACCATCACGAGTAACATACTGAAATTCGATAACAATCTGCTACCATGTAAGCGTGTGATTCTCTCCAATCAAAGCTTCTCAAGTCTATCCTCTTTTATTTGTGCTTGACTAGGCCATGCATATATACTTCCCCCAGAATCATTCTCACTCCTCCTTGTAGTGGCTCCCCCGCTAAATGTCCCACGGTTTTCAATACTGTTACCCCTGTCTAGGCTTATTTGTTTTCAATTACGCTTCACTATGGCTCAACCATGATGTTCAACCATTAATTCCCCGAATGATTCTTCAACAAGCACTTTAATATCCTACAATCACTATTTATAACACCAATATATCTTACACAGTCCCTTTTTTTTTACCCTTCAAAGGCTAGTGTAATAAACTAAGTTCCTTTGACTGCCATGCTGCTTCTGACGCACCACCTTTGTCTACATTTTGGAAAAAGAGTTTCACGCTCTTCCTTTTGGGAAGGGCATTAAGGTTAAAAATATCATTTCAGTTAGTTCATGCTTAAGAGTTATTCCCATGTCCGAATAATCAATAATTAATTTGTTTAGAGCACCCCGTTGGTTTAGACTGTTAGTAGAAATGCGGGTGTTAACTGTTATAGCTACTTTGTACATTTTATTTTTTTTTGATTTTGGGGTTACGATTTTTTTCATTGGTGATCTGAATGAACTGTATAGAGGGGGTTACATATGGTGGACTTGCTATAATGTGTTTTTTTATTCAGTATTCACGGAATCATGTTGGGCCCAATATTCTTGTTTGAATTTTTTTGGAGTCGCTGGTAATACATGTAATGTAATACTAAACAGCTCTGAACGGCAGACTTCCATTGGTTCCTGAGTGGTAATAGAAGTACCATGAACTGGCTTAGGTGTTCAGTTATGGGTTTGGTGACTGAACCAAGCAATCCTTGTGGACCCTTGGTTCAAGATAGTGTCTATAGTTAGAGAGAGAAGGAAGCTGGAGAAGCCTAACATCCCGAAGTAGTTATATGTTTTTCACGCAATCTGGTTTAGAAAATTTTACCGACTCTCTTTGCCCTTTTGTTGTCCCTTCGTTAACTAAAACTTCCTTTTATTGATGCTCGACTACGAAGGCACAGACTATTTTAAAAAGGAAGAAACAAATTGGCAACCAGTGTTCGTACCATTGCGGTCTGGAAAATTTTCTCTTTCCTTACGTGGACCTTAATCAATGGGCACTTATTTTTTTTACATTGGTTCCATCTATATTGTTCCGTTAATTGATTTCAGCTCCTAGAAAATGGCAACTTAAGGTTGGTAAGGCCTGTTGGTGTAGATTTCATGAACAGTTGTGACAAAAAATTGGGAACCTTCGGGTTTTCAAGAAACAAGAAGCCAGCCTAATGTGAGTTTCTGTTTGGTGCTTTTTGAAAGATGGATAGTTAAAGAACTCTTTTTTTTGTTTCGAGAACAATAAATCAAAAAGTTCTGCATTTTGATCCTTAATTTTTTTGTTTAACTTAGTTTTTCTTTAAAGAGAACTCTTCCAAACATGACCTTTGCCCCTTGTGGAAGAACTACTATGGATGCTCAGAAGTCGAAAATTGGTCTTTGAACTTTTTTCTAGAACTCTTCCGCACACAACCTTCGAAGATGCTCACAAGTTGAATACGGAAAATGATTAAGAAATCTCTAATTCAAGTGATTGTTAGTAGAAGTTTTAGTCTGGAAAATTGACCATTTGGGATCTTTGTAGTGGTGGCACCCTTGCACAGGGTATTCGAATGAATACTTCGGCTTGGCATGTGCTTAGGGAAAAGATTCATATGGTCTCCCGTCACCCATTATATTGAACACTCATCTCTCTAACTCTAAAAACCTTACCAACTCACAAAAACCCCAAAAATGCCTTGAAATCCTCAACCATCACATCTCTCTCTCTCTCGTTGAAGGAACTGGATCCTCGCCAAACCAAACCGATCCTTATGTCCCGATAAATTGGGGTCGGCTACATGAATCCTGTTTTTCCATTGAGCTGGATTCTCGCCAGTCAACTTTATTGAGTTTTGACTGTTTGTGGACCCATCTCGTGCCCACTTTGATGATCGAAGTAGTGCATTTTTTCTAGAGAGCATCAAACACACCAAAAATCACGATGATCGGATATCAGTCGATATGATTCAGAAAACTAGCTTTTTATCAATTTAGTCAAATTATTCCCGTCATTTTTAGCTTTTTTAAAAAATTTATTATTGTTTTTATTGCATTGTAAGTTTTAAAATGTTTACTGACCAACAACAATTCTTGGTGCCACCACTGCCTTTTGGTCGGAAAAAAAGCTGATGTTTCTGTTTATCATGGTATTCTTTACTTATTGATCATTGGAAACTAGCGGTTGACATTTGCAGACTTTCAAATTTCCAATTTTTGTCAGTCTTGCTTAGATACCATGGAACACGTCAACATTTCTGATACACCTATGATTGCATTTGATAATTTAAAATCCATCTTTAGTTGCTGTTAGCTGTTTATATCGTTGGATCTCCTTTTCTGTGCAGTTTCAGTTTTGATAAAGAAATGAAGTGGATGCCCTTTTTGGTTTTGATAAGGAAATTTGACCAACTACTGTAATATTGTGAAGTACTTGGTGGTGACTGAAATTGAATTTATTGTTAGTGATTCTTAAGTTTTCCAACTAGGTATTCTAGGTATTGAACTGACTTCATCAGCTGAAAAGATTAAAAAAAATAAAAATCCTGCCATTCAGTTCCTTCAAATTGGTTAATATCAGTTCAGTGGCAAGATTTGAAGTAGAGATTCAGGAGTTTAACTTCAGTGGCTTGGGAAGTAAGACTTTTGTGCATCCCGGATGGTGGCCAATAGCCATGTGGAAAGGAATAGTAGAATTCATGTATCATATGATCTCTTATAGATAGATTGAAAACCTAAAGTAGTGTTTGGAGGGGATTTGTTTGTAAGTAAAGTTGAACAGACTTCTATCCGATGTCTCGTTTATGCCTTGCAAGTTTTCTATCTGATATTCAGATTGAAGCTTTCAGCGGGGATCTAAACGAGTAATCATAGTCAGAATTAGAAAATAAAAAGGTTTTAGGGTACCCTGGCATTTGATCAAATGGCGCTGGTAAGATGATGTTGTCTGTTTCTTGAAGGCTGTTACACCCTCCAAAAGTTCTTGGTTCTTCTGCTTGTTAGGTTTTGTGTCCCATGGAGTTGAGCATTCAATGGTTGGCATGTGTACTTAGTTTGCAAATTTTTTTGTACTCCATCCTGTGGCCCATGCTCTTTGGGGCATGATAAGGCCTTTTTCCTCTTTTAGCAGCATTGAAACTCTCAGTGGTGAGAATGGATGGATTGGGAACTGGTGATTGCTTTTTTCCTTTTTAATCTTGGACTCTGTCAGAAGATTAGGAATTGGCATTATGATTCTATATAATCATGGTTGGTACCCCATTGCTTACTCAGGAATTTTGTAAAATAAAGAGATGGATATCTTACTGGGTTATGTGAGAAATCCTTCTCCTACTGGTGTAATGTATGTTATCTTGAGTGTTTGAGTTTATTTATGGCATGAACAACTCGCAACATGAGTCTAGCTTATTGATATGTTCCAGAAAACTCCAATTGAATTTATTTGTTTTTTTTTTTATGAGAAAAAACCCGTGCTCGAGAATAACCCACTCTGAGGAAAGTTGGCCATGTTTCTTCTTTATCCCTTGTATATTTTTCTCCTGCTATGGTTCGTGTATTCTAAATGGTTTATCCATCTATTTGCAGGTGAAGCGTCTTCTGGATGAAGGAATGGACGTGAACGTGGCTGCTTGGGGCCACAAATCTCAAGGGGTGACCCCTCTTCATCTTGCTGCAGAAGGCGGCCACCTCAAAGTTATGGATGTTTTGCTTGAGCGTGGTGCAAATATTGATGCCCGAACTAAGGGAGCATGTGGTTGTAAGTATTGAATGGGATAGGAACTTGCAATGAATTGATAGAAGCTTACGTTAACTTGAGGGGCCGAGCTCGGGTTTTCACTTGAGGGGGACCAATATGAGAAAAATAACTTTTAACTCATCATTGTGATATGTTCTTCGTGTTTCTGAATAAAACATTGTAAGGTAATAATTGAGAAATAAGTTAAAATCTTTTGGTTACTGGTTCTCAATTTAAGAACCACGGTTCCAAGAACCGGTAATTATGGTTCGGTTACTGGTTCTCAATTAAGAACCACGGTTAGAACCGAACCGGACCGGACCGGACCGTATAATATTAATATTAATATATTTATACGTGTACATAATTATGTCTCTTTTTTTGGTAAGTTAATATTTTTCCCCAGTAAGGTATTCTTTTATGTTTATTTAGGGTAGAAATCTAATTTGTTAGGAAGTCGTTAATGTATTACTATAACTATTTGACCCTACTAATTCCTAATTTTCAATTTTAATTCCCTACTTAGGCATGCCGCTGAATTTATTTTCTTATTTTTAGACTATTACATTCTTTATTTAAGCTATTTTATTGGTTGTTTTCATCAATTTTAGTAGTTTTTTTTATTGATGGTAGATTGTGAAATACTATGTGTATCATGTGGACCTTATTTGGTTTCAAATCTTATAAAATCCTATAATTATTTTATGAATTGTTTGGTGCTTCAAGTACTAAATAATCTTTTGAGTTCATGTGTTATAAGAAAGTGTTCCAATGCCAATTGGGTAGAACCGGAATCGAACCAAAACCGGTCCGGTCTTCTGGTTTGGATCTGGATAGGTTCTACATGTATATTGGTTAGGTTTTGGTTCTTAATTTTCTAGAACCGGTCGGAATGGTCCGGTTATTGGATTTCTAGAGAATCGGTCCAATCCTGATCATGTGCACCCCTGCCGCATTTTTGGAGTGCAGATGGTAAATTTTGGAGTGTGAAAATCAAATTTCCTAATTTATTAAACATGCTATACACACACTATTTTTTTTGTCAATAGGTAGACAGTTTATTGATTATGATAAATGTGAAATATCGAAAAGAACTTCCCTACTCACCCAGCCTGGACGGATTCCCTTCCCAAGTTCTAGGTAGCTTGATAGATAGGGCGTTTTTAGCCACAGCATGAGCCACCCTATTACAATCATGAGGAACAAACGAAAAGGAAACATCACAAACGAAACTAGAAAGTCTAATGGTATCTCTGATGATCACCGCTAAGCTTGAGTTGGCAACCTTACTCCTTGAAGCATCTGGATCACACATCGTGCATCTCCTTACCCCCTTCCTCTTTGGTCTTGGTCACTGCCCATCTAAATCCCAATGCCTCCACACCTTCAGCAGATTGAATGTTGGAAATTGGTATAGCTGTAATCCATTTTACTTGTCCCAAATGATCCCTGGCCACCAGACCTACACCACCTCTCTTTCCTGACACAGCAAATGCTCCATCAGAATTAGGCCCAGTTTTTCAAAAGATTTTAGCACCCAGGTGCTAAAATCATGATATTTCAAATCAAAAAATGAAGTGGTTTTGTTTATCGTTTTTCGATTTTTTTGCACCAAACTAAAGTACACGAGGAGTACTTTAATTTGGTGCGAAAAAAATCGAAAAGCGATACACGGACCACTTCATTTTTTGATTTGAAATATCATGATTTTAGCAATTGGGTACTAAAATCTTTTGGAAAACTAGGCCTTAATCTTCAACACACATGGTTCGGGGGACTCCATCTACTAAGTCCTTCCTCTGTTGGCGGTCTCGGTTCTTTTGCTTTAGTAGTGGCTAAAACAAAATCATGAAACTTAGTAATGCCTTGGCTCAAAATATCCTGCTCCCCAATCCACTTCTTGTTGAACACCCAGTCATTCCTAGCCTTCCAAATGTGCCAGCACACAAACGCAAATAGCCCTAGAAGCTCCTTCCGATTCTCCCCATTAGTAATGGATCCCATACTTGTCCACAACTCTCCAAACTGGGCAGAAAACATATTTTCCGGTCTGAACCAAAAAGGTGAGAGTAACCACACTGTACAAGTCCACTCACAGTTCATCACTACATGGGTTGTAGTCTCCTCCATGAATCCACAGACTGGACGCAACATCGTTACCGGTTCTTTCCTTTGGACTAACATCTTGTTAATAGGAAGGATATTGTGCAAGCTGCGCCGTAGAGATAGTTTGAGTTTGTTGGGGGCTTGAATATGCCATATCCGTTTTATTTATCTTCATCTGCATTACATCCACTTGTATGCCTGCGATCAACATTGCAGTTTTGAGCTACCTGCTTTGCAATTGTGTTCACCAACTTGACTGAGAATTTTCCATTCGGTGAACCAAGGGCCGATATGTTGCTCGAGTGCGGTGTTAGCATTCATGCTTGAACTAAGGGTGCATGTGGTTGTAAGTATTGTGATAGCAACTTACACGGATTCGATAATAGCCTGCTTCGTGCATGCTCACTAACAAGTGAACATGCCTGAAATTATCTCATGGATCTTTGGTCACCCTCTCGTCCCTACCCCCTCCCATCTCTCTTCTTTGTTCTTTTTTTCTTTTTTCCCTCCCTGCTCCCTTAGTTATTCGGTTTCTGTTATAATTGTTTTTGCACTTTGTTACATCCAGGGACTCCACTTCACAATGCAGCTAAAGAAAGAAAGAAGCAAGCTGTTAAATTCCTGGTGGAAAATGGGGCATTTTTGCCAGCTGATATGAACGACACCAGGTTCAATCCGCCGCTCCATTATTGCCCTGGTCTTGAATGGGCTTACGATGAGATGAGGCGTCTCCAACAAGAGAATTCATCATCCGCTGAGGCCTCTTGCAGTTCTGAGAATTAGTGGTCACTTCAGCTCCCACTTCCTATATTTCGCTGCTGTAATGTCCTTTTAATCACCCACTACTTCTATATCCTTGTTTTGTGACTGTCGATCTTGTCATGGACCAATATTCAGATTATTGGTGCTGGTTTATCATGTCTTAAAAATCATGTTAATAGTAAACAACATTTTTAGGGTTCGTGGTTTGTATGTGGAAGCTATATCCTGTAAGTGCATTTGGAGTATGTGTCTGCAGTTGAACAGTTGTATTTGTCGCTGTTAAAATACAGTAGTATCTTGTGATTCAATCTGTGTCCAGTCATGGGTGGAAAATTTGGCCTGTGCATTGATAGTGGTCCATGTCTTGTGGATACAGATTTGTTAGACAAGCGTTGCAGTTGGTTTTCAATCTACATGATGGTGTGGGTCCAGTATTTTCATTTATTTATGGAATGGCGAAGATCACTTTGATTTAACGGTTTTGTATTGATGAGCCGTAACAGGACTGAAAATTGGGCTCCGTTTGTTTGGAGGTAAAATATTTTACCTTACCTATTTTCTGTTGTTTGGCTAGAAAAAAAGGTAGTAAAATTATTTCCGAAGTAAAACATTTGACCCCCATGGGGTGAAATTGTTCACACCTTATCTGAGCCGCAAGTCATTTTTGGACTAGCAACCTCGATGGCCTGACATTTCCTAAATTTCCATTATCTTCGGATCATCCCTTCTCCCGTTTACTCCATCCGTGCGATTCTCTATCCTTTGATGACGACCGATCACCGGTGTCCCCGGCATCCCTGTGATTCTCCTATTGCTTCATCATCCCTTCATTCCAGGTTTCAAAAAATTCTCCCGTCATTTTTTAGATTATGGATTAATTACATGTCAGTCTGCTCAGAATTCCCGTTCGTAATTCGTATTGTATTATAGCTTGAAGTTTCTCACTCGTAGATCAGAAATCGGTATGTCAGAGTTGAAAGTATATTTTGTTTTTTGTACAAAGCTCAAGTGCTCTGATGCATCTCAATAGTCGCTGGTGTTGCTGCTAGAGCTGGATATGTGTATAAAACATAGCTATTTCTTTTGGGTTTGGATCAAATGGTGTTGAAGTGAATTAAAACATATGATGTTGATTGAGACTGGTAATTTTTGCGCAAATTGTTTGTTGAATTGTACTCTAATTTTTATCATAACAAGAAGATTGAAATTTATGATGATATGGCTTTAGTGGTGACCAAAGATCGTGCCAAAGGGAATTTTGCTCAATCATTGGTGACGTTGACTTGGAAGTTAGGCCAGAGATTGAACCAATACATTTGGATGATGAAATTGCCTTCAAAGACATCTCCAAAGAAAAAGAATGATGGAAAACAATCAGCATGCTCAAGTGGAACTTCATCCCAACCAAGATCTCAACACAAGCGTGGTCGTGATACTTGTGACGAGGAGTCCGATATCAAAACAATTTCAAACAAGCTTGGGCAAGTTGCTGATGCGATTACTAGGTTGACATGGGATAAACTCAATGTGCAAGCTCTTCACGATGAAGTGATGAAGATGGAAGATTTTGATGAGGCTTTTCTAGTTGAGCATGAAAGGCTTGGGAAGGCATTTATGGCAAAGAGCATCAACCTCCGAAGGATTTGGCTTTAAAATTTTAGCAAGTGAATGACTTGCCAATTCTTAGGATGGAGCCAGAGGGGGGCGACTAGTACTATATAGAAAAACTAATTTTTTTCTTATGAATTATATAGGCTCGCCCCTCCAAAGTATTTTGGGAAAAAAAATTTGCCTCTGGTTAGTGAAATTCTTGGCTTCATCCCTACCAGTTCTTGTTGCTATTAGCATATCTCGCTGTTTAAGAAATCTTTATGTACTTCTTGACTTTCATTCTCTTGTTATGTCTTGAATTTAGAGATACAAATTTTAATTTGTTCTTATGTGATTAGATAATCCTTTGATGAGCTTATAGAATGGTAAAATGCTTGGGAGGTTCTTAGAGATACCTATGTTAGTTTGTTCCTACGTTCTAGTTTTTCATATGTTTAGGGTTTTAAAATGTTTGAGAGGTTAGAGCTCGACTTAAATTGTAGACTAATACATAATATTTGTGTTGAAAATTATTTTGACAAGCAAACAACGGAAAATCATTGTTTTGGAAAATATTTTTGTCCGTGCCAGCCAAACACCGGAAATAAAAATAAAAAAGTTTGTTTTGAGCAAAAGCATTTTACATGGAAAAGTATTTACATTGTAAAACATTTTACATCGAAACAAACAGGGCCTGGGGTAATTTTATCCAACGTTTGATGATGGGGTTGGAGTGAACTGCAACTTTTCTTTTCCACATTTCCCCACTGATGAGAAAGGGTGATTCTATTAACAGCCCCTTATTTTCTCCATGTAACCCATTTTCTTCATTCAACCCACACCTAAAAATTTCCAAACCAATTTACGCCATACAACCCACAAAATACACCTAAACTACCCAAAATACTCTTAACCATACCAAAACCCTAAATCACCCCCCCCCCCCCCCCCCCCACACACACACACACACACACCGATTGTCACCATTTCTCTATTCTCTTTCTCTCTCTCTAACTTCTGCCATAGTCACCGTCGATCCTCCACCGTTGAAACAGTCCGGTAAGTGTCTCCTCTCGTCTCTCTCTCCCACGTCCGCTACTCACTCACTCTCTCTCTCTCTCTCTCTCTCTCTCTCTCTCTCTCTCTCTCTCTCTCGTATATGTGTATAGGACTAAAATCTCAGGACTCTCTCTCTCTCTCTCTCTATATATATATATATATGTGTGTGTGTGTGTGTGTGTATAGCAAACTAATCTGAGGATTTCATGATCGAATTGAACAATGTGAGTTGGGTTGGGGTTTCGACTTAAATTACATTGTCTGTTAATTTGGATTCGGGTTTCGACCAAACTGTTTATGTTTTCGTACTATGAATATTGAAATAAACTCCAAATTTCGACAACCACATGTCGATTTACGTTAAATTACATTGTCTGTTAATTTGGGTTCGGGTTTCGACCAAACTGTTTATGTTTTCGTACTACGAATGTTGAAATAAACTCCAAATTTCGACAACCACATGTCGATTTACGTTGAGGTCGAATTTGCTTGGTTTGGTATTGGGTATTTTCGACATCCCCATGTCGAAATTTATTCCTCTATTCATCTTATTAATCTTGAAACAAGTTCTTGTGAAATTTGTGGGATCTATGTTCAACATCATCCTGTCGAAATTTAAGTCTATTTTCGACATCCCGATGTCGTAGTTTATTCCTCTATTCAGCTTATTAATGTCGAACCAAATACTTGTGAAATTTGTGAAAAAATTGGACATTGTCTATGTTCGACATCACCCTGTCGAAATTTAGGTCTATATTCAACATTGCAATGTTGAAGTTAATAATTGTGGTCACATTTTGCTGTTTTCGACATTAGCATGTCGAAATATATATATATATATATATAGGATAATGATCTAATAAGGGATCCCTTAACCAAAATTTGGTGCGGACCACCCCTTTTTTCACCTTTCCGAGCCAAATTTTGACGATCCATATGTACAGTTTTACCGAAAATTGTATGGATCAAGCCCTTCCGGGTATTTTTTTTTTTGCCGAATCTCCGCGTAGGCCCTTAAAAATGCATTTTAAAAACATTGAGCGGTTCGGATCGTCAAAATTTGGCTCGGAAAGGTGAGGTCCGCACCAAATTTGGTTAAGGGATCCCTTAGGAGATCGTTATCCTATATATATATACACACACACATTAAATGAACCATAGACAAATTTGTGAAATCTACATATTTCATATTTCGACAGCTACATGTCGAATACTAAATCTATTTTCAAACTGAGAATGTCGAAGTTCCCTGAACCAGAGAACATGTTTGCAGTATTCAACATTTGTTTGTTGATATATGGGGATTATTTCAACATGAACATGTTGATTGAAGCTTTTTTATTCGACACCCTAATGTTGAATTTTATACTTGTACATAATACTGATTCACATGTTATCAGATTATATTTTGTGATTTTATATAGGCTATGGCTCGTTCACCGCTTAGAGGTCGAGGCGGAGGCGGAGGCTGAGGCCGAGGCCGATGTCGAGACGGACCTCGAGGAGGAGGTAGATTCTGTGCGGAGCCAGAGGTTGAGGAGTCTGGGACAGAGGTTGAGGTTGACGATGAATCTTTGACTCAGGAAGATGTTGAGGAGCAGGAGGATGCAGCTGACACTCAGCCTCGGGGTGGACCGGAGGACAGGAGTTTGTTGGTGAGTTTTGACACGTACGTGGCTGCTGCAATTTGGCAAGGACAAGAACGATAAACACTTAGACTACACCACCGTCCCAGTTACCTAAACAAGGAGTTAAAGGACGAAAGGATGAAGGAAAAGATTAAATATTCAGGATTGCTCCCGTTGACATTGATTACACACTACATATGCAATTCCCATAGAGTTTCTGCGTTTGCTGAAAGGTGGCATCCGGAGACAAATTCCTTTCACTTTGACTTTGGAGAGATGGGACCCACACTTGACGATGTTGGGCAGTTGCTTGGGATCCCCCCTTATGGGTTGGTTGTGCACACGAAGGATGCGAGGGATGCTAAGATTCTTCTAAAGGGACTTGCTTGGTGTGTCAGAGAACAAAGCTAAGGATGCACTTGCAAAGGCAAAGGGGGGTCAAGCAGTGACGTTGGATTGGTTGTGGCTGTATTTTAGTGACTTGCGTGAGAGCGACACAGACGAGATGGGTCAATTATTGTTCTCGGGCTTACCTACTCTACGTGTTTGGTTGCACACTTTTTTGTGACAAGACAGGGAGCAAGGTAAATGTTACCCCCTTGCGCTATTGGAGAACTTAGATCGGGTGTTGCAATATGGGTGGGGTGCTAGCATGTTGGCGTTCTTGTATCGGCAGCTTGGTCAAGCAAGTAGGAGGGACACGAATATGTGTTGCCAACAAGTCAAACTTTTCTCAAACGAAGCCTTTATTCCCGTAATTTGGAGGCCAACCAGGTCGTGCATCTTCTCCCAAGCATTTTCAAAATCGCCTTCGGAATATGCAAGATGCCCTTTCAGAAGCTTATGTGCAGACTCGGTCCTGTGGATAAAATGATAGAGTTAGAGTAGAAAAATACAATGAGGCTAGTATGCATAAAAAGGCGATGAAGAGTTAACCAATTACCGGTTGCTAGTTAGGTTGTCAAGGTGCATTACGTTGTCCGTCCAAGCTGCTACGAATCTGTCCCTGTACGGTCCCAACCAAGTGTTCTCAACGTATTCGATTGTCGAACTATTATGCACCGCAAAGTCACGCTTAAGAGTAGCAAGCCCCTGCTCGTAGTCTGATATTGTTGACATGTGTAACAAATTGCACCAGGCATGCTTGAATTGTTGCCAAGTCTTGTCATCGAACTTCCTTCTACTCTTGGCAAAAACATTCTTCTCAATATGCCACCGACATAGGAGATGGGTGGCCTTAGGGAACACTCTTGCAATGGCATTCATGAGAGCCAACTCCCTGTCTGTGACAACAACCTCAGGAAGTGAGTCTGGATCCATCATGCCTTTCAACTTCTCCAATACCCACATGTAGTTGTCCTCCTTCTCCCCATCCATGAATGCAAAGGCCATGGAGAACGTCATCTCCGTCGATGTGACGCCGACTATTTGAAACAAAGGAAACCTATACCCGTTGGTCTTGTAAGTGCAATCCATCAACAACACCCTAGAAAAAGCACACAACATGTCGCTAGCAGTAGGATGCGACCAAAACAAGTCGCTCACACAACCATCGTCACTAGTCCGGTGAAAATGAATGTATTGGCAATCTTGTAACTTAACCAATAGGTATTGCATTTGCAATCTTCCCGCTCGCTCCTTAACTCGGTGCTTGTGGCGTGCATTATATATGGATTTAATTGTGGTGACATTGAATTCATCCTTGCCCTTAATTACACTTAGTATTTCTCTACGTTTCGACAAAGGAAAAATGCACATATCAACCAGCATAGTAGTTTGCTCAGAAGACAACCTCCCAGGATAAGGATGCCCCTCAAGCTGATCCACAGGAGGATGGTTATGATTGCCATTGAAGACTTTCACGGTCCAACCATCTAACTCCTTTAAACACCTTAACTCAAATGGGCATTCACATTTCTTAGAGCCGGTGGCGCGTGGTATGTTCTTCATCCCCTTTTCGTTTACTCCTTTGCCAATTAACTTGTTCTTGTTCACAAACTTTCTGTACTTGCGACCCCGTTCACAACTAAATCTAATCCTAGGTTTTCGGTTTATTGGTTATAACTCGGACGCCTTTATGACAATGACCAATCCATTTTTTTTACCGGTCGATATTATCCAATGTCTCATCTCTTCTTCGGTCGAGAAAAGAATTCAATACACCTTAAAATTCATAATTGGAAAAGAAGATTGACATTTTCAAAGCACTCACCGAGTCCGTTGTAAAATTTTAAGTATAATCGTATAAGGATGGTGGGCCTGTGTCACTCCCATGCGTTGACGCATAACCCTGCAAGTAGCAAAATTGTGAAACTCTGTATTTATTTCAGTATGAACATGTCAAAAAAATGTACCATTTTCAACATCAACTTGCCGAAAAATATAACTATTATCAACATTTGCTTGTCGAAACGTATTGTACTACCAGAATAGGAAAGTTTATAAGTATAAACTTTGACATCCAAATGTCGAAATAAGATAATAATTTCAACATTGTCTTGTCGAAAGGTATTGTACTACCAGATTATGAATATTTACAAGTATAAACTTCGGCATCAAAATGTCGAGATAAGTTAATAATTTCAACGTTGTCTTGTCGAAACTTGTAATATATGAAATTTTCCTTGTATCTTTTTCGGAATGAAAATGTTGACGTAATGAGTAGATTTCGATATTATGATGTTGAAAAAAGTGAATTAAGTCGACAATTTATTACTGAACTTTGTCTTGCATAATGTGGGTTAAGTAAAACGTTTCAACATCAATATGTTGAAAAAGTTTACATATTTTGGAGTATGAATGTCGAAAAAAAAATGCAGTTTTTCAGAATTGTTCTTGCTGTTCGAATGGGAATGCGTACCTCTTCACGACATTTTGGCTCCACGAAAGGAACAATGTCTATCACAGCAACTTGGCTCTCCACCATTGTATTGTCTACCAACAAATTTGATTGCATTTCAATTGTTTCTTCTTCAATTGAATATAAACGTTCAAATGGATCTATGGAAGGAGAAGAACCCACCATTGATTGATTGTCTAGTCCTTCATTCTCCATTGAGAGTGAGAAGAAGAGGAAGTTAACAGGTGGAAAAGGGGTGGCGGTGGGGGTGGTGGTGAAAGTAGCGGTGGAGGTGGAGTGGGCGGGATTTGGTTTCCCTGTGGTTTAAAAAAATTTCAACAGTAGTGAAGAAGAAGATGGGTTTCGCTGATGAAGAGTAATGTAGGGGCATTTTGGTCTTTACACAGTAATGGAAATGGAGGAGTTTTTTGTGGGTTACATAGAGAAAATAAGGGGTTGTTAATAGAATAAAAAAGAACATAACAAATTTGTAATACTTTTAGCCATTCCCTGTAGCTTTTCTTTTCCACATTTCCCTACTGATGAGGAAAAGAACATAACGAATTTGTAGTAATACTTTTAGTCATTCCCTCTTTCCAGCCATCATTCTCTTAGGCTCCGTTTGTTTAGGGCAACTTCAATCCACCTCCATTCCTCCAAATGGAGGGTGGATGTAACACATTGAGGGAAAATTTTGTAATTAATGCCCACTTTTCTTTAATTTTTGTACTTTTTAGGAGGGGCCCATCCTCCAAAAATAGAGAAAGGAGAACAAAATGAGATTTGGTCCTCCATATTTGGAGGATCAAACTAGTTTTGGAGGACCAAATCTCTAAAAAGGACAATGGGCCCCTCCAAGATTCTCGCAAAAAGTACAAAAAATAAAGAAAAGTGGGCATAAATTACAAAATCTCCCCTCAATGTGTCACATCCACCCTCCATTTTGGAGGAATGGAGGTGGATTGAAGTTGCCCTTAGGGTGGAAAACATTTTTTGGGGAAAATATTTTTCTGCTATTTGGGTGCAACAAAAAATTAAAGTCAATGGAAAACCTTTTCCAAAGTTAAAAAGTCAAAAGAAAAAATGCACCATACCTCTGAAAAATGTTTTCCGTTTTTAAGACCCGGAAAATATTTTCCCCAGGGCGTCTTGCTCCCAACCTCCCATCCCCGACATAAGCCTCCTCCCACCCCCGACGATGAGCGTCCTCCCTCCCCCGACGATCCAAGTAATGATTCATCTCTCTCTCTCTCTCTCTGCCGAGAATAAACAGTTGAATGAATGGCATTGTCGACTTCTAGAGGAAGCGTGGTGAGTGAGATCTAGACGATCAAGTTCGAATTCTACACTGTTTTGTTTTTTCAACGTCGATTCTACATGTTGTAGTATACGATACACGATCATGTCGATCGGCAGTCGTCCGAGATTTCTACACTATCG
Organism: Vaccinium darrowii; assembly: GCA_020921065.1. Taxonomy (NCBI): domain Eukaryota; kingdom Viridiplantae; phylum Streptophyta; class Magnoliopsida; order Ericales; family Ericaceae; genus Vaccinium; species Vaccinium darrowii. Next base: position 20,338,426 of record CM037157.1, read on the forward strand.
ATCGAGCAGTTTATGTTTCTGCATTACTTTGCATTTCGAGATTGTTTACTTGAAGGTTTAGATTGCAATTGCACAATTTTGGATTTGATTGCTTAATTGACTTGGTCCCCTTCGTTCCTTCACTTTCTCGTGGTGGGTTCTATGAAATTAGAACGATTTTTTTGGATGCCATAACTCTATCGGGGTATTACTGGTCCAAAATTGTGCAACTGTAATCTAAACCTTCAACTAAGCAATCTCGAAATGCAGAAACATAAACTGCTCGATCGATAGTGTAGAAATCTCGGACGACTGCCGATCGACATGATCGTGTATCGTATACTATAACATGTAGAATCGACGTTGAAAAAACAGAACAGTGTAGAATTTGAACTCGATCGTCTAGATCTCACTCACCATGCTTCCTCTGGAAGTCGACAATGCCATTCATTCAACTGTTGATTCTCGGCAGGAAGAAACAGAGAGAGAGAGAGAGAGAGAGAGAGAGAGAGAGATGAATCGTTACCTGGATCGTCGGGGGAGGGAGGACGCTCATCGTCAGGGGTGGGAGGAGGCTTATGTCGGGGATGGGAGGTTGAGAGCAAGACGCCTGGGAGAAATGTTTTCCGGGTCTTAAAAACGGAAAACATTTTCCAGAGGTATGGTGCATTTTTTCTTGAATTTTTAACTTTGGAAAATGTTTTCCATTGACTTTAATTTTTTGTTGCACCCAAACAGCGGAAAATGTTTTACACATAAAATGTTTTCCACCCTAAATGATAAGTCCCCAATATTGTAGATATCCAGGGCTTATCTAGCTCATTTTGCTCACACACACACGCGATTTCGTGCCTTAAATGTTTGATATGCGCGTAGTGTTGTTTTTGTTAAGTTACAAGTTAAATAAGCGAATAAGCGCGTTTTGAGCGATATTAGGAATTATCCCAAGTTACCAAGGGTCATGTGCCCCATGGCACGCCAACACCGGGCCTCACGAGCCACGAAACGACTATTCGGCCGAGGCCTGGGAATGCGAAAAGTCATATGCTCACGCCGTTGGATTGAAAGCGTGCCGCAAGCTCATAAGGACTCCCGGTGGAATCCGGGAGTAACCAAGCATGCACGAAACCAAGGAACACCTCCCCGAGGGTCACACAACTTGTTTTAGTGTTTTGAAGGAAGTCCGGAAACACAGAAGGCCAAGGGAGTGACCAAAGGCATCATCGGACCAATAGTGGATCTATCCACTCCCAATAGTGGATCGATCCACTCAAGTCAAAAGTTCATCAGAGCATAGTGGATCTATCCACTCCCAATAGTGGATCGATCCACTCAAGAAAAAACATGGTCAGAGCGTTCTGGATCGATCCACTCCCAATAGTGGATCGATCCACTCCACCCTAAAAGTTCATCAGCAATAGTGGATCGATCCACTCCCAATAGTGGATCGATCCACTCCCGTCCAAATGACACCAGAGCATTCTGGATCGATCCACTTCCATAGTGGATCGATCCACATCAATCCGTGGAGCATTTTTCAAGCATTTCAAGCACTTTTTGTACTTTCTACTTATGGAAAGTTTCTATTAAAAGCATTATTAGGATATTTTGATGAGATGGAAGGTGTTTGTATATATTTCCCTCTCCCTCTCTCTCCCCTCATCTTCTTCCTCCATTAGTTTTGTTCTTAGTTTAGTTCCACCTTCTCTCTAGTTTTTAGGGTAGTTTCTCTTTGATCCAAGGTTTTCATCTTCATTAATGTTGTAAGTGTACTCTTAATCTTTACAAATCTACTGTTTATTTGTATTTTCTTCATGTTTCGTATTTTCATGTTGTTCTTGCTATTTCCATTGAAAACTCTAATTTCTAAGTGTTGTTTGTGATTTTCTCTAGTGTTAATGTTGTAGGCCAACTTAGGTTCTTCACGTAAAATTAGTTTTTAAGTTTATTAATCATGTTTTGCATCTCCTTCAACGTTCTAATCTTATTTCTTGCTATGGTTTGTGAGTAGTTTAAGTAGGCTTAGTCATGGGGTGGTTAGCATAGTCATGGGGTGATTAGCACTCCATGACTTGGGATTAATTCATCCATCTCATGTTAAGGCATACATTGTTTGTCTATCAAATATTTGGGGTTGCACTTTTATGTACCAAAGAGTGGGTTTGTTAATCTCTTTGATCACACGTAGCCAAGAGCTTGACTACTTAGCACGTGTGATGCTTTGGGCGATGTCAACCCATTCGTTTGCAAAATGTACCGAAAACCTCTAATCTTTGGTAAACACATTTTCTTGTAAATGGTTTTAAAATCTAAATCTTCCGTTCGGGGGCATTTAACGATGCCCCGAGCCGGTTATCAAGAGGGGATGGATTAGCCCAAGTCATGGTCGTTAAATACCCCTAGACTTTGTCTTAGTTTAATTTGTCATTTTTAATCTTCCGAGTCGTTCTCGAAGTCGAGAGAATTCCACCAAACAAACTCCAAAAGCCAAGTTCGCCACTTTAAGGCTAAAAACCTACAGTGCAAGACAACTCTCACGCCGGGTGCGTTCGGTCCCTGTGGATTCGACCCGGTCTTACCGGTTATTATGCTACCGCCGACCTAGCCCTACGCTTAGGGCGACACTCTCTACGACACAATCCAAGGTCTCAAGCACTAAACAAACGGAGCCTAACTTTCAATTTGCAACCCATTTCCATAAAAAAAAAAAACTGCAACCATGCTGGTAAACCGCACTTCATCAGTGTAAATGGAGAATAATCATACATCCGAAAGAATACGACACGATAGTCTGAGTTACTTTGATCGTGCAATATAATGTGATTGGGGTGCGAGTTGGGCGGCGAGGAGAGGGCATGCACGCTGTCGAAGTTCAGAACTAAGAGCCATCCCAGGTAAAAATTAGACACACCAGATGCCCAAAAATAGCTACGAGGGTAAAAAAATTCCAATGTACTAACATAGAATGTTGAGTTGTAAACATTTGCAATGACCCCATCACTTCGCTGTTTGACGTAGGAGGGTTTGTTTTTCTTGTCCTTTTGCAGGTTCTTGATGACGCTCTTTTCATGGTTTCATGATAGGATGTATCATTGGATTGGTTATTTATGTCGGTTTTCTCATGTTTTGCTACTATTTATGAATGAAGTTCAAACTACTGGTATATGCATCAAATCTCACGCTGAATTCAACCTGCAGCCTCCTCTCAAGCACACACAATTCAGTACAGACAAAATCGCATAAATCCATGGAAATTGTTGATCTGAAAAACACAAATGGAATTCAGTGAGAAGCGCATTCCATGAAAAACCTGAAAAAATCGTTGGTATTTCTTTCTGAAATCATATGTTCAGCATCCATAAAAAGCAATGTAATAAAATCCTCTCAAGTATCTCAAAATTTAACATTCTGTAACTCGTGCAACAGAACTACACAAGCTTGCATGTTCAGTGACGAATTAAAAGGGATGCGGAATAGCAATACGAGCACCTGCTATGGTGAGACAGTTGCAGAATAATTACCTTCAATTTATAAACCAACATTTTGAAATGGACACAAAGATAGCATCTTCCACCAGAATCATCATCCCAAAGATGCCACGGCGCGGGGAACCCCTATCGTCCATTGGGTCAATACACAAAAAGAATGCGGCCACAAAATTTTCCAGAACAGGAGGGGGGAAAAAACCCTTCATAACAACGATGACCATCACAAAACAATGCCTACTTTACACACAACTTTGGTACAAACTCTTCAGATGCACCTTTTACAACTATAACTCCATATTTATACTCCAAAACCAATATAGTGTCCAAAGTACTCACTATCCAGGTATCTCCCCTTCCTCTAACTCCTCATCCTCAACTGGGATGCCTCTGCTGAAAGCTGGGTTTTCCCTTCTTTCCTCTGGTCCCACTTCCTCAGGAAACATACCTTCCCAATCCAGAAAGTCATCAGGATTAGTTTGTGCAATAAGATCCGAGTATGCATCAATCAACCCCTGCTCAAAATCAAAATCCGTGTCCTCAAACACCCCTGGGTTCTTGGTGTTGATTCTGGAGCAGTATAGATTATCAGGGGCTTTATGGGCATCAGTCTCTAACAATGGATTCTCTAATTTTTCATGAAATTCCGTCTCAATAACCTTGTCTTTACTGGGGATGGCATAATTCATGAGATCCAAAACCTGAGGATTTGGGGAGGTGTCATCTTCTATTTCCTCCTCCCTAAAAGTCACCCCCTTTGGACTTGGGTGATTACTGCTGACAGAATGCTTATTCTCTGTTTTATGAGGAATGGCATCCCTGATGACTTTGAAATCATAAGCGTGTGAAGGAAGAAAAACATGAATTACGGGATACTCCAAAATAACTAAATTTTCTAGTTGCTGGCGGATTGGAGCCTTTATGTCCAACTCCCGGAAAGGTGCTTTAGGACCCTGCAATAATTGGAATTTTCTATGAGATTAGACAGGATTGACTTGTAGACAAGTGCAATAATAAGAATGAAAAACTCCACCTCAAAGAACGGGTAGGATTTAATCAATTCAAACAGGTTAATGGCAATCACCAATCCAGGCAATTACCAAGTACAGCATTCACTAATACCATCATCAACTCCCATTGCAGATAGTCTCAACCTTAAATCTAGCACAACGGATAGATGCAACTGAATCAAACATTTCCAATCCCATCAATTTGCAAACATGTCTATCAGTATTATGGACTTTCTCTTTTTTGTTATTATGGAGCTTGGACAAATCCGGGGGCCTACAGCCACGCTAAATAGCTGGGGAGATAACCCCATTTCAACATGATTTTAGTACATAAACACAAGCTAGCTCAGCTGGCATTGAACTTCCATGCTTCACTTATAGCCAAAATCTAAATGCCAGAACGAACTGATGTAAATTGCAACCAAGAAAAACTAAAGCTTGGACAATTCATTGCATTTCCTGTAAGATTAGCAGATAGGAAGGAGGGCATGGGTGTAAAACAAATGGAAGCGTCTTTATTATTTATTTTCCTAATTTTTTTATAAGAGTTATTTTCTATACCTGTAATGCGAAAGACTAATGGTTGCCGATAAAAAAAAAATGTGAAACACTAATGGTGATCTGAATTTCGTCACCCGTCTAGAAATATCTAACACTACATCAAAAAAGTAATTATTATTATTATTAATTTTTTGGGGGGGACCTTCGGATGTTTACGGATGAAAAATTTGAGCGAGTCCAGAGGCTCTTCACAGAATTGCTTCAACTGGTGATTCCATGAACAGGGTTTCAAATGGTTCTCAATCACCGAGTAGAGACTTTTACTTTCATCGACTCTGCAACAAAGTCACATGCATGAGGTCAATGAGAAGACATATCAACCCTGCATGGTGAGAAGTGAAATAATGGCAAATTACGGGGAAACAATGAAAAAATTAAGGAAAACCTCTCAAACACAAATGGATACAACAACTCACCCATGGTCAATCAACACAACATCTGTTGCATGAAACCGCCACTCAATCGACCAGGAGATTAATTTCTTCCTGGAATACAGTTCAAAAAAATTATTCTCCTTTTTCATTACGCAGACATAAAAAGGTTATAAAAACCTAATACAGGGGGGCAAGGCAGGAGCTACAATTGCATGAAACCGCCACTCAATCGGTCAAGAGAAGAATTTCTTCCTGGTATACAGTTAAAAAATATTATTCTCCTTTTTCATTACATAGACATAAAAAGGTTATAAAAAACCTAATAAAACGAATCACCAACAAAGCACAGTACCATCCCCACTATTGTCCAAAGCTAAGGTAAAATGAGAATAAAGTAATAGTTTAGGTTCATCGATAGCTTGGAATCCTCCCTCTTTTTTTCTTTTTCTTGTTCTGCCCCGAGGTACAACATCTTCTTTAGAAGACATATAATAACAGGAGATGGTCCAGGAATTACAGGCAAGAGATGGTTCAGGGACAATTATCTTGCTTCTTTTGAAGAAAAGCCTCTATTGCACTAAAGGTTGTCAACAAATAGGCCATCGCTCAACAAGTAAAGCTATAAGAATAGAATTACGTAGACACTTTTGTAGGCTAAAAGCTTCATTTATGAGGAAGGGAAACACCGTAAGAAAAGCAGGGAGAGAGAGGAAGGGAGCACCTTGGAGACAAGGTGGAAAAGTATTAAAGAGCAAGAAGGCAGACAGAAATTTCTAGGCCTCAGTACAACTTTTGAATCACTGCTGTCGAGTAATTAATAGACAGAGTATAGCTCACAGCTTGCTTAACTCCAATATTAAGTCAAGTGACATTTCCAAACCACATCACCCAAGAAGTTGTGATTTATGAAGAAAACACCAATTCTTTAACCCCATAGGTTGGTGCAATAGAAGTCACGCAGCAACTAGGAGCCTCAGGAAGCTTTTGCTTGGGCTTAGATTTCCACCGGTGCCCCATCACTCCAAAAGGGGCATAATAGGACCATCCGCTAGTAGGCGGTGAGATTGGTCCTCTGGATTAGTCGGCCCATTGAGCCGCAACCACCTACCAAGTTTTAAAAAAACCACTATTCTCGAAGGATTGATGGGGCATCAAATCCAGCTAATTACAATTTGCTAGTGGCCGCAATATCGCAAATTCAAGTCAGTATAGGCAAACACAATGGTTATCCAACAAAATTCAAAACAACAGACATCAAATTCCAAAAAATCAATGCATAAAACAATGAGCAAGCAGCAAGAACCAAGATACCATATAGTCGATTCATGAAAAAAGATAATGACCTTTTGTCGTAATAAGACCGATTTGTCTCCCTCTTTGACATACCACTAGGAAGCAACAGGACTTTAGTCCTCCGACTTGCTGCAGTAATCCGAAGCCTTTTTAGAGAGCAAGGAAGCCTAATATGAGAATCCCCGCACAACTTTTGTCTCTTTCTCTGAGCAGAGTCGGCTACCCTCTTAACATCCTCAAGCATGTTATAATCTACGTGCAGAAGAAGTTATTCAACAATAGTGCAAGTTGAGTTTAAACCAGTAGATACCGGCGAACTTTCTCACAAAAATACAGTTCTTTTTTTTTTTTTTTTAAGTCTACCAAAAATACATTTTCAGTCATACGAGATCTTTAGAACTTCACAAAAGATATCAAAGGGAGACAACAAAGCAAACTTCTAAAGTGAACATGCTACCAATGGGGAAAACAAAAACAAAAAAATTCAACCCAATAAAAAATTCAGAACTCGAAAACAAAACGACAGTCAACCTAACAACACCATCACACATGATTCAGTTTGCACCTGAAAGGGTTTCTGTGGCAAGGGTAACTTGTCTTTTCCCCAAAAGGGTTTGGAGGAACAAGAATCCTCCAAGATTTTTTTTTTTTTTTCCCGATGGGAAGCCTCGCTTAAAGCCATTATCATGGTTTCAAACTTAGAAAAGGTGGTAGCTTAGCGTTGGTTGGTGTTGCATGCCTAAGAAGGAGAGGGAGGAACCTGTGAATCATCTTTTGATGAATCATACAGCTGCTAGTGACATGTGGAGCCTGATTTTCTCTAACTTTTGGCATATTGTGGGTGACGACTCGGTCAGCGGCAGAGTGTGGGAATTGCGTGCAGCCCAAATGTTTGGTTAAGAAGGCCTGCTGACCACAGCCGTGTGCATGTTATGGAGAATTTGGAGTGGAATAGCCGAATAGGAGGTCCTTCCCTGATAGGAGTGTGGTCAAGATCTGATATGCAGTTAATAAGGTGGTAAGAAGTCTTATATTCGCAATTGTATTCTCCCTAGAAGCTTAAAGGAAAAATCATATCACACTCTCCATCCTCTGTAGCAAGTTTTTATCATGATAGTGTTGAGCTCCTTTGCAGGTATTACCTAGGTGAAACCAAGCCGAGAAGAACATCACTATACGAGCCTAAAACTCAAGCTCGGCTCAGCTCGATTACTAAACGAAAGAAGCCTCGAGCAGCGGTTTGCAGCCCTAGTAACACAGGACTCATTCACAGATGTCCAAAATTATGAAAGGGGTAATAAATTTCAATAAAAAAACAATGAATACCCACAACGAACAAGGCATAAACTTGAGTACCGGTGAAAAGGGTGTCAGATTTCCGAACCCATTGAGCGTATTGAAGAGGAGAGATGGAAGAATTACCAGAAAGGAGGAGATTATCATCGAACTGAGAGAGAGGGACGAACTGGGTCTGCTGCCTCTTTCCAGTACACCCAGTGCGTTGTTTGTGAGATTTGACACAGGGAAGACTGCAAGAGCGTGTAGAGCAACCTGGGCATTTGTACTTTGATGGTTTCAACTTGCACTCTTCGCATAAAACTGACGTTTTGCTGTTTGGGTTGGAGGGAGGTGCCTCTTCTGGTTCATCCATGGAGAGAGAGAGAGAGAGAGGCGGCTCGGTGTTACGAGGGAGAGAGCCGGACTGGGGTTTAATGCTAGGGTTCAAGAGGGACAACGCGCTGGGGTTTACGATCGGTTTGGATTGAGGGAAGGGTAGCGAATGAAAGTGCCATGTGTGTGTAGGATGGTATGGGGACATATCGGGACCACCGGAGACTAGAGAGTACTATCTCCACCTCCAATGCCCAAATCTCTTCTCTATATCTATTCTCTATCTGATTTTCAATAGGACTTTATTTTTATCCTCCATCGCCACTCCAAATGGAAAACGGGAATCCCCACGGAAATTCGGCGATCCAATCATTTTTTTTTTAAAAAAAACATTACTAAAAATCTAGAATCTCAGTTATAAATTAAATGCTAAAATTAAGTTACAAGTAGAGGTGTCGAATGGACCGGGCCGGTACGGGCACGGTATCCATGTGTAAGCGTAAGTGTTTGCCAGCTTCAATTTAAGTTGTATCAAGTATCAACTAAAATTTTAATTTGCAAACTAAAGGAACCACAAGGAAGATAGCATGCTATCCATCTGTCGTAGAAAAAATTAAGTGAATCGCGTATCAGTAGGCATTTAATCGGATGAAAAATATCATTAAAAAAACACAAATTGGGTCCCGATCAACGAACTTTCTAAACTCGATCGAGAAGAAAGTTTGCACAATTGATTTCATCAATAGGAACAACAAAATCAACGGCTCGATTGGAAAAAATATTATTTTATTTTGCATTTTTTGTGTGTTTATTTTAAAAAATGCATGTGATTGATAGTTGAGTAGATGTCAACCTAGTTGGGATGTATCCAAATTATAGTGATGCATTTCTTATTTAATCACATTTATTGTATTACAAAGTTCAATTATAATAAAATCTTTGGAGAAAATTTAGTGTGACCCCATGTGTTTAGAGAAAATTTAGTGGAACCCAAAAGTTTCATAACTCATGAATAGACCCCTATATTCAGGGATTCGGGGACAGGGCGGAGCGGGGCGGGGATGGATCGGGGAACGGATTCTGATCGGATTCGGGGCAGGGACATGCCTATCTCCACCCCCTACACGATCCCCAAACAATTTCAAAAAAATCTCCATATCCTATCCAATCTCCAAACAGATCTCCATATTGCCGATCTGTTCGGATCGGGGATCGGATCGAAGGAAATAGCCAACCCTATGTGTGTGGTCTCGTGTTCATATCAAAATTCTCGCAACCCTAATTTGACTTATTTAGTTTTTCATGTTATCGTGTCGTGTCGTATTCGAGTTTCGTACCAGAAATAACTGACCCTAACCCGCTAACTTCAGGTCAAGTTTGTGTCGTATTATCGTGTCTTTCCATAAATTCATCTGTCGATGTCGTGTTCATGTCAGAATTCTCTCAGTCATAACCCGACCTATTTAACTTTTTGGTGTTGTCGTGTCATATTCGTGTTTCGTATCAGAAATAACTGACACTAACCTTCTAACTTCGTGTTGGATTTGGGTTGTATTCTTGTGTCGTGTCAGAAATTCACACCCTGAATTTAGAGTATTTTGCATTCAATGGCAAAATCCAATTTTGACCTTAAAAAAACTATCAAATGCAACGTGTTAAATAAGAGGGATAAAATTGAGCGTGAAAAACAAAAGTAAAGAAAATGGGTCAAGGTTTGGATTTTTCCATAATGGGGTAGATAAATAGACAAAACTCTCTTCTTCTTCTTTTTTGTTGAGAAATGGGTACGTCATCGAAAATGTATTTTTTGTTCCTTTTAAGATAAATTTTGTTTCCTATTTTTAGGACAACAAGTTTACAATAAACCTCATCACAGTCTTACATATAACTTGTAATTAAAACTTTTATTACAAGTTCTTTTTCAGATAGATTCCTATTATATGGTTTTATATTTTACACATCTTATTTGGTTATATGTACACATGCACGAAAGAAGAGTTTGTGCATGATTTACGTGATTTAACTGATATTTGACGGTACTGCAAACGCAAAAATAACGGGAAACATTGAATAATAGATAATAATTCAAGCTTTAGAAGGGGATATAAGATTGAAAATAAATCATTCTTTGTAAAGTTTGGGAACTAGGGGGTGCTGCTCACCTGCCTGTTGTGCCAGGGCCGCTGCCTCCGTGCCGATATCGGTCCAACTATTAGAGACATTCATCGTGTAAAGCTCGTCGAGTACTACAAGTGTACCAAAAATCAGCTCCTTCGAATATTGTTAGGTGCTTCATTTTGGAATCGAAGCATATCCAACTTGTTGCACTGGTTTTGATCTAGTGCTTCGGATCCATTCGGAATCATGTATTTCAAGATAATAATATTCCATTCGAAATCATGCATTTCAAAAGAAATAATATTCTTAAATGAGGCACCTAACGATATTCAATCGAGATGATTTTTGGTACACACGGAGAACTCGACGAGCTCTACGCGGTGAACGTCTCCGATTGTTGGCATGACACTGGCATGGCGGCGTTGTGCCCGCCCAGCACGCGACTGCGCAGCACCCACCCCGGGTTCCTTCGTAAAAATCACAGTTTGCCTTACACCACTTTTATTCAGTAGATAATCATTTATATTTATCTTCTTTCAACTAGCGTTATTAAGTTCTTTATGATGAATATGTCGCGTAATGATGTGGTGATACACACTTTGTATAGTAGGAGAAAAGAGTTGTCCTAACGCACTACATAATCTTCCTTACTTGTATGCAACGACACGATGCTTTTAGGTCAAGTACATGACATGAAACTCCTACCTCCCCGTCTCTAATATTTGCTAGCGGCTTCTCTTTTATTCCCAATAGCAAGACGGCCCTTTCTCCTTCGGTTTCCGATCTCCCCCTCTACATTCAATCAGCATTCTCTCACCCTATTTCCACGTTTATCTTTCATTATTGATTAAAAAAGATAATTACTATTGTAATTGTAAAGACCCGGATTTTCACGAAAAATCTTTTCGAATTAAGTTAGGAATTTTATGAAATTACGTTGTAAAGTTGAAAAGTGGATTAATGTGAGAGATGGTTTGGTTTTTGGCAAAATGGTAACACATTAGTAACTTGGAGGGGTGTGTGTGTGCGCACTATAAAAGGAGAACTTGTGAGAGAGAAAATAATTTCTCTCCCTCCCCATTGAAACCGGTCCCCCCTCCCTCCTCACTTTAAAAATCTCTCACACCCTCTCCCAAATTCACCTTCCACACTTCATATCTTCATAGACTAACTCACCCGCATGCATTCTTAAGCCATTTGAAGCCCGAGTCTCGTTTGTATTCGCTTGGAATTGGAAGGGTGATTTTCAGTTGAGAAGCTAGGGTTTGCTTGGATCTTTGATTTGGAGCTCAATCTTTGAGGAAGGTTTTTTTTCCCTCTTTGTATACTCTCTCTAAGTGTTTTTGTAGTGTTTTGATGCATTTCCTTAGTCAATTTCATGTTTTTCCTTGCTTGGGTTGAAGTCCCCTAAAATTTGAAAATCTGCAGAAAACTGTGTTGGAGTCTGCCTCCCAAAAATGTCCTTCCGGACAAGAACCCGGCCGTCGGACGATTTCTTCTGCAACCACTGTTTGCTTGTTTTGTCGTTCGGGTTGTTTGTTCGGCCCTGGTTTGGCCTCCGGTTGAGTTATTTGACCACGTACTTGAAGATATCGTCTATTTACACCTCATAACTTGTTGAAATCCTCCATCCTAATTCAATACTTGTGCAGTTAGTTGTTACACTTGTTTGATTACGATTTTAATTACTCTCATACGCTTGCTTGACACATGATAATGTCATGGACAATGGATATGTTTTTTAACGAAATGAACTACGTTTTGAAATGGACACTTGAAGGACACGTGATACTTGAAAAAGGAAAGTTTATGACTTAAAATTGGTTTGTGGTTACTAGGACCCAATTCGGGTGTTCATAGGCATGGATTACGAGGCCCGTGAATCTCGGTCGGTAGAGGGCTACGAGGTCCTAGGGAGACGTCTCGAATGCTCGGCAAGGGTTACGAGCCCCAAAATACTCGGCATGGGTTACTAGACCCAAAATTTTCAGCTTTGAAAATGTGGAAAATGTTGATTTTGACATGAGAGAGGAAAATAACTGAAATGTTGTAGTGGACTTAATGAACTTATGAAACGGGGTTTTGATGATGGAAAAGAGATTCTATAAATATGTAGACACTTTGGATCTCATTGTGATTATGCATTGGCATTTCTAAGTCGTTTGCTGTTTAACACTACTCTCTTTCTCTCATGCTCACCTTATTACATACTTTGGATCTCATTATGATTATACGGATAAGGATCCTAGTTGGGATACACATGTGAGGATACGTCAAATAGTTAATATTTTATATTAAATAATTGAATTAATATTTAAAATAATTAATTTTTATTTAAATAATTAATCTTATATGTAAACTAATTAATTATTTGTTTTCTCTGGTATTTTAGAACCAATTACTACATGATAAGCCTTTAATAAGGCTATGGATCTTTTGGACCTTTTTATTTTGGGTCTAGACCCATGTGAACTCATATGAATTGAAAAGTTAATAGCCTGACCCATTTATGTAATAACCCAGCAGCCCAAACATCTCTCCAAATTCATTAATACATCTGGCTCATTAGAAACCCTAGCAGCCTTACGTTTCTTTATACCACGCAAGAAACAGCCATGGCGAGAATAGGTCCAGATCTTGAATAGCATAGATCGAACTCATTGGAGTTCATCTCATCAGGTATCTTCTCTCTCACTCGCTCGTCTCTCTCTCCCTCTGCCAACCTCTCTCTCCCTCTCTCTCTCTCTCTCTCTCTCCTCTCTCTACTGGTTTAAACAGCGCACATGCCCTATCCGTCTTCAAGGCCTTGTCGGACACATATCCCGCACCCTCACCTGTATCCACATGGACACTTCGCCAAAAATGGCGGATCCGTGCAACATATGTAACATGAGATATTTAGAACTTCACAAAAGATATCAAAAGGAGACAACAAACTTCTCAAATGAACATGCTACCAACGGGAAAAACAAAAAAAACAAAAAACTTTGACCCAATAACAAAATTCAGGATTTGAAAACGAAAGTACAAAACAACAGTTAACCTACCTACGCCACATGATTCAGTTTGCAGCTTCCCTAAGGGTTTCCCTAAAAGGGTTTGAAGGAACAAGAATCCTCCAAGACTGTTATATTCCGGTGGAAAGTCTCTCTGAAAGCCATTATCATGGCTTCAAACTTAGAAAACGTTGTAGCTTATCCTTGGTTGGTATTGCATGCCTAAGAAGGAGAGGGAGGAACCCGTAAATCATCTTTTGATGCATTGTATAGCTGCTAGTGACCTGTGGAGCCTGATATTCTCTTAACTTTTGGCATATTCTGGATTATGAATCAGTTAATTAGAGGCAGAGTGTGGGAATTGCTAGCCACCCATACATTTGGTTAAGAAGGTTTGCTAACCACAGCCGTGTGTATGTTATGGAGGTCCTTCCCTAATAGGAGTACGATCAAGTTCTGATATGTAGTTAGTAAGGTGGTAAGAAGTCCACATTCCCTGTGATGCATCTTGGACCATGAGGAAAATCTGGGGTCTTAGATATCTTGGTGAGTCTCTTATTAATTACCATATTGGCAATGGTCAATCTATGTTCTTGGCACTCTTTTGGTCCCCTTTATGATAAATTTGAGGATAATATTGTGGTCAACAGGGCAAGAGCTTTACAAGCCAAGGTTGCTTCCATTATTGTAAATGGACATTGGATATTGGCCTAAACTGAGAAACATGGCAATCCAGTCAATCATTGCCTAGTCCCCTCCCTCCTAATATCTTGCATGTTCCTGGTCTGGAAGATTTTGTGGTGTGACTGCCACATCCTTGTGGGCATTATAGCACAAATTCAGCTTGGAATACTACCAGAAAGAGGTTTACTCCTCAGGAAGGTGTAGCATTGTTACTTGCGACCTAGATTTGTGTCGTAGATGGTGTCACCCTAAGCGTAGGTCTAGGTATTGTGTAGCATAATAACCGGTAAGACCGAGTCGAATCCACAGGGATTGAATGCACCTTGCGTGATAGTTGACTTGCGAATGAAGTTTTTAGCCTTAAAGCGACAAACTGATTTTGTGGTTTGATTGGTGGAATTCTATCGACTTCGAGAACGACTCGGAAGATTAAAACTACTAATTAAACTAAGGCGAAGTCTACGGGATTTTAACAACTATGACCAAGGCTAATCTGTTCTTCTCTTGATTACCGGCTCGGGACATCGTCAAATGCTCCCGAGGAGAAGATTTAGAGCTTAAAACCATTTGACTAGAAAAGGTGTTTAACAAAGATTAGGGTTTTTGATTCATTTGACAAACGTTTAAATTGACATCGCCCTAAGCATCCCATGTGCTAAGTAGTTAAACCCTTTGTTGCGTGGGATCAAAGGGATTAACAAACCCAAATTTTGGTACATAAAATGAAACCCTAAATCTTTGATATACAAGAAATGAATGCTTTTTGACGAGATGAACGGATTAATCACCCCATGACTAAGCCTATTTAAACTACTCACACATTACACAAGGAAAATGACTAGAAATTTGAAGGAAATGCAAAACATGAGATAAACGAAAATAAACTTGATTTTATAGAAGATCTAAGTAATAGCTACAACATTAAAACACGAGAAATTAAACGAAACACAAAACTTACATGAGTTTTCTACAGAGAGAAAGCTTGAAACCCTCTCCAATGGAGGAGAGAGGGGAGAGCTAAAAAGAATTAAAGTAAAGTAAGAGGTGATAAAGGAAGAAGAGTGGAGAGTTAGATATATACAACTCTTTCTCTCTCTAATAAAGTGTCCAAAAAGCTCTCACAAAGAGCAAGAATTTCCAATAATGAAAAGTCCAAAAAGTGCTTCAAAATAGCTTCCCGAACGTGATTGGATCGATCCACATTAAGGGGTGGATCGATCCAAATGGCTCTAATGAGAATTTGGATGAGTTGGATCGATCCAGTTGTAAGAGTGGATCGATCCAAACTCTGTCTGTTCAGGCAGATTTTTGACCCAACTTCGCGGGCACGCCCCGGCTTCGTCCGAACTCGGAATGAGGCGATTCTTGAATCATTGGAAAGCTCTATGAGTCTACTTTCAAACCCAATTGACCTCATATTTATAGCCTTTGCATTTTGAGAGAAATGAGCCTTTTCCTATCAGTGTGTCGGATTTCCTCGAGGCTCATAGCTTCATTTTCATGTTCCTTTGCTCCTGGCCTTCATTGGACCTTCCAAAGCTCCTCGAATCAACTTGTAAGATTCGTTGAATTTCCTCCAAGGCATTGAGGGTCCTTCGGTACTTCTAGATACAACCGGAAATTATTTGGAGCTTTGGACACACCTTTTAGCTCATATTTTCTGAAACTCATAAAAAACACACGTCGCGCAAAATCAATTATATAAAGCCAAAATATGCAAGTGTGTGTGATAAAAATAAGCTAGATAAGCCCGAATATCTACAATATTAGGGGCTTGTCAATTGTCTGGGGGAGTAATAGTGTCCCTAGATGGTCATTTATTCTCTGGCTTGCAGCTCTGTCCAGATTGAGTACTACAGATCGTTTGAGGAAATGGGGCATGCAGGTGGATGGTAACTATTGTCTCTATGGTAATGCTATTGAATCACATGCTCATCTCTTCTTTTCTTACCCTTTTTTCTATGCATGTTTGGCAGAGGTTGGTGTGAAGTGTAGCCTTGTTCAAGGAATGTCTGACGAACTGGGTGTTGTATTTAAATTGGTTTTGCTCAAAAGCCAAGGGTAAGGTCTATGCCTCTAGGGCGTATCTGCCTTAGAGCTTCTTTGGCTGCTGCTGTCTATGGTTTGTGGAGGGAAAGGAACTCCAAAATTTTCCAGAAGAAGATATTATCTCAAGATCAGGTATCTTCGTATTCACTCTGATGTCAAGGCCTTCCTAAGATCCATAAGGAATTTAAAAGCTTCCATTGCAAACAAAGATCTCTGTGCGAGATGGAGTGTGTCTAATAGAATCCTGAGATTTGTATAGTTATTGAAATTATGCAAAGCACTACAAGTCCTAGAGAGGGGGGGGGGGGGGGGGGGGGTGAATAGGACGACCACTTTAAAAATAAACCACTTCGATTTCAACCAATTTAATCATTCACCATGGTAAATCAAACAACTCAACAAGTCCGATATAGAGTAATTAGACTAATGAGACAAAACACACGATATACGTGGAAACTACTTAGGGTCTAAACACCCTAAGCATAAAACCACGGCCTAGTCCTACTCACGCATTCCATAAATCAAAAGGTTTACAAGAATTAACAAGACTAGGAATTACCCAACAAGCCCCTTGTGACACCTAGCTCCAATTCTTGATGTAGTGCCCCGTACTCCTCTTTGATTCCATGGACTCCACAAGCACACCCGTCTTGATCTCCGAGTCAACTCGACACCGGTCCAACCGGCTCACGTAGAAACAAGGCAACACAACATGATGTATGAAAAAGATTGGATTTTTATGAAAATTTTTGAAAACTAAAATCAACCAAGAGTAGATCCATGAAGAGGAAGACTCTAGATTGAAGAAAGATGAGAAGAGCAAGCTCAAATCATCAAGAACATCAAGTTCACAAAAGAGAAAAGGGATGGAAAAGAGATGAGACTAAAAAGATTGAATTTTTATGAAAGTTTTTGAAAACTAAAATTAACCTAGAGTAGATCCATGGAGAGGAAGACTCTAGATTGAAGAAAGATGAGAAGAGCAAACTCAAATCATCAAGAACATCAAGTTCACAAAAGAGAGAAGGGATGGAGAAGAGATGAGACTTTCTCTCTCTAAAAAAGGGCTGATTTTCTCTCAAGTGGGTTGTGTGAAAATGAAAGAAAAATGGCTTTTATAGTGCCCATTTTCGTGCACAAGAAGATAGCCACTCAAAACAAGACATGTGGCCACTTAAAGAGTCTGCCAGACCCGTGTAGACGCGCGCAGACGCATCGTCAGGATTTAGACACTTGGCACAATCTCAACAGTCAAGACCAGACGCGTGCAGACGCGTGCAGACGCGACAAGCTCAAAGCTAAATCCTAATGCCTAACTCATTTGAAATATAAGATCCGAATAAAGCATAAATAGGCCAACCTAATGCACATTAAAACATGTTATTTTGAATGGTCTAAATGCACAAATGATATGCATGGATATACCTCATTGGATTGAGCTTCGAAACACTTGTCTTGACTTTGGCTTGATCATGATGCTTGAGATTCTCGAATGGAGCATCTAGACTCAACCCTAAGCACTCTAACTCCCAAACCCCCAATAACAAAATTACAGACTCCAAAAGGCTTGACATAACCCGGAAAATGCCAACAAAACTAACAGTTAGGTTGTTTTGTTTTGTTCATTCCTAGCTAATTTTTCTTTTTTTCTTTTGTGATGAATTTGGGATGTTATCCCTGTACTTGTGATTCTTTTGGTTAAGCTCTATAAAATATTTGCTTATCGGAAAAAAAAAAAAAAGGTCATAAGAAGCCTAGAAGCTTAATGGAAATTTCATACTATTTCATTCTACATCATCTGTGGCAAGTTTTTATCATGATAGTGTTGAGCTCCGTTGCAGCTATTACCTAGGTGAAAACAAGCCGAGTTGAGCTTCACTATACAAGCCTAAAAGTCAAGCTCGGCTCGGCTCCATTACTGAGTGAGGCAAGCCTCGAGCAGCAGTTTGCAGCCCTAGTAACACAAGACTCGTTCACATATATCCAAAATTATAGAAGGGGTAATAAATTTCAATAAAAAACAATGAATACCCACAACGAACAAGGCATAAAGTAATGGTGAAAGGGTGTCAGATTTCTGAACCTATTGAGCTGATTGAGGAGGAGAGATGAAAGAATTACCAGAAAGGTGGAGATTATCATCGAACTGAGAGAGAGGGACAAACTGGGTCTACTGCCTCTTTCCAGTACCCCCAGTGCGTTGTTTGTGAGATTTGACACAAGGAAGACTGCAAGAGTGTGTAGAACAACATGGGCATTTGTACTCTGATGGTTTCAACTTGCACTCTTCGCATAAAACTGTCGGTTCACTGTTTGGGTTGGCGGAATGTGCCTTTTCTAGTTCGTCCATGGAGAGAGAGAGAGAGAGAGAGAGAGAGAGAGAGAGAGAGAGGCGGTTCGGTGTTATGAGCGAGAGAGTTGGACTGGGGTTTAATGCTAGGGTTCCGGACTAGGGTATACGGCTTTACGCTCGGTTTGGAGTGAATGAAAGTGTTTAGACTATTCATGCATTCAATGGCAAAATCCAATTTTAGCCTTAAAAAAAAAAAAAAACTCCTTTCAAATGCAACATGTTAATTTCATGGGGTGATTCTATTAACAACCGAAAATTGGCTAAATTGAGCGCATTAAAATTTAACCAATTTTAGACAAAAATACCCTTGTGTATAAAGACTATTTAGTCCCTTAATTTTGTGTGATGAATTTAGTACAAACCAACCACACAATATCTTAATTTAGTGGGATGAATTTGGCAATCCATGGAAGTTTCTTCCCCTTCCATTAACCCACTACTCTCATATTTCGAAATGGAAGAAACGGCAATGGGGCTCCGTTTTTCTATTACAAGTGGCATGGAGGTTGACAAGGAAGATGATGGGAAGAAAATGGTGGTTCGGGAGGCAAAAGCAACAGAAGAAGTAAGACCCAATTTTTTTTTAAATTTTACGGTTTTCGTCATCCGCCATTCAGATTCTCAGTATTGAATTTACACAATGTTTTTAGTGTTTAATATTTGAAAATGTACCTAATTTGGATTTTAAAACATGAATTATTTAAAAATCCAAATACGGGCAAATGTAGGAAGTGTAGATTTAAATCAATTGTTTGTATCCGAATAGTATCAAATAGTTCATCTTTTAAAATTTGAATTTGTGACGTGTTCAATTGTTAAAACTTAAGTTTTTGATAACAATTCATGTTTTCTTTACCAAAATGTTTGTTTTTTTTTTCATATGTTTTTTTTTTTTGTTTTGTTCAATGCAACGCTTCAACGCATAATAGCCACGTAGGCCCATCTCCTACTCTTTATGATTATACGCAGCATTTTACAACAGATAAGGTGAATGTTAATATTTATATCCCTTCGAATGTGGAAGTCTCATATATGGATATGATGATTTTTTATAATGTTGGTAGGTGTTTGACATGGATGATGCCTTAAAAGAGTGTTTGAGTGACAAGTCTGTAACCTGTTTGGCTAAATTGGCTTATTTTTGTGAAGCATTTGTACGATGGAAATCATGAATTCATTTTATCTAGATTGGCTTATTTTGTATTTGGCAGATTATATCCTAAAACGTTGGTGGTATGCACTTGTTTGTGTGAAACCCATGTTAGTCCAGGTACATGAAATGTCTCAAAGCCTAGGACCTTCATCTAAGTTAATAGCTTGGACCTTCATATCAAAACTCAAAATTTTCTACCAAATTATGGCGTTGTTGGGAGCCAATTAGTTTTTAGAATCTGAATATTTGATTGCAAAATAGATGTTTTTGAATTATAATGAGAATCAACAAAAGTGTTTATATAATATGTGCATAATAAATTTTGCACAAGGGTTTCATGAGTGGAAGTATAATAAGAATCCAAAAAGCTCCTCTGCAAGTAAATTGGATTCTCCATTCAGTAGTTCATTTCTAATAGGAAAATTTGAAAAAGATCAAGTACTACATTTCTTGAACTATTTGTAAAAATACTCCTTAACGCGATTTGGAATTGCGCTAACTACAAAACGCGAACTGGAATTGCGATAGCAGTACCCATGTGGCACCCGAAGTCCACGTAGGTGTTTAGCACGATTGCAAATTGCGTTGTAGTAGGTGTTTAGCGCGATGTGAAATTGAGCTACCCAACCCTTAAAAAAACAAGGACTAAACTGATTCTCTGAAACTCCTCCCTTCGGAGAGAAGACGAAAAAAATTCGTAACCCCAGCAAGAGTGACGATACCTAGCAATTGAAGGTGTCGTGACGGCGCTAGACGATCCGTTCGACAATTTTGGAGAAGTGCCTGATGGCTTCGGAGATGAGTCCGGCATCAAAGGCGGCAATGGTGGCTGTCTTGCGGCGGAGGAGGAGCTTGATGTTCTTTAAAGCCTTGGAGTCAAGCTTCCCACTTATCAATCATCGCTTTTGGAATTGTCACTTCTACTTCCTTCTCTTCTACGGGTCATGTTCCTAAACAACGAACCTAGGCACTACTCTCACCGCAAAGAACGCTTCTCTCTCCACTCTGACGAGTCCGTTCAATTTTTATGAAGCCTTGGGTAACGCAATTTGCAATCGCGCTAAAGACCTACGTGAACTTCGGGTGCCACATGGGCACTGTTAGTGCAATTCCAGTTCGCGTTTTATAATTTGCACAATTCCAAATTGCGCTAAGGAGTATTTTTACAAATAGTTCAAGAAACGTAGTAGTTTCCCAATTTCTTTCCAAAAACGTAGTAGTTCGACGAAAAATTCCCATGGTTGCAGACTTTTCCATACATTGAAATGTACTACTCAAGGTAAGAGTCCATTGATTATTACGGCATTAGTACATTACCAATACATTGAAATGCAAAATAATATATACTCTTGAACTTGTCCAAAATACTCAATAGATTAGCTAAACCAAAAGTCTAATTAAAACCCTCAAGCAATAACGAGTTAAGCAACAGTAGGAAGAAAAAAAATGAACGAACATGAACATGAAACAACACTTGAATCGGAGATACACCTCATAACCACAATGACCCATTGCCATATTCTGATATTATGAAATTAATATTGATCACTGGGGGCAAAATTTCAGCGATGGGTTTGGTTTAACTAATTGACCAAACCCTAAATCTCACACACAAAAATATATGAACGTAAGAACTTGGAAATCGAGAGATCGAGATACAGATAGGTACAAGGTGGAGAAATTTACTGGCCTGTAATAGAAATTGAGACCAAAAAGTGCTTAATTCTGGACGTGTAGAATAAGGATCTGAATCTAAATCGGGTGGACTCGCACTAGGTGTTCTTCTTTGTTCAAACTACTCGTATTTCTCTTCAAATTCTTCAAAAAGCTGCAGAAATAAGCTGGAGAAATCACATTCGAAAAACTGAGTTCATTTCTTTTTCTTTTAACTATTGACGAAGTCTATTAGCAAAGGAGAGGGAGGGAGTGGTTGTGGGTGAGGGGGGTTTATAGACAGGAGGGGAAGAGAGGAGAGGAAGGAGACGGGGAGGGGAGGGGAGGGGAGGGAGGCGGTCATGGCATCAATGTGAGAGGAAAGGGAAGATCGATGAGTGAGGAAGATGAACTACTAATGGTGAGATTTTGGGGAGTGAAAGATTTAAGTTTGTTTTGGGTTTGTTTTTTTCCTTAGGCATTTTGCAAGGGTATTTTAGGAATTTAATTGAGTTTGAGGTAGGAGGGGTCTTTTAGGAATTTAATTGAGTTTGAGGTTGGAGGGGTAAATTGGGAAAGTTTGGAAAAATTTCCTGATTTTATTTAGCAAGTTATGGGTTTTTTTTTTTTTTTTAGCAAGCTATGGGTTTAAAATGCAAATTTGTGTTTTTGATTTTCAGTGGCTTGAATTTAGCTAAACCGTGGTTGCTAATAGAATCACCCTATGGATAAAGTTGAGCCTTGAAAACAAGAGTGAAGGAAATGGGTCACGCCCGTGGATTTTCCCATAATGGAGTATAAATAGACAAAACTCATTTCTTGTAGAAAAATGGGTAGGTCATTGAAAATGTATTTTTGTTCCTTTTAAGATAAATTGTGTTTTCTATTTCTAGGAAAACAAGTTTACGATAAACCTAATTATAGTCTTACATAGTTTGTAATTAAAACTTTTATTACAAGTTCTTTTTTCAGATAGATTCTCAAAATAACTTGTAATTAGGTTTTTGTCCAATAATTATATGGTTTTTACACTTTACACACCGTGTTCGATTATATGTACACATCCATGAAATAAGAGTTTGTGCATGATTTACGTGATTTAACTGATATTGGATGGTACTACGAACGCAAAAATAATGGGAAACATTGAATAATAGATGATATTCGAACTTTAGAGGGCTATATAAGATAGGAAATAAATCATTCTTCGTAAAAATCATGAATCGCCTTATACCACTTTTGTGTAGTAGATAATCAATTATATTTATTTTCTTTCAACCAGCATTATTAAGTTCTTTATGATGAATATGCCACATAATGATCTGTGATACACACTTTTTATAATATGAGAAAAAAGTTGTCCTAATGCAACGGCACGATGCTTTTAAGTCAAGTACATGACATGAAACTTCTATCTCTCCCTCTCTAATATTTGCTAGCAGCTTCTCTTTTATTTCCAATAGCAAGAGGCAACCCCGTCTTCTTCGGTTTCCCCTCTTCCCCTCTCCATTCTCTCACCCTCTTTTCTCGTTTATCTTGCCTTGCCCTTGACCAACAATCGGGTTACTAAGAAACTATCGTCTTCTCATGGCAAAGTGATAAATATCGGTGAGATATTGTACCCTAACGATGACCACTGGGGTACTAAAAGGTAGACGTGGAGCCGGGTCTCCACGTCCTTCCCGCACTATTTTTGCTACCATTTCGCCCATGACTGGCTTCAGCAAAAATGTCCAAAGTCTCAAGTTCTATGTAATTTACCGCGTTCTTTCATCATGCATGACCACCTTCGAGCTAAAAAAATCTACATCGCAAAACTGATATGGAGCTACAACACCCCTCATGATGGGTGCAAAAAAAGCAAAGACGGTGTTCCTCTTCTTTTTTCTCCCTCCGCCTTTCCGTATGAATAATCTCACATTTCATTGTGGTTTTGTGATCCTCCCAGTGTGGCAATTTGTAACTCCCTAAGGCCTTGTTTGGCGACCGGATTTGCCTCACACCCGGATTTGTAATCCAGGTCCCACCACAAGCTAGCGTTCGGCACGCCATTTTTGCCCCCTGGATTTGCAAAAAAAAAAAAAAAATTCATTGTTGGGAGTACAAATTCCGGAGCACCCAGATCAGCTAACGACAGCCTCCCTCCCTGTTGTTAGCAAATCAAGGGGGATTTGTGAGTTTTGGGTACCAAAATATCCCTCAAAATCTAGGTGATTTTTGGGGGTTTTGAACCAAAAAAAAACAGAAGAGATTATCATCGTCAAAGCAACCATCTTTGTCGTCAGAGATATTAGCATTGTCATCGGAGCAACCATGGGTTTAGATCTAGAAATTTTCCTAGCCTGAGAGGGGCGAAACCGTCGTCGAAGCAACCATGGGGTAGGTGGAGGTGGTGGCTTGCCGGTGAAGATGTGAGGTCGGAGGAGGAGGAGTCTGTCAGCCTGAAGTCGTCACCGGAGTTGATCCAAAAATGGTAGTCGATTACTTTGATCTGATCGGAAATGGGGAGGAAGATGATGCAGCTATTGTGTGCGCGCGTGTGTATATATATAGACACACATTTAAGACTTTCTAAATTTGTAATACTACACATTTACCACATATTTATAATACTAATTATTACCCCTTAAAAAAAATTCACTTTCTGATTTTTTTTGAATTTTTTTTTCATAATTATTATTTTTTAAATATGTAATATAATTTTAAATATATTTATGTAATTATTGTGTATTTATTTCAATTGTAGTTAATCAGGGGTTCCGTACAAAAAAAGATATCTCTCTCCTGATCTTTCCTAATTTATCTCTCTTAATTTTTCCTAATTTATCTCTCTCTCTCTCTCTCTCTAAAATCTCTCTTTTCTATTTATTTTTTTTAATTCTCTCTTCTCTAATCTTTTCATACCCAAAATCTCCAAACAAAATTAAAAATAAATAATCATGACATTTTCACCTAATACACCACAAAAAAATGGCAGATTAATGCACCACAAAAAAATGGTAGATTAACCATGAAACATATGGTATATTAATGCACCATATTTACTTTGTTGAATCACCAAAGTGCCGAAGTGCTAAACCAGTGAACCATATTTTATTGTATCAAATCACCCAATATGGTAAATCAATAAACCATATTCACGTGTCAGTGAACATGATTGTCACACCCCACTCCGACAGAACTTAATCTGTACAAAGTGGATAGACACGTGACACCACTTGCAAACACCTCGGGATAAAATAAAATAGAAATAACTGCAACCCTCAAACATAGGTTCACAACATGTAAAGTTACATCAAACTCCATAGTCAAACACAGTCTAAGTGCTCCCAAACATTTATACAAGTCCAGAGTATTGGACTACAACACAACCACACCATCCTCGCAAGATAACATATACATGGCAGCCACAGTCTAACTAAAGTTACAAAGACACCTACTAAAAAAAAAAAACACCTGACTGGCACTGTAGTTGGATTGACAACTAGCTCATCCAAGTATCTGCAACCAAAAAGATTACAAGAGAATGTACGTTAGCAACATAATAAAAAAAATGTTCAAGCTCCTTAGATGGATTGAAGTTTTAAATAAATGTTGTCCATTGCATAAAAATTTCAACTAGTTTTCTCTGTTCAGAGAACTCATTTTCAACATCATATCCAAAGAGGATTTTTTTTTCAAATCATATTCTCCACATTCCTCACAACAAAACACATAAATTTTACCAAGTGTGCCAACGAGTCGTCTACCTCACGACTAGGAGTTAAGACGGTACCGTGACCTTGCTCACAGGCTCACATATAGTGGCGGTGACGAGGGCCATTCTTTATCACCAATGGTAGGTGCAGCCCACAAAAAAAAAAGGTAAGCAAAGCTCACTGACAAGCCTCACAAATTGCTTGCCATCTCACACAAATAGCATATCCACAAATATTGGCGCAACCCACGTTGCAAGATGCCAACCTTGCAACTTTTTGGCTCCACAAAGGTAAGCAAAAGCTTACTGGCAAACCTCACAATTGTTTGCCACTCACACAAACATTGGCACAAGAGGCATAAAAATTCTCTTTCCACCCACCAAAAATATTTGATCCATCACCAAAAATCATTTGATCCATCCAAACAACAATAATTGCCATCATGTACTCGAAAACATCAAAGGAGCTTTCAAAAAACAATCACAATCACAAAACAACTTTGAAAAAATATAACATTTCTATTTATTATAGAAGTTGTACATTCTCACCAAACAAAAAGGACCAACTTCACTAAAATCTTTATCCTCTACGGTCTGGAGACGTAACCATGATCCTCCTCATGCTATCTTTACCTAAAAATATAGTTTATAAGACATCCATAAGTCTCGCGTACACCCCCCATGCTTAAATGCAAGTGAAATGCATGAATATACATAAAATCCACATAATAACCTGATGGTCTCCGAATTTTCAAAATTAATCTACACATCCTTTTTCCACGAAAGTTTTACCACACACACTAGACACATATAGAAACATCATATAAAAGATTCAGAATTTTTTGAGCTTGATAGATATTTTTAAACCAACACCAAACAGACCAATACCTTACTTTACAATTACAAAAACATATTTTTCTTCAACTTTAAACCAAAAACTGCTATAACTCAGAAATAATTGGGCTATTTGGCTTATATATTCCAAAATCCCTATGTGTCTAGTTTCTAACAAATCAAGCAGAATGAAAATTAGAGTTTTCTAGGCCAAATTATGCCCGTTTTTGTGAAGTATGGCAGAGCTACCAGCAACCTTTTTCAACAGACAGCAACTCAGTAAAACATTTTTAATAAATTCTATACTTCACGAAAAATTCTGAAAATTTTACACGATCTCTATAACACCCAAATACAACTACAGTTAAAATATCATAATTTTTTTAGTTGAAATACTATAGACGAAAATTTGTACCTTTCTCAGACAATTTCTCAAACTTCTCACTTCCTCCTTCTCTATCTCTCTTTCTCTCACTCTCTTCGGTAATTGAGGCAGAGGAAATGGAAGTCTGGGTCTTCTAATGCTCATCCCTTAAGGCTGAGGTGTCCCCTCCTCAAAACATTTTCCACAAACAACAATTAATGCCAACCCTCACATTGACAAACTGACTCCTCTTTTCTTGACTTCTTCTTCTTGTTTTTTTTTTAGGCCACTAACTACACACATAATTGGAACACAAGCATAATAGGTGTATGTATTTAGGCCATGCATGTACTATTAATAACATGACATGTCGTGCACTGAATGGTTTATGAAATGAAAATGTGCATGAAATGCGCTATCACGTGAAATGCACATGCATGTTAGGAACGGGTGTCACAACTCTCCCCACCTTATAAAATTTCGTCCTCGAAATTTGCTTACCTTAATCAAATAGATGTGGATATTGATTCCTCATTTCCTCCTCGCTTTCCCAGGTAGCTTCCTCAACCGAGTGACTATGCCACAACACTTTTACAAGTGGAATGGTTTTAGTGCGTAACAGCCGATCCCTTCTATCCAAGATTTTAACTGGCTCCTCCACATAACTCAAGTCTTCTTTAAGCTTGATAGGTTGCGCTACCAAAATATGAGTAGGGCCAGCTACGTACTTCCTCAACATTGAAACATGAAAGACATTGTGCAACTTTGATACCTTTGGTGGTAGTGCCAACTCATAAGCTGTAGCCCCAATTCTTTTGATAATTTCATACGGTCCAATATAGCGAGGACTCAATTTCCCTTTCTTGCCAAATCTCATAATACCCTTCCATGGCGATACTTGCAAAAATACATGATCACCAACTTCAAATTCTAGATCTCTCCTTCATGTGTCCGCATAGCTTTTCTGTCTGTCCTGAGCTTGCTTCAATCTTTCCCTTATAACTCTCACCTTATCTGTAGTGATCTGAATAATCTCTGGCCCGAGCAACTTTCTTTCTCCAACTTCTTCCCAGCATAAAGGACTTCGACATTTTCTGCCGTACAAGGCTTCCTATGGAGCCATACCAATTGTAGACTGAAAACTATTATTATAAGCAAACTTAATCAAAGGTACGTGTTCTTCCCAACTACCTTGAAAATCAAGCACACAAGCTCGAAGCATATCTTCCAGAGTCTGTATAGTTTGTTCTGACTGCCCATCTGTCTGAGGATGAAACGAGGTGTTAAATTTCAAAGTAGTTCCCAAAGCTTCTTGTAATCTCGGCGAAAATTTTGATGTGAAGCGAGGAACTCTATCATACACAATTGAAACTGGAGTACCATGTAGTCGAATGATCTCATCAATGTACAATTTTGCATACCCATCCATCGAAAAAGTCATTTTCACCGGCAAGAAATGCGCAGACTTTGTCAATCGATCCACAATAACCCAAATAGCATCGTGTCCTTTTGGAGTACGGGGCAATCCTGCCACAAAATCCATAGTGATATGTTCCCACTTCCACTCAGGGATAGGAAGAGGTTGTCGCAATCCGGCAGGCCTCTGATGCTCAACTTTAACTTGCTGACACACTAGGCATTTTTCTACATATCTGACTATATTCTTTTTCATACGCCTCCACCAATAATTTTCATGCAAATCCCTGTATATTTTTGTTCCACCTAGGTGCATGGCGTAAGCAGAACAATGAGCTTCTTCCAGTATTTCTTTCCTCATTTCACTGTTGTAAGGCACACACAATTTATTCCCCCGTAACAATGCATCATCCCTTTCGCGTATTACAAAATCAGTTCGGATTCCCGCCTTTACATCAGCTTTCATCTTTGCCATGTTACTATCTGAATTTTGAACCTCTCTAATACGATTAATAAGTGTCGATCTTAAGGTAAGAGTAGCCAACAAAGACCCACATGCACCAACTACCAAACTAACTTGAAGAGATTTCAACTCAGAAGACAGATTAGCACTCACTAACCATAGATATGCCATAGTCCCAAAAGATTTACGACTTAGAGCGTCAGCTACCACATTAGCTTCTCCAGGATGATAATTTATACTGCAATCATAATCCTTGATCAACTCCATCCACCTCCTTTGCCTCAAATTTAGATCCCTCTGAGTAAAAATATACTTCAAACTTTGATGATCCGTGAAAATCT
Source organism: Vaccinium darrowii (assembly GCA_020921065.1). NCBI lineage: Eukaryota > Viridiplantae > Streptophyta > Magnoliopsida > Ericales > Ericaceae > Vaccinium > Vaccinium darrowii. The sequence continues at coordinate 20,366,860 of CM037157.1, forward strand.
CACATGTAGCAACATAGAGATAATTGCCTCCACAACTTTAAAGCAAACACTAGAGCCGCCAACTCTAAATCATGGGTAGGGTAATTTCTTTCATGAGGCTTTAACTGTCTGGAACCATATGCAATTACCTTTCCGTATTGCATCAGCACAAAACCCAAATCTTGATGTGAGGCATCACTATAAATCACAAAACCATCATTACCAGAAGGAAGAGTAAGAGTGGGTGCACTAACCAATCGGGATTTCAATTCTTGGAAACTCCGCTCACAATGATCTGTCCATTCAAACTTCACACTTTTCTGAGTCAACCGAGTCAATGGCCTTGCTATAAGCGAAAAGTCTTTCACAAATCTACGATAATATCCCGCCAAACCCAAAAAGCTACAAACTTCAGCCACGTTGGTCGGCCTCTCCCACTCCACCACTGCTTCAATTTTCTTGGGATCCACTTGAATACCATCACCTGAAATGACATGCCCCCAAAACACCACACTATCCAACCAAAATTCACATTTACTAAACTTGACATACAATTTCTTATCCCTCAAAACTTGCAAAGCAATCCTCAAGTGCTTGACATATTCCTCCTCACTTCGCGAATAACTCAGTATATCATCAATAAAAACAATCACAAACTGATCCAGATAGGCTCTAAACACTCTATTCATCAAATCCATGAATGCAGCAGGAGCATTTGTTAAGCCGAACGGCATGACAACAAACTCATAATGTCCGTACCTAGTTCGAAAAGCAATTTTTGGAACCTCAGACTCCTTTACTTTCAATTGATGATATCCTGATCGCAGATCAATTTTAGAGAAAACTCTAGCACCTTGCAACTGATCAAACAATTCATCTATTTGAGGCAACAGATACTTATTTTTAACTGTAACCCGATTCAATTGTCTATAATCTATGCACAACCTCAACGTACCATCCTTCTTTTTCACAAATAAAACTGGTGCACCCCAAGGTGAGGCACTGGGCCTAATAAAACCTTTATCAAGTAATTCTTGTAGTTGCACTTTAAGTTCTTTCAACTCTGCGGGTGCCATACGGTATGGTGAAATAGAAATTGGTAAGGTGCCTGGCAAGAGCTCAATTGTAAACTCAATTTCCCTATCCACTGGAATACCCGGCAACTCATCAGGAAAAACATCTGGAACTCACCAACCACTGGTATCGCTGAAAGTTCATTCCCTTTTGACTCAGTATTTACAACGTGTGCCAAATAACCCTGACAACCCCTTTTTAACATCTTCACAACTTTAATTGTAGAGATGATACATATTGAAGATTTAACCCTTTCCCTCTGGAAAGAAAATTCTACCTCCCCTGGCACTCTGAACAGTACTTTCTTCTCATAACAATCCATATATGCATGATAAGAAGATAGAAAATCCATTTCCAAAATCAAATCAAAATCCTCCATGTGTAACGGCATTAAAACAGCTAGTAACTCTTTCTCTCCAATTTTTATCTTACAATCCTGATATACTTTTTCTATCCGTACCACTTCCCCAACTGGTGTAGCAATAAACACATCATAATCTAATGGTTTTGATGACACTCCACTCACATGCATCATGAATGTTGGTGATATGAATGAATGTGTGGATCCAGGATCTATAAGTACTTGAGCATTTCTACCAAAAAGAGTCAGCATACCTGCCACCACCTCTGGGGTAGCCTGAGCATCCTGTCTGGACATAGCAAACACTCTCCCACTAGCTGCTGGCCTCCCAACTGACCCTCTGCTACCTCCCTGAGCTGTCCTAGAGGTCCATCACCTGTAGTTTTTGCACGTCCCACCGATGAAACAGCAGTTGTTATTTGTTGATCACAGTGCATTGCTATATGACCCGACTGCCCACACCTATAGCAAATCTCCATTTTATCCAGTTGAGGACAATCCCTGATGAAATGACCAACCGCCCCACATTTAAAACATCTTTGGTTTTCTCCACGATTCTTATTTGTGTCACAACCAGAAATGCTTTTATTAGACTGATTTCCTTCAGACCTTGCACCCCGATTATGAGAATGAAAACTCTGGCCACGAGAATTCTGAGGTCTCTGTCCACCACTCCGAGTGGTACCTGTCCCGAAACTCCCTCCTGATTGACTATTGAACTTTTGCTTTTTAAACCGCTCTTTCATTTCTTCCTCCTCTTTCACATCTTTTTCAATCATTTTTGCTCTATTTACTAACTCCGCGTAATTAGTAATCACCCCTTGCCTAGTAAGTTCCTTTCTAGTCTTAAAGTTCAACACTCTTTGAAACCTACAACATCGTGCGGCCTTGTCAGGGATTAACTGTTGTGCATACCTTGATAATTCTGTAAACTTAAGCTCATATTCAGCCACACTCATCTTACCCTGTCGAAGGTCAGTAAACTCATTCTCTTTCTCGTATTTGTAGGACTCCGGGAAATGCTGTTCATCAAAAGCTTTTTCAAACCGTGCCCAAGTAATCCGTTGTGGTATGGCTGGTACAACTCATGGCACTGGCATAGGAGGTAACCTCTCAGTAGCTTCCCACTAATGCAAGGCTTCCCCTTTGAACATAAATGTCACCAGGTCAACTTTCTCATCATTAGTTACCCCCATTCTATTCAGAATAAGCACTGCACCTTTCAACCAATTTTCTACCTCAGCAGGGTCAATAGTTCCCGAAAATTCCTTAGCACTCAAATCGATGAATTGCTTGGCCAATGATGTATGGGGCCTCTTTGCCTGAAACTCAAACAACTGTGCATTCTGTTCTGCCAACCTCATGATAGCCTCAATCATTCTGGCATTTGGATTAGGCTGATTTACCTGCTCTTGCTGTACCCCTTTTCCCATCACACCAGCTGATGTGGGAACATGAGACGATGCTCCATCGTCCATCTTTCTCAAGCTGTTTAAAAACAAACATGAATATATGTATATGTGCATGGATTAAACAGGTATGCATGCACCCACTACTATCACCCCCGTGGAACCCATCTCGACATTCTAGATTTTTTTTTTCACCTAGACTCAAAACTCAAACTGACACCGCCTATGGTCCACTACAAGTGCCACACTCTAAAGAGTCTACAGAACCTATAACCTATTCTCTGATACCAAAAATTGTCCCACCCCACTCCGACAGGACTTAACCTGTACAAAGTGGATGGACACGTGACACCACTTGCAAACACCTTGGGATAAAATAAAATAGAAATAACTGCAACCCTCAGACATAGGTGCACAACATGTAAAGTTTCATCAAACTCCATAGTCAAACATAGTCTAAGTGCTCCCAACTCCCAAACATTTATACAAGTCCAGAGTATTGGACTACAACACAACCACACCATCCTCGCAAGATAACATATACATGGCAGCCACAGTCTAACTAAAGTTACAAAGACGCCTACTGAAAAAAAAAATACCTAACTGGCACTGTAGTTGGACCTACAACTAGCTCATCCAGGTATCTGCAACCAAAAAGGTTACAAGAGAATGTACGTTAGCAACATAATTAAAAAAAAATGTTCAAGCTCCTTAGATGGATTGAAGTTTTAAATAAATGTTGTCCATTGCATAAAAATTTCAACTAGCTTTCTCTGTTCATAGAACTCATTTTCAACATCATATCCAAAGAGGATTTTTTTTTCCAAATCGTATTCTCCACATTCCTCACAACAAAACACATAAATTTTGCCAAGTGTGCCAACGAGTCATCTACCTCACGACCAGGAGTTAAGACGGTACCGTGACCTCGCTCACAGGCTCACATATAGTGGCGGTGACGAGGGCCATTCTTTATCACCAACGATAGGTGTAGCCCACAAAAAAAAAGGGTAAGCAAAGCTCACTGACAAGCCTCACAAATTGCTTGCCATCTCACACAAATAGTATATCCACAAATATTGGCACAGCCCACGTTGCAAGATGCCAACCTTGCAACTTTTTGGCTCCACAAAGGTAAGCAAAAGCTTACTGGCAAACCTCACAATTGTTTGCCGCTCACACAAACATTGGCACAAGAGGCATAAAAATTCTCTTTCCACCCACCAAAATATTTGATCCATCACCAAAAATCATTTGATCCATCCAAACAAGAATAATTGCAATCATATACTCGAAAAACATCAAAGGAGCTTTCAAAAAACAATAACAATCACAAAACAACTTTGAAAAAATATAACATTTCTATTTATTATAGAAGCTGTACATTCTCACCTGACAAAAAGGACCAACTTCGCTAAAATCTCTATCCTCTACGGTCTGTGATCCTCCTCACGCTATCCTCACCTAAAAATATAGTTTATAAGACATCCATAAGTCTCGCGTTCACCCCTCATGCTTAAATGCAAGTGAAATGCATGAATATACATAAAATCCACATAACAATCTGATGGTCTCCGAATTTTCAAAATTAATCTACACATCATTTTTCCACGAAATTTTTACCACACACACTAGACACATATGGAAACATCATATAAAAGATTCAGAATTTTCTGAGCTTGATAGATATTTTTAAACCAACACCAAACAGACCAATACCTTGCTTTAAAATTACAAAAACAGATTTTTCTTCAACTTTAAACCAAAAACTGCTATAACTCAGAAATAATTGGGCTATTTGGATTATAGATTCCAAAATCCCTATGTGTCTAGTTTCTAACAAATCAAGCGGAATGAAAATTAGAGTTTTCTAGGCCAAATTATGCCCGTTTTTGTGAAGTATGGCAGAGCTACCAGCAACCTTTTTCAACAGACAGCAACTCAGTAAAGAATTTTTAATAAATTTTATACTTCACGAAAAATTCTGAAAATTTTACACGATCTCTATAACACCCAAATACAACTACAGTTAAAATATCATAATTTCTGGAGTTGAAATACTATAGACGAAAATTCGTACCTTTCTCAGACAATTTCTCAAACTTCTCACTTCCTCCTTCTCTATCTCTCTCTCTCACTCTCTTCGGTAATTGAGGCAGAGGAAATGGAAGTCTGGGTCTTCTAATCCTCATCCCTTAAGGCTGAGGTGTCCCCTCCTCAAAACATTTCCACAAACAACAATTAATGCCAACCCTCACATTGACAAACTGACTCCTCTCCTCTTGACTTCTTTTTTTTTTTTTTTTTTTCTCTTTCTTTTTAGGCCACTAACTACACACATAATTGGAATGGAAACTGGGGGTGCTGCGCAGCGTGCTGTGCAGGCTTATTTCGGGGCCGCGCCGGTACCGTTCCGACGATCGGAGACGTCCACCGCGTAGAGCTCATCGAGAACTATAAGTGTTCCAAAAATCAACTCAATCCGATACCGTTAAGGGCCTCATCGGAACACAAATATGTTGAAAAAAATGGGTTCAATGGTTTTCATTTAATGTTTCAAGACATGTGTGTTCCAATTTTTTTCAACTTATTTGTATTCCAATAAGGCACTTAACAATATCCGATCGACTTGATTTTTAGTACATTTGTAGTACTCGACGAGCTCTACACGGTGGACGTCTCCGATCGTCGAAACAGTGCCGGAACGGCATCGAAATGGGCCGCACAGCACGCTGCACAGCACGGGGCTGCGCAGCACCTCCCCCGGTTGCAATTGGAACACAAGCATAATAGGTGTATGTATTTAGGCCATGCATGTACTATTAATAACATGACATGTCGTGCACCGAATGGTTTATGAAATGAAAATGTGCATGAAATGCGTTATCACGTGAAATGCACATGAATGTTAGGAACGGGTGTCACTATTTACCACTTTTACTTTATCAAATCACAAAAATGGTAAATCAATAAACCATATTCATTGTGTGAGATAACCATTGTTAGAAAGGCATGTGAACATGATTTATTGATTTACCATTAAAACACCAACCTTGAATCGAAAACAAACCACCGTTGAAAAAAAGAAAACACCGCCGCCATTGACAAGATCCGAAACCTACCACCACCACCATACAACACAAAACAAAAAGATTACAGTAATCAAACGAGATTGTGAGATCGATCGAGATTAAAAGGTTACTCGTTGGGTTTTTCCGTCGCCATCGATTTCGAGTTTGGCGGCGATGTACCATGTGGTCAAATCGTGATGGAGCTCTATGCCGACACCACTCCACGCACCGCAGAGAACTTTCAGAGCACTCTCCGGCCAAAATGTGATGGAGCTCTTCCCTTCCGATCTTCGGCCTTTGATCTCCAACCACCACCGCAATGCAATCTTATAATCTTTCCTAACATTAATTACGTGCCAGATGAATAACAAATTCATGAGACACAACGTTATACGAAGAACATATCCTCCCCCTTTTGCAGTATGGTATTTCTTTGTTATTTTATCTCTTTCCATTATTTATTGCATCTTATTTTATGCTACAATATACACAACGTTAATAAAAGAATATAATATTAATTGATGTCAATTAAGGGAACGTATTAATTGATGTTAATTAAGGGAGGTTAGGATTTGTGGAAACTTCTGATTTCCAAATTTACGACGTCAATTAAGAAAGGTTAGGATGTACAAATTAGTATAGAATATAATATTAGTATATATTAGATACTAATTAAATACCTAATAAGGGCATAACCATCCTAATATCCTTTTACAGGATGAAATCATAACTTTTCAAACCAGATGGGGTGAGATCATAACGATCTTTTTTTAATAGGATGGCTAATGTCCTCATATTCTTTTACAGGATGAAATCATAACTATTCAAATCACATGGGGTGGGATCATAACGATCTTTTTTTAATAGGATGGCTAATTAAAATTATCTTGAAATTAAACCATGTTGTCAATTAAATTAATAAATTGGGGGCAATTCAATCATTTGCCATCTTATCCACCCTCCAAATTTTCCTTCTAAAAATACCATCCAAACACTTCATATCCAAATCCACCATTCTTAGGAGGTTGACCCACTCTCATTTCAAATTTACTTTCATTACAAATCTACCCAAAATCATCTCCGACTGCCAAACTAGGACTAATTTTGGTCTTTATCCTTTTCTTCATGGAGTCGTTTCTCTCTCCCTTGGCAAATTAGTACATTTGTACAATATTGATTATCTTTTCTAATCGGCAATGCAATATACTTCGTAATTAAAACATCATGCACTAAGTGGTTCCGTGTATCATTTTTTAATTTTTTCGCACCAAATTAAAGTACTCCTCGTATACTTTAGTTTGGTGCAAAAAAATTTGAAAAACGATACACGAAACTACTTTATTTTTTTATTTGAAAAATCATGATTTTAGAACCTAAGGCCCCGATTGGCTGGGGGTTAAGGAGGGGGTATAAGTTATACTCCCTATTTTTATCCCGGTCCCACGTTCTTAACCATGGTTTGGGAACCAAAAGAGAACCCGGATAAAATTATACCCCTACCCAAATAATCCCCCTTTCCCTCACTAAATAATAACACCCCCCCCCCCCCCCCCCCCCCTCCAGTTATTAATTTATCCCCCCTTATACCCCCGCCAATTTACCAATATAACCCCCTTTATACCCCCCGCCTTACCCCTCCCTCACTCTCGTTTTACTGTAAAACCGAATTGCATTATAAATATATTACGAACTCTTGCCATTTCCTTCGGATCAAAAAATGAAGTACTTTTGCGCATAATTTTTTAATTTTTTTTACGCCAACTTAAACTACAAATTGAGATCTTTAATTTGATACAAAAAAATTTAAAATTTTTTATACTTTAGAATTTGACATTGTTGGCTTGCTTTACAATATCCTTTGGATAAAAAAATAAAGTATTTTCACATTAAATTTTTTACTTTTTTTTGCACCAAATTAAACTACAAATTGAGATCTTTAATTGGATACAAAAAAAATTAAAATTTTTTATACTTTAGAATTTGACATTGTTGGGGAATAGCAAAAAAATTACTAATTGTTTATTATTAAAAACATAAGTAATATAACTGTACATAACTACATACTAATAAAACATAAGTAATATAACTGTACATAACTGTACATAAGTAACATAACTAATATTTTAATTTTAAATATCTAACCTATACATTAAAAGAGAGAAGGGTGGTCAGTTATATGGGCACTTTCGTCTGCCAAATTGGCTTTGAGCCTAGCCCGGTCAGCTTCTCGGGCAGGGACAGGAGTGAAATAGTCCAAAAGTATAGGGGCAGATCAGTGGTTTCGTCTGCCATTTTTTGTTTGCCAAAACGAAGAGCGGGCAACGGGGATGCATCTCTCTCTGTCCTCCTTTCTTCAATTCCTCTTCGTTGTCGAGAAGCAAGCACCTGAAATCAGTACAATTGATACAATATCTCATCGATACACTGTATCTGTATTCTGACATCGCCGTTCCCTGATTTTGTGGCCGCTTTGCTCTTGCCATGGAAGTACACACCCATAGCCGGTAGCAGAGTCATGACGAGACTCGTACTCTTCTGGTACTGGTAAACCCTAATTACCTCTTCTTTGTCGGCAAGCAAGGAGGTGGGGCTCGGTACTTGGAGTGCACTAGAGGTACTGTGGATACGGCGTTTCACTGTTGAAATGGCGCTGTATAAATAGATTGGCGTTGTATGAATCGAGAAAAAAAATTGAAAGCGGTGAATCCAGGTCTGACGCTCCCTCTCTCTCTCTCTCTCTCTCTCTCTCTCCCCCTCTTCCTGATTTCAGAATGTTTTGTTAGTCTTTTTCCCATTCTTTTTGTTAGCCGTTGCTAGGTCTTCGACAATGTTCATTTTGCATGCTAGAGCAGTTGTTTGGGTTTGTTATCTGGGTTTGATTTGGTTCAGAATTTAGGGTTTTTTATAAGTGTTTTAGATTTTGGGTGGACAATGGATTTTCGAAACTTGAGAATAATATGTCAACCAGAGAATCTGAGAAAGTAATGGATTTTCAGAACTTGAGAAGTTGCGACAAGCGAATCAAAAGCATGTTTCTGTTAGTACATCTGGTCGGATTATCATATTCTAAGCTATTAACCAAAGCACAAAAAGGACTATTACCCAGAATTCAGTACTTTCTGGTGCTGGGTTAGAAGGAATGCTTAAACATCCTGCCTATGTTGAGACAGGGGATAAGATTGTTTATGCTAAAATAATTTCATAGTTGTATACCCGTGTTGGAATCAGCAAGATAATGTAGCGTACATCTTTCCTTTCCTAGAATACACGTGAACAGGGTTCGATTACTGGTTAATTTCAAAGGGCGCATTCAATATTAAACAATGGAGAGCCAGGAGAAAGACTATCTCCTTCTGTGTCATTGGCTCCGAACAAGGGGTTCCCAACTGCTAGAAGTCGTCCTCGTCTACCACTTTCACGTACTTACCTAGATGGGATTGGTGTCATTTGGTTTACAATTCTGCAACCTAAAACCATATGTAACCACTGCTGCATATAATGCTTATTTACTAACTCCTTAATGTTTGTATTTGTCATGTCTTAATCACTGTGATTTGGATACACAGAAGTTCAGACTATATTTGAAGAGCTTAAGTGGAGTAGCTTGACAAGGTGGGATTCCCAATTCTTATTTTGGCCCTCTTGAACAAAACAGAAACCATGGTTCTCTAGGAAGATTCAATATCCAAGCTTTGGCTGCTTTTGTTCAAATTCCTCCGCAAACATTGCCAGCTCTGCATGCTGAGTTTCTAGGTCGACCAACTGGTACCGTAGCTAAAAGTATATCCATGAATTGGGTCTTAAGACTTTCTTTATGTTTTTCTTTCCCTCTCAGTTGTAGACAATAGCTACTACCCTTCACTGATTATGGTTGTACCTTTCCCACTCCATGTCATTTCTGGTCGCTTATTTGTGTAGATTCCAAAACTCTGTACAAAGAAAAGAGGGAAGAATTATATGAGAATTTGAAGACCAATGAATCTATTGGATGGGAAGTTGATGTCATAAATCCAAGGAGCTCCCAGCTAAAATGCTGAAGAAGGTAGTAGGTAAGTTTTTTTTCTTTATTTCACCTTGTTTTGATGCAGCACCATTATAAGATAATTCGTCCTATTTGATTTTGACCACGAATAAAACAAGCCTGATGAAATTTCACAGGAGTCTGCAGTGGGACTTGTCAAATGGGTGCTGAACACGGTAGTTCTTTTACTGAGGTATACGACTCTTTCTTTTAGCTATATGACAGTTTGTTCGTTGAGGCAATGTTAGGAAATTCAGACACGTACTGTCGTAGTTTGTATCATAAATGGAAACGAGAAACACAATGGTGCAAGTAGAGTTAAGAAAGGTGAAATAGCAAGAATTGTCAGGTCCATTTTCTATATAACTTGGATTCTAGGATACAAAAACCTGAACGGGCACATGATTTGTCCTTCTTTTATGCTTGTTTTCATTTATTATCGGACACATAATATCAGTTGTGATAGTTAGTATGGCATGTGCTGTCTCATATACATTCGTTTTTTTGTTAGATTGTTGTTGAATATTGTCGTAAAGATATGAATCTCACAGTTTTTCCTGATGATTCATGTTTGGCCTTCAAATATGAGACTTGTGAGAACAACTCAAGCTCTTGTTCCTCTTTTAGTAGTTTGTGGGAAGAATACAACCACATAAATACACAAGCTAGCATCTGCGTATTTGTTCTATATTTGTGAGATCCAAATATTTCAATTTTCTGGTTGTTCTTTGCAGTAATTGATATTTATCTCTATTAAGGTCGGTTTCAATGTTATCTTTTTTCCTCAACTTCATGTCAATAGTTCCATTTCTTGTGATTCATAGATTGTACTTTTCAAATATTGATCATATTAGTTTCCTTTGTTGTTTTGTTCATTTTCTGGTTCGGTTTAATTTGTTTACATGTGACTGTAGTTTTTTAGCCACAAGTTCCTTAGAGTATCCATTTATATGCTAATGATATTGGCGAAGCATTTAATTTGGTTCCTTCTTGTAGCCCTTATGAGATTAATGAAATGCAATTCTCCAATGACAGGATTTCCAAAATTGAATATAGATGGATGCTTCCAAAACAATCCGGGAAAGGCGACATTCAGATGGATGTTTGGGGATGATAAGTCAATTGGCTGGTAGCCTTCTATGGAAGGATTCAAAACTATAAATTAGACTTGAGAGCAATAAAATGAGGTCTGTTCAACATTCTAAAGCTAGAATTGATTCCATAAGCTTTTCTATAGAAAAGTATATTCAATTGTTGCAACTGCTATGTAAAATGAGGAAATAGGAGCAACATTCAGTCATCAATTCGTTCATAGAGACCAATTTAGTGATGTTCATGATGAGTGTGCTTGAAAAATGAAAAAGTTGAAATTCCAAATAAATTGCGAATGGGACAAGCTTATTACTATTGCTTTGGCTTGCATTTTTGTTTTGCTTCTTGCTGCTGTTTTATCTCAACATTCTGCAGTTGTGATACAACTTAAATTAGATAACTTCTTTCAGATGTCTTTATGCCAGTTTGCTTTGATCTAGGAAGTTAGCACAGATCACAAAAGATACTTCAGCCAAAGGGCATTGTTGAAGTCTCAACAAATTTTAATCTTCCATTTGTGGTTCATTTATTCCATCAAAGGTGGATACTATATTGCCATTATCTATTAGTTTACATTGATATGTATTTTTATGGTACTATTTTTAAGATTGTCAACCTTGACCTGGAGAGCAATTTTGGTGGTGCTTACTGCTTAATGTGCATATCTACCTCATGGTTTAGTGTGAATATACTATTCATAGAAATAAATGATCTAGAAGTATACAATAGATAGATGAAACAGTTGGTTTTTCACCTCTTACATTGTGAATTCTGTCATTTTGAAACCAGTGACTGAAAATTGACTTCTTGCAAGCTTCAGTGTACCGGTATGACCTTCTTGTACGTATTCTGCACTACCTCAGTGAGGTACAAGTCGGACACCTCAGGTCCAAAAACAACTTGAATCGACTTCATCAATGTTCACCGGTGCTTGATGGTCGTCTGTCTGACATCGATAGAAGTTGTTGGTCAGTAGTCCTCCACTCGTTCTCCATTCTGTCCCTTTGACGCTCTCTTTGCAAAAAAATCTCGAGTTTGTTGTTGATTAAGCACACATTGGAGGGCGGTTGCTTTATTTGAGTTTGAAACTGAGTCCTTGATTTTTCCTGTTTTGATTTCATTTTCCAAACATTTTTGCTTGCTCACAAGAAAACACTGGTTTTTACTTCATATTTGGGTTGAATGTTATCACAGGCGCTTCATTTGGATTTGGGGTAGCAGTCCTGAAAAGACTGTCATTAAAAAAAAAAAAAAAAGAGAGAGAGAGAAATGATGTGCTCTCAATCTAGGGTTCCCTTTGGTATCCATTGTAATAGGATGGGTAGCCTAACCACATACCCATTCTGTTAGAAACTGCCAAACGTGCTCCAAAAAAGTTTTTTTCCCAGGCCTTCTGTAGATTCCAAGCTAATATGCTGAACATGTTCTGAAAACATGTATAACAGGGACAATTGAATGGTAAGCATCCAAATGGACAATGATAACTGAGATCAAAAGTGAGGTTTTTTTACTCTCTCCTTTTTTCTTTTTCTTTTTTCTTTTTTCTTTGCATCTTTACCCGATATGGAATTTGAATGAAGTTTGGAAATCAAAGTTGAACGAGTTTTGGATTTGAAGATAGCTGCCTCATGAATCGAAAATGGTAGAGAAAGCCTAATTGAACGCCATTCTGGTTTTTTTCTGTGTACTTGCCAGTTATCACACTGCAATTCCACCTCCAAATGTGGAGGCTGGTGGCTTGGCTTATGAAGCAAGCCTACCTCATTAATATTGTACCGAGGCTTTTTAATGATTCTTGAGGAAATAAGGTACTATCTATAACTTAAAATGTCCATTATTACTTTGGAAAACATGAATGCTTTTACTTCATAATATTTCTGCGAGCGTCGGAAAAATCCTTAAAAGCAATAATTGATCTCAGCACTTTAGGATTATATATAGTGTTGTTACTCTACTATGCCATACATCTCTTTAGACAATGGTTATCTGAATCAAATTAAAAAAAAATGCATTTCTTATGCAATCATCTTTGCATTTGTATGGTTTTTTCCCTTTAGAAGCATCAGAGAAATCACTAGCAGACTAGCTTTCTATCTTTCCACAGCTTTCAAGCACTCAAAGAGATAGAAACCACCCAACATCTTCTCTCTCTCTCTCTCTCGGGGAACTGACATGTTCTAGGGTGGATCATGGTTCCACTTAATTTGTTCATAGCCCCCAAGTTAATATTCGCAACTAATCTTCCCATCATGAACAAAGCTACATGATCCGGTGCTTGATTTACCTTTTTTTTTTTTTTGCAGGCTAGGCCGTCGCTTAAAGGGGTTATGCAGAGCTAAGAAAGGTAAAATAGCAGGAATGCTTGGGTTTATTTTATACATAACTAAGTTTCCAGAATCCAAAAAAGCTGAACATACACATGATTTCTCCATTTTTCATGCTTATTTTCGTGTAGGGATCATTCACATACTTTTGTCCATTCCTCAATTTTTTGCCAGGTTTTACGGAGTTGTGTCGTGCTAATTCTTAAAGTTTCGTAGGAATAAAAAAGGACATTTGTTACTCACCATGCTTGATATCTACTTTTTAGTTCGCTTCCTTTTAATATTTGCATATTTGCACTGTTTTGTTGTCAAGTTGCTTCATTGGTTCAAAATTAAACGTTAGAATTGATCGTGGACAGCGGGGATTTGGTGCATCTCAATTGAGACCATAACAATCATTTTTACAATCGACCTTTTTGGTGTGGTAGATTGAGTTTAGAAGAAAAAGGTAGGTGGCTCATAATACTTAACATGTATTATGTCTCACTTCCTTTTAGACTAATGCTTGGGTTTTAAGTTTTGATGGTTACCGACTTTTTTTCCCTGATAAATTAACACAAACTTTATTCTTTTAAAATAAAAAAGTTGCTTTGGTAAAATCAGAATTTCGGAAGAGAAAAATCTTTTGAAACAACTGGAGGCAGATAACCGCAAAGGCAACAAAGCATTTGTTGATGGATGGGGTGAGAGGAATAGAGGATGCAGGAAATGAGTGTACTTTGAAGCAAGGGAAAAAATATGGGCACACCATTTTGGTGTACACCACCTTTGTGGAACCCATTTCGGGTCCCGCATGAATAATCAGAGCCCCTCAATATTCTTTAAACGCTTTTTTAAGGGCCTCTGTAAAAAAAAAAAAAAAAAAAAACAGATTTTAACATCTGTAAGGCCTCGATCGATTCGGCACCCAATTTCTTGTCAGTAAATTGGGCGCAGAATCAATCGAGGCCTTACCGATGTTAAAATTAGTTGATTTTTTTCAGAGACCCTAAAAAAAGTGTTTTAAGAATATTGAGCGGCTCTGATTATTCGTGTGAGACCCGGAATGGGTCCTACAAAGGCGGTGTACAATTGGCGTATACCAAAATGATGTACATCTAGCAGGACTCAGCAAGCGAGAGAGCCTAGAGCGAGAGGCTCATATCTTAAGGATTCTGAGAAAGCACTTCATAAGGAGAATCCTTTGAAAAGTTAGCTAAAGATTACAGGATTAGGAGACAAGAGGATAACTAATAGTACTTTTTGCAAAACAAATGACTGGTTTGATAACTAGCTTAGTGAATGGTGGACCTTTTCTTCTTCAATTCAATCCAAGGATAGAATGCACATACACATGTTATTATTGTAAAAATCGAATAACAGCTTTCATCACTAAACACTTTTTCACCACTGAGCACACGGTGACGTGCGAAGCACGTCGGTTACGACTAGTAACTAATAAAAGTATTGAAAAGTATAATTAATTTAATTAGTATTGTATTTATGTATTTATTTTATCATAAAATCTAATATAACTGTACAAGGGCAAATAAGTCATTTGTCAAGTTTTTACATCATTCATCCAACTTTATCCCCTTTATTACAAATTCATCCAAACCACATACTATTTAATCCCCCTTCATAAATGTCACATCGCTGTGGGTCCACTCTTACTAAATAATACCCCTTACTATTTAATCTCACCAAAACTTATTCCGCATCCAATCGGGGCCTAAGTGCTAAAATCTTTTAGAAAACTAGGCCTAATTAAAAAAAGGGAGCTTCTATTCGCAACCCATTTTGGACTACATACAGCCCATTTGCTAAATAAAACCTTGCTGATGTGGCAAATCTTAATTTTTGCTTCACATAACCCATAAAATTTTCCAAATTACCCTCGTCTTGTTTTGGCACATTTCGGATATTTACTCCCGAAAATAAACACATAATTCGGATACAAACTACTGAATTATGGCCAATATTGCGGATATTAACTACCATCACCAATTTCGGATATAAACTCCCGGTTTTATAGGTAAATTTCGGGTATTAACTACCGAAATGTATTGCAATTTTCGGGACTGTGTGTACCGATTCGAACGAACAACGGCTGAAAAATCGAAAAAGCAATGGGTTACTCTTGGGTCGTTTTTTGCTCGAAAATCTTCATGTTCGGGTTACTCTTAGTATGTATTTGTGCATTCATTGGTGGATTTGGAGTTGTAAATTGCTCCAATACTCTTTGGAAGATCCCTCCATTGATTAAACATGGTTCTCCATTGAGAGAGATGAGAGATGAGGGGCAGGGGAGGACAATGGGGTTAATGGCTGGAGGAGGAGGAGGGATTTGAGGGGCAGGAGGAGGGCAGGGGAGGACGGTGGAAGAAGTGAAGGAAGAAGCAGATAGGTTTTGGTATTTGAGGGGCTAAATGGTCTTTTCACAAAGAAGGTTTTGGTATTTATTTTGAATGGCCTGTATTGAGGAAAAATGGGCTGCGAATAGAAGCTCCCTTAAAAAAACAAAAGCGAGAACCGCGTGAATGGTAGCAAATAAAACGCACGACAGGTGTTGCCCGTCAACCCCTCTCTGGTAGGGGAAGGACTTCTTAAAATTACTCGACAGATTACTCCTTTTTAGCGGGCGATTCACGTTTCGTCTAACCATTGCGCTGTCTCTCTCTCTCTCTCTCTCCTCCCATCTAAAAGCACTCACAAAAATTCACCTCAATCACCGCTCTTCATTGGCCGCCCGCCACCTCTCTCTCTTCACCTTGAAGCGACGAATCTGAGATCTAAAAGTTGAACTTCCGTCTCTCAGATCTCACCAAATCTGAGGCCTTTCAAGCCTTCTTCTTAGCTTCGATCGCTTGCTTATCGCTTCATACGATTCTGTATCTGGTACGTGATCTTTATTCTACATTTACGGTGCTCGATTGATGTAATCTTTGTCGTTCAATTGTTTCCAATGTGACCATCGTGTTTAGGATGGGGGAACTGTGTTTGGAGCTCGATCGTCAATACCGTCGCGTTTGGATGTATTTTATTTTTCAAGAACGCGTCTACTTAATTTGAACTACCGATATAGCGTTGATCTGTAGATTCTGTATTGATTTCGTTTTGTTATGCTACCCAATGTGATATACTAGTATAATAGATTTCTTGACTTGTACACAGACGCATCCCCCCCCCCAAAAAAAAAAGAAGAAGAAAATGCTGCGATTGGGTTCCTTTATAGGGATCGGTATCTCTTTAAATTTTTTTTTGGAGATTGGACTAGTAGAAGTAAGCATACTTCATATGCCCGACTTTAGCAACCATTGAAGAGAAAGAGATTAAGATTTCCGTCTCGATAGATGTTGTGGTTTTTCAACTACTTTGCATACTTAATTCGAACTTACACGCAAACCTTACGAATTAGATGTGGATTTGGTTGTGCAGCGATCTTTAAGGCTACTGCTCATTATCCCAGATGTCTGTTTATTGATATCCACTAGAAAAAGGTAAATCTACACATGCAATTTGAAATGAGAATGATGCGATTGTGGTATCCTTAGTATGTACCTGCCATTGGTTACGTCTTAAAGGGGATTGCACTTGTATAAGTAAGCATATAGTCAATGCCTGCCATTAGAAACCACAATGGTTCTAGTTTCCAACGTACGTCACAGAGTTTTTTACAATGTTTCCCACTTTACTTGCTTTTCGGAAAAATTGTTGAATCTCTGTGTGAAATGTCTCTAAGACGTTTTAAAATTTGCCTACCTTGTGTTTTTAAATGGAAGTTTATTTCAAGTAATCAACTTGTCTAGGGATATATAGTACAGTTTGTATCTGTTCTGAATGATGTGCACTAGCCTCCATCACATGTAGATCAAGAGTTGCAGAGTCCTTAAACTAAAGTCATTTTTTTTTCTTTTAAGTTTAAAATCAGAATGATATGGCCTGCATAGTCCCAATTTAGAGTGTAATATGCTATTGAATAACAACTTCTTGCTTCGATAAGTGGTATCTAATGCCGTGGGTATATGTTATTCATTCCTATAGATAATTACATGTTTATAATGTCAATCTGCGGTTCTTTGTCTTTGTTAGATCTCCGTCAATCATGTGGAAGTTCAAACCATTCGGGCACAAAGAGCAAACTGGTCTTGAAGGCCGCACCATTGACATTGGCAATTTGAAAGTCCATGTCCGTAATGCCATTGCTGAGGGTGGATTCTCTTGTGTTTACTTAGCTCGGGATGCAACAAATGGTTCAAAGCAGTATGCCTTAAAGCACATTATATGTAATGATGAGGAATCTCTGGAAGTTGTTAAGAAAGAAGTATCTGTTATGAAATCTCTAAGAGGACACCCTAATGTTGTCATGCTTTGTGCCCAAGCTATCTTTGATATGGGGAGGACAAAGGAGGCACTCCTTGTGATGGAATATTGTGAGAAGTCCCTGGTCAACACGCTGGAGAGTAGGGGAGCTGGATATTTTGAGGAGAAACAAATCCTTGTCATATTTAGGGATGTTTGTAATGCAGTCTTTGCAATGCATTGCCAGTCCCCTCCCATTGCTCATAGGTAAAAATTTACTCCGATTCTTTGTTCCAATGGAGTATCTGCTTTTCAGTGCTATCTTTAGATCTGTAGAAACTTCTTCCTCAATAGTTAAGCGCAATTATTGTACAACTTGTTATCTTCCCCGGCATCTACGCCTACAGGCCAAAATCCAAGCATGATATATTTCCACTGGAAAATGAAATAGGAAATTTGATTTGAACAAAGTAAAATATGATAAGTGATAACCACTTCCTTATTTAGTGAAAAGTGTTTTTATGATTTCCCTTATATGGGGTTTGCACAAGTTTCTGTTGCGATTTTCTAATAAAAGATCCTCTCCAATTCTGTGGTTTAGAGACTTGAAGGCTGAGAATGTCTTGTTGGGGCCTGATGGTTTATGGAAACTATGTGATTTTGGAAGTACCTCAACTAATCACAAGCGGTTTGAAAGGCCTGATGAAATGGGAATAGAAGAAGACAATATCCGGAAGCACACAACACCTGCCTATAGAGCCCCCGAGGTGGAAGAAGTAATTTACATTTGATGACTAATGGTCATATGTATGGTGTAAATGTTAACTTCTGTCTTGTTGTTTCTTGACTTAGATGTGGGATTTGTTCTTGAAAGAAGTCATAAATGAGAAGGTGGATATTTGGGTAAGTCATTACACCTAGTGAATATGTATGAAGGATTTTGAAACAGTTTGACCTCTATTTGTCTAAGTGTTTTAAGGCGACTGAGCAATGCGAGGCGTTACATCCCCTCATGAGGCGACTCTTACTCCTCGAGGTGTCATGACATAAATGTTTCATATATATTTTTTTTGAGTCATTAGTTATGTAATATCATTTTAAAAAAATAGAAAATAATAGCCAAAGCTGAGTTTGGCATAAATTATTTTTTCTTAAAGACAGTGGGTATTATTGATTTTTATTGTTTTTTGTTTAGTTTTTGTCAAAATTTTGGGGTTTTTCATTCGTCTAAACAAGAGCAATAAAATCCAAGCATGATATATTTCTGGTCCCCTCCCATCGTTCATTGGTACAATTTTACTGATTCTTTGTTCAAATATATGCTTTTCAGTGCTATCTATAGATCTGTAGAAACTTCTTCCTCAATAGGTAAGTGCAATTATTGTACTTATTATCTTCCCCGGAATCCAGTCCTGCAGGCCGAAATCCAAGCATGATATATTTTCGGTGGAAAATGAAAAAAGCAATTTGATTGAACGAAGTAAAATAGGATAACCACTTCCGTATTTGGCGAAAAGTGTTTTTATGATTTCGTGAAAAGTGTTTTTATGATTTCCCTTTTATTTGGTCAAAATCCAACAAAATCGACTTGAATTTGAACAAAAAAAGGAACAAAAAGACGATGACAATAACCTAGAACTTCGCCTAAACTTGGCCCAAATTAAAGTTGGAGAAGCTCCTCTAAACTTAGAATAATCGTATGTTCGTATTTAAAGGTCGTTAAGCCTAACTAGCTAAAGCTCTGTGTGTATATGCCACCTCTATTCGGAGACCGAGGCAAAAAAGCAAACATTGTATGTCAATGTGCTTTCTAGCCCATGCTCTTTCTCTCAAATA
Organism: Vaccinium darrowii; assembly: GCA_020921065.1. Classification (NCBI taxonomy): domain Eukaryota; kingdom Viridiplantae; phylum Streptophyta; class Magnoliopsida; order Ericales; family Ericaceae; genus Vaccinium; species Vaccinium darrowii. The sequence continues at coordinate 20,386,308 of CM037157.1, forward strand.
CAAATTTTTGTTTGAAAGACCATATTGTTCCAAAGAAGTGCAGGCTTCGGATAAAATGCACAAAAGGCACACCTTGTGTGAATCCCACATGGACGAGGCATACACCTTTGGAGGGTGAGGCTCACATACAAAGGCCTTGAGGCATTTTTTGGACGCCTGGCATTGATGTTAGCCTCGAGGCAACCTCGACTTGGCCTTTGAAAGCCTTGATTTGCTCAGTAGATTAAGCATTTGGGATGTTTGATGAACAGTGGAGTTATTTTGTAATTATGCAGGCGTTAGGTTGTCTTCTCTTTCGTATATGCTACTTCAAGTCTGCATTTGATGGTGAATCAAAGCTACAAATTCTAAATGGGAACTACCGCATTCCAGAATTACCAAAATACAGCTCATCTATTACAGGCCTAATCAACGACATGCTTCAGTCATCACCAGATGCCAGACCAGACATCACGCAGGCAAGCGCTTTGCTTGATTGGCCATTCATCTCCATGAAATTAGGTTAGTTTTAGATTGTCATTGCACTGGCAATAATAGGTGCGAAGAGCATCTATTTGCTTACTGATGCTGTTCTTCTGTTTGGTGGCAGGTGTGGTTTCGTGTTAATGATTTGTTACCAGATGATTTACAGAAATCATTACCCGATAGACCACCAGAGATGATGCACCAACCAGGAACTGACGAACATGAAGGTAAGGAAGTTATTCTTGCTTACGTCGTATTTATGCATTGGAACTAGGGCTGCAAATGAGCCGAGCCGCTCGCGAGCGGCGTGTGGCTCGGCTCGCCAAGAGCTCGTTCAAGCTCGGTTCGTTAGGTAAACGAACAAGCTCGAGCCCTTATTCCCAGCTCGTTTCATAAACGAGCCGAGCCCAAGCTTACAAATGCTTGGCTCGAACAGGTTCGCGAGCCAGTACACATGCATGCATACGTATATGTATATACATTCATCCCCATGTATAGACTGCATACACATGCCTCACGTGGTAGCAGCTGGTGGGAGCGGTTGGTTTGGAGGTCCAAAACATGTCTTTTGTAGACGGGATTCAATGCCTCCAAAGCATAATTTTTCGATGTGGGACTCTTTGAAGTGAAGGCACAAAGGGAAACTTAACTCTGCCCTTTGCTTTTACCTATCCCACATCACATCGTCCAACCATCAAAACCTCAAATGCAAGGACTCCTATAATTGAAGAACCCAGCCTCCCGAAGCACTCCAGTTTGCTAATCGAGCTATGCGAGCCAAGCTCGAGCTTGAATTTCTTGGTTTGTTTCAAGCTCGAGCCGAGCTCGAGCCTAGTAGATTTGATGCGAGCCAAGCCCGAGCATGGCAAAACTTGGCTTGGCTCAGTTCGTTTGCAGCCCTAGTTGGAACCTAGTAGGTTACATATTCTTCATGAGCATGTATTATGTTAGACCCAAGAAAGGGATTCCTTGTCCTTGGATGAGAGAAGAATTTCTAAAAATGCCTTTGATTTATTTTTGAAGGCCTTTGTCCTGCTTACTCTTAATCCTCCAGCCTATCAAAACTCATGTGTTTATTAACCAAGAACACATGCATGTTTTTGGAACTGAAAATAGTGAAATCCCTTTTTGCCTTCTTTCTTGTTCTCCCGTGACCTGAGAAGAGTTTTGGTTGGAATTGGGTGTAATGCCAAAATTTGAATGAAAAAAATGCTTATGCTGGGAAAAGTAACGAGCGGAGTTCAAAGGGCATGATGTGTGTTGTTTTTGTCATCTGTTTTCTGCTCTCTCTCTCTCTCTCTCTCTCTTTTTTTTTTTTTCCAAGAACACGTTAAACCTGGTTTCAAGACAATTTCATCAAAACAAGTTCTTTGTCACCAATACATGTTTTCCACTTTTCAAATATTAATTTCCCTTCAAAACAAATTTGAGTATGAAACGGTTGGGTGTTTAGTTTTGAAAAAGAGATTCTGAAAAGTGTTCTGCAAGACTGTTTTAACAGCAACCAAACAGGGCCTAGGTTTTGATATTTGGACCGATGGATGGGAATACTTATCTTGAAAAATTCTGCTTCCAGTTTAAATATTCTGACAATTATTATGGTTGTTCATCAGGGACTCCAAAATCTGCGACTAAAACTCAACCAATGCCTCGTAGGAGTCCACCACCCCCACCATATACAGAACCTACAAGGAGTGCATCACCCACCCCGGTTAACAATTCTAAGGAAGGCGGAGGGGCTCTTGGTGCTTTCTGGTCCACTCAGCATGCCAAGGACTCATTTATCAGAGAGGACCAAAAAGGGCCCAAATTTGATGAAGAGCCATCTAACCATGATGCCACAAGACATGATCAGGGACATTCAGAGAGGCAGGTTTTGGGCCATAATCCCATTCCACCGAAAAAGGTGCACGCGAAATCTGTCAACCGAAGCGAGGTAGGCCCTTCCAAGGACTTCGAAATAAAATTCTCCCAGGAGGATTCTGGACGTGTCAGCAGAAGGAAAAATACGTCAAACCCTGATAGTAAACCTGCTTCCCAAAATGAGGCGTTTAACACATTTGTTGCCGAATTTGATACCAATAAACTTGGCCCAGGAATCGAGAGAAGGAAATCAGGCAGTGAGGAAGAGTTGGCGGCTGAGGTAGAGAGGCTTAAAGAAGAGCTGAGGCGAGCTAATGTGGAAAAGGCTGAAATAAGCTCCAAATATGAAAAGCTTTCTGCCATTTGCCGAACTCAGAGACAGGAGATACAAGAGCTTAAGCAAGATCTTGCTGCTAGAAATCAATCACCGAATAGAGAAGCTTCGAAAGATAAAACATCTCATGGAATTCAACCTAAAATCATCACGCCGGTATTTATTCCTGCTGTGCTTAAAGCTTGTCTACTTTTGCATAGTGTTTGGTTCACTGTAATGAAGCTGAAATGGAATGGTATGCTCTTCTGATGTTTGGTGTGCCTAAAAATATAACGAAACTTACATTACAACTGGATAATAATTCACCGATTTAGGTGAATGGCCATCCACTTGGAGGCCTCCAGCAAACCAAACACTACCTAATTGTCTATTGAAATATCAGCATTAATACACAGTTGTTTTCATTCTGATCTCAGCAAAGCGAGAAAATTGAAGGAACGGTTTGGGAACTCCAACAAGGATTATTTGACAAAACTAGCCCAAATCCAGATCCTAAACAATGGCAGGCTTTCGCTGATAATCCGAAGCCACAACCAATGTCAATGAGCGATACTCCCAAATCTGTTAGGACAAGGAATGGTAACCAGAACAAACCAGCTACGCAATCACATACAGGCAGTGAGAAATGGGGTTTTGAAACAGATAACTTCACAGCAGTTCCTACCTCCTCCCGAATTTCAAGACCTATTAATGATTTTAATAATTCTCAGCGCTTTGGTGAGCCAAAGAACATAGAGAACAAGCAGGCTTCTCAACCTGCTGGATGGGCTGGTTTCTGATGTATGTACCTGCGGAAGTTGGAGGTATATTGTTATGATTATTTTTTTGAAATCTATATTGTTATGATTATTACCATGATAATGCTATATCTATTCGTTTTTACCTATATGCTTGATGGATTAGAAAAGAGGAGATAAAATAAAGAATGCGTAGATTTATGGGCTTTTCTTCTGTTCTGTGTCGACTGTGTTTTTAAGATTCGATCATACCCAAAACAATAATCTTGGGCTTTCTGCAACTGGGTGGCACTCCCAGACTGGTTTCCTTTTCTAGTGAATTACTTTGTAGTAGGGAAAAAGAATGTTTGGCCTCTCAATATCGTTCAGTGGCTTACAGGTGTGCATCCCATCCCAAGTCCTAACATTGGTAAGAAATACTGGTATTTTCCTTCTTGTAGTTTACCACAACCAATTTTTCATGCTAGCTTCTTTATGTACAATTATGTTAGATCTGGTTTTATCTGTTTTGCTATTGAGCTGGGGAAGAATAGGGGATGAAACATTTTGTGTACTACCCCATCGAAATGATACTTAGCCAAAAAAAAAAAAAACCTTCGAAATGGTTGCAGTATCTTATATAGAGCAAAAGATGTTTTGAGAATGGTTCTTATCTTTGTTATATTTCGTTCCGACTTTGTTTTTCTTCTTGCAGTTGTGTTATTTGATCTTTACGAGCCTGAGAACATGTCAAGAGCATTGTTGCGTGGATAAGTACTTCATACATGGATTGACTGGATGTGAAGAGTTTGCTAATACTTGTGGATCACCATCTCTCCGATTACAATGTGTAAAACATTTGAGCCTGTGATCATTGCTAAAAAACTGCATTTGGATTTGGTGGTTCTTTCTATAAACTCATAGAGGAGACTTCATAATTTCGTTATATTCTCCGCTCTTGCATCAACCTGTTATTTCTGTTAATGTCTCTGAAACTATTCGTCTTCTTTATATTTTTCTTTCTATAACTATTATGTCTGGCACTGTTCAAATAATCTACACAAGATTCGATACCATTATAACAGAGAAATGCCAGGAAGAAGTAAATGGCAAATACTGTTACTACATTGTTCCTTTTTTTCCTGTATTTTGCTATGTGGTGCCCCAAGCACCTCTTTTCGTTAAAAAAAAAAGGTAAGGTCATTTCATTACGTCTATTCAATTCGATATAATGAATGGTTAGTCTATTTTCTCGCCAGTTTGTATGACTCCCCGGTTCTTTTTTTTTTTCTTTACTTCTGATTTTTCCTACCTGTCGAGAAAATGAAAATAACAAAAAATTTGTTTCTGTAAGTTTCAATTCATCTTCTTTTCGATATTTTCCCTTTCGTTTCTTTACTCTGCAAATCAAAAGTTTTTTTAATTTTTTTTTCTTTCAATCAGAAAACCGGAATTTTTTTTTCCTTCCCCGGGAAACAAAGAAGATTTATTTTGAACTCATAAAGGGGCCCAATGCTGCTTCAAGTCTGCACGGGGAAGTTATTCCTATGAAAAATTTCATATCCGCCCCAGTTACTTTTCCATCTTCATTTCTAGTAACCAGTCCCACACCACCCGTCCCATTACACTTGTTAATCGTGCCATCCACATTGAGTTTAATGACAACACGAGGAGGCGGCTCCCATTCTTGCACTTTTTTTTTTTTTTGAGCAAGCAAGAAACATAAGGATTCATTCACTAAATTAACCATTACAACGTTTGGCTAAGGCGTGAGCCGCCCCGACCATTTGTCTAGAAACTTTAACAACAGAAACAAAGCTAAAAGACTTAGCAATATACATAATGTCAATCAAAACAGGCCTCACAAAAACATCAGCAACATCTAAACTTTGAAGACCTTTAACCACAAGTAAACAATCCGTGAGGATTTCAATATGCCGCCACCCCTTGTTCCTAGCACCTTCCAAAGCATGCAGGACTGCCAGAGCCTCCACCATTGTCGCAGAGCAAGCTTTAACTTTGCAAACATCCTTGGCATATGCCGTCCCAGAGCTTACCCAAGCAACAGCTCCCTCCCAGGTCTCCTTTCGCCATGCACCATCAACAGCCACCTTCACAACCTCCATATCGACATCACCTGCCAAAGCACCCTGCAAAACCACCTTATATTTGTCACTTAAACCATAATTCCCGGATTCCAGAGTACCACAGCTAGGAGGCACCCTCTCCGACTTTTGCTGGATCCTGCACATCATTTGATAAAGATAAAGAGCCTCCCGCCAAGCCTGCATAACATCCATCTTTGAATTACGAAATACAAAATTGTTTCGGCAACACCAAATAGCCCATAGAACAGAAATGGACTCCAATAAAGCATATTTATCCGGAGCTTCGCGCATCCACCGTGAAAACCATTCCTCAAACGCAACCGGACATCCAACTGAAAAATCCAGTCCCAACCTAGAGGCTCTCCAAACCCTCCGAGCAAACTCACATTGAAAAAATAAATGTTCAATCGTCTCAGACTCCTTCCCACAAACCGGACAACTAACTTCCTTAGACAATTTTCGACTAACGAGAGTCGCTCGCACAGCAAGAACTCGATGCAACACTTTCCACAAAAATAAAGCAAATTTAGGAGGAATATTCAAGCCCCAAACTTTCCCCCAAATGCTACCTCTATCACCCCCCTTAAGGTCACCAAAAGTACCAGAAACCGCAACAAAATAGGCCGATTTTACCAAAAATTTCCCGTCTCTTGAAAACCTCCAAAAGCAATCATCCGCAACCTTATCGCAAGGAATGTATAATGATACAATTTTTTGCACCAAGCCCACAGGAAATAATTGCTTAATTAGAGGCTCTCTCCAAGTTCTAGTAGACCAATCTATGAGGTCTTTAACTTTAAAATTACACAAACCACTCGGCTGCCCATGATCAAGATAAGGATTAAAATCATTGGGGATCCATTGATGACCAAACACAGTAACCTTGCTCCCATCACCTACTCTCCAAGCTATTCCTTTTCTTAATAAATCCAAACCCCATAAAATACTTCTCCACCCCCAGGTACAACCAGCCTTGATTTTGCAATCAAGCAAATCTTTACCCCAACAATACTTACCCAACAAAACCTTAGCAAATAGGGAATCAGGCTCTTTCAACAGCCTCCACGCTTGCTTAGCCAGCAGAGCCTGATTAAAGCAACCAACATCTCGAAGACCTAGCCCACCCATATGCTTAGGCTTACACAAATCCTCCCATTCTTGCACTTGAATCTGTGTGGGGGGCACACCTTCTTGCGTTGCCCCCTTCGAGAGAGCAATATATTAATTCCTGCCAAAATCCAAGGGCTTTTTCAAAAATGAGGATAACCACCAATGATAGAAACTCATCTTCGTCCAGTTCAACTGGGAGCTGAAATAATGAGAGGATAACATGCTCAATATTTTCTTCCTTGAGCTAGTAAACCCACTTGTTGTGCAAAACTCTCTTTCCCTTGGGCAATTGAACCAATTCGCAAGTCTGATTAAATGAGAGAGAATCCATCGCATCATCCATCGCATATTCCCACTCCTCCTTGGTCTTAACCTGCAATGTTTCCTCAAAACATTCTGGTTCACCATTATCAGTCAACAACAAATAGTGCAAAGATAGAGAATAACGTATTCGAGATCTAACAACACGTGTGGACATTCTAAGAAGAGGAGTCTGTGGACCTGCATGTGGAGTAGATTATGTATTAGTATCCTGAGGCTCTAAAGCATTTCCGTTAGGGATCCCCTCAAACTCTACAAAGTCTAAATTTAGCTCAGCCTCCCCGGGTTAACTTTGTTTGAATTTCCATATAAAGCAAACTCATTAAATACCACCACTCCCTGTGTTTTTTGATTTTCAAAATCATACAACCTATACCCATAGCTATCACTACCATAGCCCATGTACACGCACTTATAATACTTAGCATCTAGTTTACCCTATCCTCCGATTCTACATGCATATAGGCAATGCAACCAAAAACTCATAGATGGGATAAATTTACCTCTTTACCTATCTAAGCCTCTTCTGGCAATCTACAATTCAAAGGAACTGAATGCCCCTTGTTGATTAGGTATGTTGCCGTATTTACTGCATGATCCCATAACTGCTTAGTTAACCCAACATGTAACCTCATGCTCTTTGCACGCTCTAGGATCGTCCTATTCATGCACTCAACAACTCCAATCTGCCTCGGCTTATTTGGGACCGTTTTTAACCTTCAAATCCCATTCACAACACAAAAACCCTCAAACTCACAACTACAATACTCGCCACCATTATCAGATTTCAAGCACTTTAATTTCTTTCATGTTTCATTCTCAACTAATGCTTTCTAATTCTTGAAAACATCGAACACATCAGATTTATGCTTAAGAAAATAAACTCAAAATTTTCTATTATCATCATCAATAAAAGTAATGAAATTACGTGAGCCACCAATAAATGGACCCCACACGTCGGTAAGAACAAGTTCCAGCTTCTCTGTTTTTAGGGTCCTTGCCACCTTTATAAAGCTGACTTTCTTTTGTTTTCCGAGAACGCAATCCTCACAGAAGTCCAAATCCAACGACTTACAACCCGACAATTTCCCCTTCCATAACACTACTTTCATCCTCTTTTCGTTCATGTGACCCAGCCTACGATGCCACGTAGTGCAATTAACCCCTGATGTTGTCACCGCATACGATGCTACTGTAAATATCTGTAGATACATTTAGGGTTCCTTCCTTTTTACCTCATGCAAGAATCAAGGCCCCCTTGATCATCTTCCAAGCGTCTGATGTAAATGATGTGACAATCCACCCTCTGACAACTGACCCACTAAAATAAGATTCCGTGTTAGACTAGGCACATCTCTAACATCCTTCAATTTCAGAATCATCCCATCTGTCTTAGTAATCTGCACATCCCCTTTCCTAACTATATTGCAGGCTTCATCATCGCCTAAATACACTTTGCCAAAATTACCCTACACATAGTTCTGTAACACATCCATGCGTGAAGTAGCATGGAATGAGGTGCCATAGTGTACAATCCAAGGCTCACTATGAGAATCCAACGAACAAATCAAAACATCATTACCAAACTCGTTAGAAACATTAACAACGTTTTTACCTCTTTGATTATTCTTGTTCTGCTGCTTTCTTGGTGCCTAGCAGTCTCGCTTCCAGTGCCTCTTCTGACCACAGTTCTAACAACCTTCATCTCCTCCACGAAGCTTTCTTGGTGCCTTACAGTCTTGCTTTCTTAGTGCCTTACAGTCTAGCTTCCAGTGCTCTTGGACATCGCTCTTCCCTTGCCCTTTTTGTTGCCTCCTTTATTTGCAAACCTGCCTCTCTCCTCCGTACTTAGCGTTGAACCGAAGCAACATCCTCACCCGATGCTTTTCTCTGAGCCTTTTCTCCTAATATCAACTTGCAGCGACGCTAGCATTGAACCTATGGGGTCAAGTGAACCCAGTGGATAGAAATTTGTTAAAATTAATTGAGGAGTAATTTTTGTGTATGAAGGTCCTATAGGCACTTGATACCAGTACAAAATCCCATTAAACCCATATAGGCAACAGAAATGTTGAAAACTCCCCAGTGTGCTTTGTCCAAAATCTAACTCCTAGAGTCCTGGCAGTACTTTTTTCCTTTCACATCATTCAAAAGTCCTCAGTGGATAGCCATAACACAAGTATTATGTAGCACTAGACAAGATTAATCTCAATTTCTTCATCAAATAACAAAACCACCTTGTCAATACTCCAATAAAGTTCGTTTCTTATTTCTTTTATCATACTTTATACTAGTATCAACATGTACTATTGTAAGAAAAAGGAATTGATTTTCACATCATTTTTTTTGATAAATGCACTCTTTTTTGTTTTTTATTGAACTTTTATTTGCAAATTTTTCACTAAAAATCGGAAAAAATGGTGCATTTGTATATATAAAAAAAAGGAGTGTTAAAAATCATTACGTTATAAAAATACATTTTCTTTATAATTTGGCAAGTGCATATTTATTTTTTTCAATTATATTAGAAGTATACGAGAACATAATTAAGTGTGATGCTTGCGCCCTTGGATTGTTTTTCCAATATTACTTCCCCAAGCGTAGGGTTTAGGCCGGCGATAGCATGATACCAGTAAGACCGGGTCGATTCCACAGAGACCGAATGCGCTGAGCACGAAGGTTGATTCACGAATGATGATTTTAGCCTTAAAACGGCAAACTTGGCTTTTGGAGTTTGATTGGTGGAATTCTCTCGACTTCGACAACGACTCGGAAGTTTAAAACGATTAATTAAACTAAGGCAAAGTCTAGGGGTATTTAACGACCATGACTCGGGCTAATCCATCCCCTCTTGATAACCGGCTCGGGGCATCGTTAAAGGCCCCTGAACGGAAGATTTAGAGTTTAAAACCTTTACTAGAAAAATGTATTTACCAAAGATTAGGGGTTTTCGGGACATTTTGCAAACGAATGAGTTGACATCGCCCAAAGCATCACACGTGCCAAGTAGTCAAGCTCTTGGCTACGTGTGATCAAAGGGATTAACAAACTCACACTTTGGTACATAAAAATGAAACCCCAAATTTTCGGTAAACAAGTAATGTGTGCTATAGAATGAGATGGATGGATTAAACCCAAGTCATGGAGTGTTAATCACCACATGACTAAGTCTATTAAAACTACTCACCCATTACACTAGATATTAAGCCTATGCATTGGAAGAAAACTAAAAACATGTTTAATAACTCTAAAAACTAATTTTTATTATTAATCCTAGGTTTGCCTACAACATTAACACTTGAGAATTAATCAAACAACTAATAAGAACAAGAGTTTTCAAAGGAAATAGCTAGAAAAACAAGAAAACGAATTAACCGATAAAAACGGAAACAAACTAGATATATATGAAGGTCTCAACACGTACTACAACATTAAAGAAGAAGAATTACCTTGAAACTAAGTGGAAGTGCTTGAAAATCTAGAGAGAAGGTAGAGCTAAAACTAAGAACAAACTAACGGAGGAAGAGAGAGTAGGTGAAAATCCAAGCCAACCCTAAAAATCTGAGGTTGGGGACCCTTTATAGGCCCCAAAAGTCGTGCTAAGTTATTACAAATATGCCACTAGATATTTCTTGATCAGGCTCAAAAGTTGCAGAAAAGTGCAGCTTCAACCGGTAGAACAAAAGTGCTCTACCGGTTGAAGAAGTCATTGGTTCTCTTCTACCGGTGGTTGAGCAAAAGTGCTCTACCGGTTGAACATGTAAAAACTGAGAATTTTCTATGTTTTGCTCCCTTGACCTTCCGGCTTGTCATCATGACCTCTAGGCTTCCCGAGTCTTGTTCAACACTTCATTCCTTGACTCCCGGGACTCGATGGCGGGGTGCCATGTGGCCTCCGGTGCTCGGGCATCCGTTGGTTTAATAATGGCGTCAAAACACACCTTAGTTCTCCATTTTTACCTGAAACTAACAAAAAGCAACCTTGCGCGAAATTAATAGTTTAAAGCAACATAATGCGCATGTGTGTGATCAAAGTGAGCGAGATAAGCCCCATTATTAACACTTTTGGGGGCTTATCATGTGACTTCGTTGCAAATTTTTTGAATGACACCACTAACCAAAATTTATAGAGTCGCCACTAATGTCAACGCCGCAACATCCTCCTATTTTATCTTTATAGACCTAGAAGAATTGTTCACTGCGACGACAAGTACATTCCAACTTTCTACCAGACTCGATAATAGAACAAGAGCTCTAATCTTGTCATCAAAATCAATACCCATAGATTCTAATTGATTCGTGACCGTATTGAATTCATTTAGATGCTTAGCAACAATGGAGTTTTCAAGCATCTTTAGGTTAAACAATTTTTTCGAACGATATACCTTATTCACCGCATAAAGCTTTTCGTAAATCTTTTCTAGGAATGTGAATAAATCAGTTGCAGTCTTTTCTTTTGGCGACGTTCGACACAACTGACGGTGCGAGGCACAGTCCCAGCCCTAGGGTTTTGCGGTCTGGAACATCTCAATCACCTTGTTTCATATCCGATGGCTTCGTACCATTGATAGGTAGATACAGATCCTTCTAATATAGAATATACTCCATCTACATTTTCTAGAACGCGTAGTTCGTTCCATTGAACTTTTCGATCTTGACTTCGTCTTCAGCAATTATGCAAACCCTTGACCTCCGAACGCAGAGCTGTAATACCAGTTATTTGGGATTTGCTTGCTTAAAACCATAGGCGAACACACACAATCAAAGAACAAACCAAGAACAAAAATGAAACACAAGCAAGAAAAGAACATGACGTAGAGATTTACGTGGTTTCGAATTAAACTGCTTGCTTAATTGTACTCCACAGGGTGGGTGCTGAAGTGTTTCACTATGATGAAAGAATAATTAAAGTTATAATGGGGGCTGCCCTAAGTGTCTCTTTTATAGTACAAGGCGACACAATACATCAGAAACTGTAAAATTCGTGTAAATGCGCGTTTTTTCGTGCCGATCGTCTCGACAAACTTGACCACTGTTGGGATTAAAACTTCAGAGAATCCAAACCTCAACCAAAACCTGTTGACACCATTCTACAATTTCCGTCCAGACAACTAAGTGCCCTGTCCGGACGGGATCTTCAGAGATCTCTCCCTCGGGCTTCTGACAAAACAAGTTTCGCCCTAATAGACACCTACCAGGTGCAGGTCTAAAAGTTCAAAGAACAACTACAAAAGATCAAAATGTTCAAAAGTGGGGATGGGGCAAGGAACTTGACAAGCTCTGTAAGGACTCGCATTTGTAATTGGAGAAATGTGAGAAATGTTTTAAAATTTAAATCTGGGCCAATGAGAAGTTAGAATTTGCATTTGGGTGCATGTATAACTCATTTGAACACAAGGGTGTGTGTGTAAATAGGAGAATGTATATAAGGGGTGTGTTGGGGCTAACACAACACAAAATCACACTCTCCCTCTCTCTATTAGTACCACCCCCCCTTAAAAAATTCTCTCCAATACTCCACCAAATTCCACCTCCCACACTCAAATACCTCAAGATCTAATCTCTAATTCGTCAATTACACGCTAATTGGAGTCCGGGTCTTCTTGGTTTCACTTGGAGGAAGCACATTTCAGCGGAGCTAGAACAGGCTAGGGTTTTTCTTCTCCTACCCATTTGAAGCTTGATTTGTGAGGTCGGGGACAAATCTATACTCCCTCTAATGGTATATTGTTGAATTGATGCATTGTTCTTGGTTTTGACGTTCCACAATTTCTAGTCAATTGGAATACCACCATTGAAATGGGTTCTTGAACTTGGTTGAGCTTGATTTTACACATTTAGTTGTTAAATCCTTGACTTGGTTGATGTTTTATCATTCCCAAATGTTTAGTTGTTGTTTGAAAACCTCAAAAGTTGGCTTGGTGACGCAACGGAATGCAGAAGAGAATAGTTAGCGTACTATTCCAAACGATGATAGGTCTTGAATCCTCGAGAATTCTTGAATCCACAAGAAGAAAGAGATTTAACTCAGAGTCGTTTATTCAATAAGAGGTTCCATATGCCCATAGGCTACATCCTTATTTATATTAGTAGGAGTCCTAACTAAAAGGAAATTACTTAGAGTGGCGACCAAGCAAGGATTACTTGGAAAATCAAATCTAACCAAAACTAAACTAGGAACGTGCAAAACAGGCAACACGAATAAAATCTTCTAAGAATAGCTGTAAATAGAAATTGTTACAAAAATAATGTTTCCATAAGTGATAGGGGTGTCTATCTTGTCCTGCATCACTTGGGTTGAAATCCTCTCCATCTGGAAAAATCTGTCAAAAACTGCTCAAGGTGGGCTAGGTATTGATACCCCATAGCAGGGTATCGATACCCAGCAGTTTGCTCCCAAAAAAGGAGTCTGGGTATTGATACCCGTGTGCCAACTCTCAAATTTTTCTTCTTTTATTCCCAGTTGACTGATTTGGTTTTGTACTTGATATATCCATATTCTGCACTCCATTATTGGCCGAAATACCCCCTTTTAGCCTACTTTCGCATGATTGGTGATTTACCTTAACCTCCCAATGTACCTTGACACATGAAATCATATGGTAATCGACAAAGCACGTTACTTGAATGAAAAGGAAAATGTTGTGAACTGAACACGTGAGAAACACTTGGTGATTAATAATGTTAATGTGAACTTTTATAAGGGTGAATGGAGCCTGCGAAATCTGGCAGGGGTGAATGGAGCCCATGAAATCCGGCAGAGGGATAAATTTCCTACTTGAATAAGAGATTAACACGGTGAACAAGTTGATAATGTGGAAAGCAATGAATGACACGATAGATTGGAGAACGAGACACATGATACATTTGAGATCGATAGAGGGTCGATGAATGGATTAGTCGGACATTTAAGTACTCCGTGGACCTTTGGCATTTGATTAAATCACTCGTCATATCCATTGATAAATGTATTCATGATTGTCATTCTCATATGCGCATTTCATTCTCTTTACCCTTAGCTTTTACACAACTGTACCTGTAGAGATCATTGCGTCTGTCTATACCTCTGCCTCGCGCATGTTCGATGTTTTGGCCCAAAACATCGAATTCGGCAAATACAAGCGTTTATTCGGCAGTTTAAAGGTTAAGGTAGTAGTTGATAAGCCCCCAATGTTGTCTATATCCGGGCTTATCTCGCTCGTTGTGATCACACACATGTGCATTTTGTGCCTTTGAATGATTGATTTTGCGCGAGTTGTGTTTTTGATAAGTTTCAGGAAATCGGAGCTAAAAGGCGAGTCCAAAGCTCCAAATAATCCCCGGTTGTATCCGGAAGTACCCAAGGCCCCGCAATGCCGTGGAGGACATTTTTGTAGTCCCTCCTTTTGCTAACCAAGGTCATTATAAGCTTTCAATGTTTAAATACATTTCTTAGTACGTGATTAACTCCGATAGGTGCACGCTTAGCAATATTTCATGCTTAAACTTGAATTATTCCCGTCATTAATTAGCTCTCTTGTTTACAAGCGCATTTTTGTTTAGCTTGCGGTAATCTTTTGTTTCGTTATCGCATATCTTGCTAAGCGCTTATCATGGGATGTTTTACTACTTCTATGTGTGATTGGAATTTTCTGAGACACAAATTTTGTCTAAGCCCTATTGGAATTGAAACTCTTTGGAGTGCATAACACTTGCCTACTCGTGTGGCCTAGTAATTTCATAATTGTGTATGGCATGTGTGTGCGTGAGTTACTTTTGGTTGAATGATCCGGATGACCGGTACTTTGCCTAGACTTTTTGTAGATTGAGCATAGTTATCGTATCGGGTACCCTGGGAAGTTTTATTTAGTTTAGTTGGTTGCTTTAGTTTAATTTGCTAGGGACTAGCAAAGTCCAAGTTGGGGGGTGTGATAAGCCCCCAATGTTGTATATATCCGGGCTTATCTCGCTCGTTGTGATCACACACATGTGCATTTTGTGCCTTTGAATGATTGATTTTGCGCGAGTTGTGTTTTTGATAAGTTTCAGGAAATCGTAGCTAAAAGGCGAGTCCAAAGCTCCAAATAATCCCCGGTTGTATCCGGAAGTACCCAAGGCCCCGCAATGCCGTGGAGGACAATCGCCGAAGCTTAGAAATCGATTCATAAAGCTTTGGAAGGTTCAAGGAAGGCCCGGAACAAAGGAACAAGAAATCTAGAGTTGTGATCCTTGAGAAAATCTGACCAACCGATAGAAAAAGGCTCATTCCTCTCAGGATACAAAGGCTATGAAGATGAGATCAATTGGGTTTGAAAGTAGACTCATAGAGCTTTCCAACGGTTCAAGAATCACATCATTCCGAGTTCGGACGAAGCCGGGGCGTGCCCGCGAAGTTGGGTCAAAAATCTGCCCGAACAGAACCGCGGGTATCGATACCTCCAACATTGGTATCAATACCTCTGAAGCTCAAAGAGGGACCAGAACCGTGGGTATTGATACCCCCAACCTTGGTATCAATACCCAGGCTTCTCGGGTAGCATGTTAAGGGCAGGTATTGATTACCAGTATTGATGGTATCAATACCTGGCCATCCGAAAAAGTGTTCAACCCACTTGTTGGACTTTCCACTTATGGAAAGTCTAGCTTGTTGGGATATTTTGGGATATTTTGGGAGAGAGAAATTGAAAGAATATAAACATTCCCCTCACTCCTCCCCAGCCACTTCTTCTTCTTTATTTTCCCTAGGATATTTTGCTCCTCCCTCTCTCCTCCATGGAAGAGGTTCCAAGCTTTCTCTCTCTAGTTTATTTCATGTAAGTGTTTGTTTTACGTTATTTTCTCATTTATTAATAGTTCTTGTAATCGAATGGTCGTTCCATAAATCTAGTTTATTTACGTTTTTAACGGTGAAATCTTGTTCTCATGTTCTAGCTTTCATTCTACGTAAACTCTAGTACTACTTGCTTGTTTGTTATTTCTCTGAGTATTAACGTTGTTGGCATAGGTGTTGGCTTCCATAAAAATCAGTTTGTAATGTCATATGTTATGTTCTTTATTTTCTTCATTAAATTAGTCATGTTCTCCGTAGTCATGATCGAGTAGTCGTTTTAGGCTCGGTTATGGGGTGATTAGCACCCCGTGACTTAGGTTGATTCACACTCCTCGCCATATTGCAAACATTGCTTGTTAATCAAAGAGTTAGGATTAATTTTATGTATCAAAGTTGGGATTTGTTAATCTCTTTAATCACACGTAGTTAAGGGTTTATTCTCCTTTTCACGTGTGATGCTTAGGGCGATGTCAATTCAAACGTTTGTATAAATGGCACAAGAATCCTACTCTTTGAGAAACACCATTTCTAGTTAAACGAGTTTAAGCACCAAATCTTCCGTTCGGGGTCGTTTAACGACGCCCCGAGCCGGTTATTTTAGAGGAGAACGAATCGGCCTAAGGCATGGGTGTTGTGAACCCCTTGACTTAGCCTTGTTTTAATTAGTCTTTTTAATCTTCCGAGTCATTCACGAAGTTAAGTGAATTCTACCAACAAACCACAAAAGCAAAGTTTGCCGCTTTAAGGCTAAAACCAACAGTTGCGAATCAACACTCACGTGCTGCACATTTGGTCTCTGAGGACTCGACCCGGACTTCCGGTTATTATGCTTTGCGACACCTAAACCCTATGCTTGGGGAAACACCTTTTGCAATACAATCTAAGGAAGCAAGCAAATTTTGGCGCCGTTGCCGGGGACCCAATGGTCTGCGACGCGTGAGTTTGCCTCGCGCCACGTCACTGTAAGTATTCCATTTCATTGGTACATATTTTTAAATTTCTGTCCTATATTTAACGAGGCGGCGGCATAGCCCCTCGGAACTGTTTGTGGTGAGGCGGTTGAATAACCCCTCCAGTCTGTTAGTTGGTAGTGTATGCACGGACAGCGTGGTTACTTTCGTGACCCTCATACTCGTCGTTTAGTCAGTATTGACACCCCTCTTGTGGACACAATGGGCGATCGTGAGGAACCACCACCACCTCCACCACCACAAGTGTTGTCCATGAGGCAGTGTCTTCACCCCACACACCATGTTCCACCATCACCCATTGTTCATCCCACACCCACCGCCGAGAATGCTGTTTACACGATTAGGCCCAACACAATTCCGATGTTGCCGGCTTTTTATGGGATGAAGTCCCAATGCCCTTACGATCACGTGAGGAATTTTTTGGATCTGGTGAACACACTTGTTACGGTCCCGGCTCAAC
Organism: Vaccinium darrowii; assembly: GCA_020921065.1. Classification (NCBI taxonomy): domain Eukaryota; kingdom Viridiplantae; phylum Streptophyta; class Magnoliopsida; order Ericales; family Ericaceae; genus Vaccinium; species Vaccinium darrowii. The sequence goes on from CM037157.1 coordinate 20,403,465, forward strand.
TTGAGTCCGCACGTATGAAATTATTTCCATTTTCTCTCAAGGACCATGCACGTACTTGGTTGTCAACTTTAAAACCGCAGTCCATCACGTCGTGGGAAGAAATGCACGATGAATTTCTCAAAAAAGTACTATCATGTGCATAAAACGGTTGAGATGAAAAAGCGTGTTTCCAACTTTGCCAAAAAACTGAATGAACCATTTTTCACCTTGTGGGAGAGATTTAAAAATCTTTTGGCTGCTGTCCCACATCATGGTTTTTCGGTAAAGGACAAGATGCAATTTTTCTACGAGGGCATTTCGCAAGGGACTCGGCAATTCATTGACACCATGTGTAATGGTGAATTTTTAAACTGGAGTCCGCAACAGTGTTATGATTTTCTCGAGCAACCCGCCGAGAACAACCAGTCGTGGGATTATACGGATCCCTCGGACAAGACCTATGAACCGGCGAGTGCGAATGTGGGTGCGAATCAAGGTTCGGGTGAGAGAGGGAAGTATGTGCTGAAAGAACAGGATGATTTTAACTTTAAGCTCTCTCAACTCACTAAAAAGTTGGAAAATTTGGAACTAAAAAGTGTGAAGGAATGTGTGTTGTGCGTAACCCAAGGGCATTCAACCGATGAGTGCCCGACTCTTCCGGGTTTAAAGGAAATCCTTCATGGTGGGGTAGCGGAACAAGCGGAGGTCAATGCCGTTGGTCAACGGTATGACCCTTTTTCAAACACTTATAACCCCGGAACCAAGGACCATCCTAATTTCGGTTGGGGGGGGACTAACCAAGGGCAAGCGTCAAGGCCGCCCCTGGGCTACAACCAAGGCTATCGACCACCTCAAGGTCAAAGCCAAAGCCAAGGTCAAGCCCGAAACCCTCCAAGTCAACAACACCATGGATCTAATTACTGGCAAACACCACCTCAAAAGCGCTCATGGAAGAACTCATGCAATTTTTTATGCAAAGTCAAACCGTTACCAATGAGCAAAATGCTCATGCGTTGAGAGAAATCCAGGGTCAAGTGACTCGGTTAACCACGTCCATGGGGCAGCTTCAACAGGAGAAGGGAAAGTTCCCATCTCAACCACAAGCAAACCCTCAGGGAGTCCATTTGGCAAGCACCACGTCGGGCCAAGACCCAATTAACTTTGAGCAAGCCAAGTCGATTTCTGTCTTGAGGAGTGGTAAGGAGATTGATAAGACAATCCCTCCAAAACCTACTCCTCCTGTGGTCCCTACTCCTCCCGTGGTTCTTCCTCTTCCGGTTGTTGTTGAGCAACCTTCTTCGAGTGGTCCGGTTGTGCCTCCTAAGGTCGTGGAGCAAGAGCCTCCTGTTTGTCCGTTTCCGGCACCTTATCCCCAAAGGTTGAAAGTGCCGGCCAAGCCTTCGTCTGACACCGAGGTGTATGGGGTTCTAGAACAAGTCAAAATTAACATCCCTCTTCTGGAGGCCATTAGAACCATACCCAAATATGCTAAATTTCTTAAGGACTTATGCACAAATAAACGCAAGTTGAATGTCCAAAAGAAAGTTTTTCTAACTGAACAAGTGAGTTCCATCATCCAAACCAACATAGCTCCGAAATACAAAGACCCCGGGTGCCCTACTATTTCCATTGTCATAGGGGGTAAGAGAGTTGAGAGAGCTTTGCTTGATTTGGGTGTGAGTGTGAACTTACTTCCGTTTTCAGTATATGAGGAATTAGGCTTGGGAGAGATGAAACCCACGAGAGTGACGCTTCAACTGGCGGATCGGAGTATACGCATTCCTAAGGGGCTAGTGGAGGATGTCTTAGTCCAGGTGGACGACTTTGTCTACCCTGTGGACTTTGTGGTTCTAGACACGTGTCCCGTTGCCGACACTTCACAAGCACAAACTCCCGTCATTCTCGGACGCCCGTCATTCATTGTCGTAATGGGTTGTTGAACATGACGTTCGGGAACATGAAAATGGAGGTGAATGTGTTTAACATAGGGTCCCAAATGGGGGACGATGATGATGTTCATGAGGTGAGTTTAATAGACACTTGGGTTCAGGAGCACGTAGACACTATCCTATACAAGGATCCACTTGAGGTTTGTCTTACCGCCGAGGAGGTGTCTTTCTTAGATTCACCGGAGGTTGAGTACTTGTATTCATTGTTAGAAGTGGAGGATGTTTGTGGGACGGACAGATGGTACCCTAAGTTTGAAGATTTGCCTCCCCTCGAGAGCAAAACTCTTCCGTCTAGTGTCCAACCACCCAAGCTTGAGTTAAAAACCCTCCCTGACACTTTGAAGTATGTCTTCCTTGGTATTAGCGAAACCTTCCCTGTAGTGATTTCCTCTTCCCTAGAGGCACACCAAGAGTCCGGTTTGTTAGCGGTTTTGAAACGGCACACAAAGGCCATCGGTTGGTCAATTGCCGATATTCACGGGATTGATCCCTCGGTTTGCACACACCGCATCTATCTTGAAGAAGATGTGAAGCCGTCTCGCCAACCACAACGTCGATTGAATCCAATCATGAAAGACGTGGTTCGGGTGGAGGTCTTGAAATTGTTGGACGTTGGGATCATTTACCCTATCGCTGATAGTAAGTGGGTGAGCCCTATCCAAGTTGTTCCTAAGAAGTCCGGCATCACGGTGGTCAAAAATTCCAATGATGAGTTGGTACCTCAAAGGGTGACCACCGGATGGAGAGTGTGCATTGATTACCGTAAGTTGAATGCGAGCACGCGTAAGGACCACTTCCCTCTCCCCTTCATAGATCAAATCTTGGAGAGGGTAGCCGGTCATGCTTTTTATTGCTTTCTCGACGGGTACTCCGGGTATAATCAGATCGAGGTCGCTCTTGAGGATCAAGAGAAGACCACCTTCACGTGTCCTTTTGGTACTTTCGCTTATAAGCGCATGCCTTTTGGCTTGTGTAATGCGCCCGGCACCTTTTCAAGGTGCATGATGGGCATTTTTAGTGACATGGTGGAGAAAATCGTTGAGGTCTTCATGGATGACTTCTCGGTATTCGGGGACTCGTTTGAGGCGTGTTTAGAAAACCTAGAGCGCGTGTTGGAGAGGTGTGAGGAGAAACACCTTATTCTCAATTGGGAGAAATGTCATTTCATGGTGACCAACGGGATTGTGTTGGGGCACATTGTGTCTTCGAAGGGGATAGAGGTTGACAAGGCCAAGATTGATTTGATTGCGAACCTCCCTACCCCTAAGTGTGTGAAAGACATTCGGTCTTTTCTTGGGCACGCGGGTTTCTACCGCCGTTTCATCAAGGATTTTAGTGCCATCTCACGTCCCTTGTGTCACCTCCTCTCGAAAGACGCGCCATTCATTTGGACACCCGCGTGTGAGGAGGCATTCTCTAAGTTGAAATCTAGTCTCACCACTCCGCCGATTGTGCGAGCTCCCGATTGGGACCTTCCGTTTGAATTGATGTGTGACGCGAGTGATTACGCGATTGGCGCTGTCTTGGGCCAAAGGAGAAGGAAAGAGCCATGTGTCATTTCTTACGCGAGCAAAACTCTTAATGATGCTCAATTGAATTACTCCACCACAGAGAAAGAGTTGCTCGCAGTTGTCTTTGCTCTTGACAAGTTTCGGTCTTATTTGATCGGGTCTACTATCGTGGTCTTCACGGACCATGCCGCGTTAAAATATCTAATGACTAAGCAAGATGCTAAAGCGCGGTTAATTAGGTGGGTCTTACTGCTTCAAGAATTCAACTTAATAATCAAGGATAAAAAAGGAGTTGAAAATGTGGTCGCGGATCATTTGTCTCGTCTCGAGTTTGAGGACCGTTCCTCGAATATTCCTATCGCGGATTCATTTCCGGATGAGCAATTGTTTGGTGTCTCATCTTGCCCGTGGTTCGCGGATATTGTGAACTACTTAGCCACGGGCCAACTTCCTACCGTTTGGACTCCGCAAGAGAGGCGGCGGTTCTTATTTGAGGTGAAAAGATTTTTCTTTGATGATCCTTATCTTTTTAAGTATTGTCCGGATCAAATCATCTGGCGTTGTGTGCCGGATGTGGATCAGCGGGGCGTCCTTTCCTTTTGCCACACCGAGGCATGTGGGGGACACTTCTCCGCCAAGAAAACCTCCGCAAAAATCCTCCAATGTGGGTTATATTGGCCGACGATTTTCAAAGATGCTTTCGAATTTTGTAAAACGTGTGAGAGGTGTCAACAATTGGGAGGAGTGACGAGAAGGAACATGATGCCCCTAACCAATGTTATTGTTGTTGAAGTCTTTGACTGTTGGGGCATCGATTTTATGGGGCCGTTTCCTATGTCTTTCGGGTATCTCTATATCCTTCTTGCGGTGGACTACGTGTCCAAGTGGGTTGAGGCGATCCCCACTCGTACGAATGACCACAAGGTGGTTGTTGAGTTCTTGAAAGAACATATCTTGGCTAGGTTTGGTACTCCGCGCGCGATCATTAGTGATCAAGGGACCCATTTTTGCAATAGGCCCTTTGAAACTTTAATGCGTAAGTACGGTATCACTCATAAGGTCTCTACGGCCTATCATCCACAAACCAATGGACAAGCCGAGCTTGCTAACCGGGAAATCAAACACATTCTCGAGAAAACGGTGAATCCTAATCGGAAGGATTGGTCTACTCGTTTGACCGATTCCCTGTGGGCCTATCGAACCGCGTATAAGACGGTGTTGGGGATGTCCCCTTACCGCTTGGTTTATGGGAAAGCGTGCCACTTGCCGGTTGAACTTGAGCACAAGGCCTATTGGGCCATCAAGTCTTTGAATTGTCGCATGCCCGAAGCCGGTGCGCATAGGAAGCTCCAAATCAATGAGCTTGAGGAGATTCGGAGAGATGCATATGAGAGCACGGCCATTTATAAGGCTAAGGTTAAAGAATTTCATGATAAAACCATTTTAAGGAAGGATTTTCATATGAATCAAAAAGTGCTTTTGTATAACTCTAGACTCCATCTTTTTCCGGGAAAATTGCGTTCACGGTGGGTTGGGCCGTATTTTGTGCATCGAGTGTATCCTCATGGGGCGATAGATGTTTTTAATCCCAAGGATGGTAGCATTTTCAAGGTGAATGGTCAACGGTTAAAACCATTTTTGGAAAATTTCAATGATGAGGAGGAAGTTGAAAAGTTGGATAATCCGATTTATTCGGACGCCCCTCCGGTTTAAGTTGTCTTGTGTGATTAACCTGTGGAGTCTTTGTGACTTCACTTTTCACGGGGAGCTAACGCGTACCTCTGAACTTAATTGTTTGGAGGGCCCGGCCCTTTGCTTCCTCTTGCATTGGGTTTTCCATCATTGACTTGGAACTAGCTTGCACGCCGGCTAGACAACAATGCGCGTGTGCCCAGCTCCGGTTAGAAGGGCCATTCTTTATTCTTTTTAATAAAATCTTGGAGACCCCACACGTGAGGATAAGATAACACGAGTGCGTCAGTGACATAGGGCTCGTTTATAAAAAGCCTTTCTGATAGGAGTAATTCGCAGCTAAACGCCCGCGCTCTTTAGATCAGCCCCTGGCGGAGAGTGAGTTTCCGTGAATGGGTGGGGGCGCTTGAATATTCCCATGCTTATGGCACGGCTACAGGCTCTATCCTGTGTCCGCCTTCTGCGGAGTTCGTTGGGGACGTTGGACTTGAATGTCTGACGGGGTATTGTGTGCGACTGGGACGCTCCGAGTTCTGACGTAACAAATTTCCAGGAGAAGTAAAATCCGTGGAGCTTGAGAGAGCTCTAGTGTTTGCCGTGCTCGAACGGTGTTTAGACGGTCCGGTATAGCCACCCGGAGTTTGAGCTATGTATGGAGTACCTAGGATGTCGGAAGTCGTGGCAAGCAGTGAGATCGGGGCCAATACCGTCCAGCAATGTTTGATTTTAGTGTCGAGCTCCATCGAGATTGTTTCAAAATGGAGTGATGTTGCTTGGAGTCTAGAGTTCTGGGGAGCACTTTTCATAAAAAAAAGTGTTTCACTTGACTCGAAAGGGAGCGATAGCCTATTAGATGATGGCGCCTCTCCTCGGGTTACACCCGTACCTCGTCTATATTGCCGGTCCGACTAATAGGGAAACACAGTCTCGAGCTTGGGAAGAAAAGTAGTACCCGTGCGATCGCGTGACAATCATGGTAGTTTTTCCTTTTCATTGTACATATTGTAAATATTGCTTACTGTGGAGCCCGGATAACATGAGCCGGGCAGTTCTCATATCATTTCTCTTAGTAGGTAGTTGGCAATTAAGTCTTTTGCAGGGTGACCATGCTACCGTACCAGCCTTGGTAGTTTGGGCCTAACTTGGCGGCGAGTGCGGCATTCAGGAGCTCTAAGCATGGGTGCGACGAAATGTCGCGGTTGTAAGGCCTATAAAGTCGTTGAGGATGGTTCTGTACGACTAGTTGTGGTCCCGGAGAGGGGCCGAAGGAGGAAGCCTTGGAAGCATTGCCGATGACGAAGGGAGCAAGTGGTAGCAAAATTCCTCACACCTGGTCGAGGTCTTGGAGGTAGACATGCCTCCCTGTCGGTACAATTTTTGTTCCCTATCTCTCTTTACTTTCGTTCTCTTGCAATGAGGACATTGCAAACTTTAAGTTGGGAGGAGGGAATAGTGTAGTGTACATATTCCGGTTGTATTTTTCATTTCTCAATTTCCGTCAAAATTTTTGCGATAAAACTTCCCGTTTTAGTGCAATCTCATAGTTAGATACGGTAGTTTTGCTCAATCGTTCTATAATTGCATGATTATCGTATTTCGGTGATTTTGGTTGAGAGTTTAACTTATGCATGCACATATACATGCAATTTGATGAACATGTTAGGCCGCATGCGTAGTTGAGAAACGTGCATCACTTAGAGTAGAGATTCGCCATTCCAAGCATCCCATGTTTTTTGTTTTTCAATTCCTTGGTGTACATAATGTTTGTTTCAAGTTAAGTGAGCTTATTGTCACTCGTGCATCATGTCGGAGTTTTTAGCGTACTTAGGAAATGATACAAGCATTTTCTTTGTGTAATTAAACCACACATGAGTCCCATTGCACCTAATTGTTGTACCAAGTCTGTTGTCCGTTAATTTCTAAGCTTTGAGAAACCGGTTGTTTGGAGGAATTAGGAGGTGAGATAAGGGGCATGCCAATTGAAAATTTGAAAAAAATCCAACGGTAAAAAAATGAGACCGGGTGTTTGGAGGATAGGTTGGAAGTTGAGATGGGCGATACATCTCGTGAAAGGATTGAATTCGGAGTGCTACTTGCCGGTTCGTTACATTTTGGAATGGGTTGAAATGAATTTGGGGTGTTACTTGAAGTTTCGAATGAGTTTTGAACGTGTTTGAGGTGAACTTGTACATGCAAAGTGGAAAGGAAATCAAAAAGGGCTGAATTTTTGGTTTTTGAAGTGATAGGTATTGATACCAGAGTAATGGGGTATCAATACCTCTTTGTGCTCAATTGGAACAGAACCGTGGGTATCAATACAATGATTTTCTGTATCAATACAAGATGAAACCCAGAAAAATACAGAACCGTGGGTATCAATACATGGGTGTGAGGTATCAATACCAGAAGAAGTAAGCAGGAACAGAACGCTGGGTATCAATACCCAGGTTCTTTGTATCAATACTTGGGTTAAAAATTTGCAGGTTATAAAATTGAACCAAGGTCAAAGTTTGACCCACACCCCCAATTACTCCACCATATCCCGTACTCTCTTCTCTCTCTTCTCTCTTCTTCCTCCACAGACAAAACCGATCACCACCATCACCACCGAACACTCTCTTCTCCTCCATGGCTGCCGATCTCCATAGCCACCGTGGTACACCACCACCGACCGCAGCCATCACCACCGAACCTCCATCTCTCTCTCTCGGAACCCCCTTAAACCCGTGAGTCTAATCACCACCGTCGGTTCACCCTTCTGCATCTCCACCACCGACTGCCATGGCTACCGACTCACCACCGAAACCGTGTAAACCCACTACACCACCGAACTCCCTCTCTCTCTCGGTTCTCTCTAAACCCATCATACCGAAACCCTCTTCTCTCTCAGATTTCCATAACCACTACCAAATCCCAAAGCAATACCCCACCACTCCCTAAACCGATCGGTATCCACTGTACACCACCGTGGGCCACCAACTTCGAGCCCTAGAACCACGATTCAGTGGGTTTTTGCTGCAAATCAGTCAAGGTTTGGTCAAATCTTCAAGGCTACTCGAATTTCACAGGGGTTTCGTGAAATCCAAGGGGTATTTCGAATTTCTGGGTTCTTCAAAGCACTGCAAACGGAAGGGGTATCAAAAGGGCTGCAATTTCTGGGTTTGTTCGTTGGTTCAGTGGAGAGATATCACAGTACCTAGGTATATTCTCACTCGCTCTATCTCATACTTCGTGGAAACAGAGATTGTGGGTTGATATGTTTCAACCTTGTGGAACAAATTTTCTGGGTTAATTTGAAAATCTGATGGGTTCGAACTGTTTCACACCAAACGGGGTTTGTGCTGTCTGTTTCTGTACTCTGTTGTGTTGATTGTTAGAGCAGAAATCTGTTATTGTCTGGCCTACTGGATTTTGAATTTGAGTTGCGTGTTGCTTTCATCACTATGGGTTGAATCAAAGAGACCACTGACTGTAGTGTTGATTTTATTGTGGGATCTTTGTAAAACTTAGCTGCATTGTTGTTGCTGGGCTGATTTGTGAAGTAGGGGGTGTTGGTGGATTTGGATCGGAGGTGTAAATTCCATTGCTCTGATCGATTGGGCTGGTTAACACCGAGCATGTAATCGCCAAATGTGTTGCAAATTTCTTAGTTATGTTCTGTGCTCTGTTTTTACTGCATTGAGTTGATTATTTGTTGAGCTGCATTTGTTGTCTGAAACTGAATTGAAGTAGGGGGTCGGGTGGTCGTGAATCGGAGGTTGGAATTACATTTGTTGAATTGAGGGGTAGCTGTTGTCTGAAATGGCACGACAAAAGGCAAAGGGAAAGGAGCTAGCCATTGTTGGTCAGCCGTCTAAACCAAGTCGTGACGATGATCCACCATATGAGGGGGCACCGATAATGATCGACGCAGGGGCTGGGTCAGGGCATAAGAAACAAGCGAAAAAGCGAACTCGGGAGGAGGTGTTTGAGCATAATACGACGAATTGGGTTGAACGTTTGAAAGTAAGGTCGGCGAAGAATGAAAGGCAAGTGGATGCCATAAGTCTTGAAGAGAAATTCAGTGTCCCAGAAATACGTCGGGAGGGACTTGAGGGTTGGTTTGAACCGCTTCCCGGGTATAATCTCAAGTGCGCAAGAGAGTTTTTTCAAAATGTGGAGATAAATGTGAACAAGGACACGGGGTTGCCCGTAAGACTCAAGTCAAAGGTGAACAACAAGCCAATTCTCATTTCTCCTAAGATCATCACCTCGCACTTGAGGTACAAACGACCCGAGCCCTCAACAATCAACTACCCTCGGGCGGAACCACTTGACGCCGACTTTGTGAAAGAAATACTTTATGATTATCCCGAGCAAGCTACCGATCCCATCAAGCCCAGCTTATTCAAGGAAGAAATCCGAACCTTAAACAAGGCCATTCACCACAACCTCTATCCTCGGGGAAAGGAAAATGAACCGAGTCAGAAATCGGCCGAGCTTTTGGCGGCATTCGTGGATAGTAGTTTTGTGGCGGATTGGGCAGAGTTCATTTTGAACCAAATGATTGATTTTATCCAGAATACACCGTCAACCGCTCAAATATGGTTTCCGTGTATGATCACCACCATATGCCACAAACAAGGAGTGAAAGGTCAGGCATATTATCACCTGGAAAGGCTTGACCCGGGGGTTATTGACATGACCTCCGTCAAAAAGAGTCGAGCCCGATCAAGAGTGGGGAGAGCCAAGGCAGCAAGGATCACCCGAGCATCCAATGTTCCAAGCTCCACAGCCGGTCCCTCTCCTTCCAAAGGCAAGTCTAAATTGCTTGTTCCTCCTCTGGATAGCGCAAAGCCCACAGTGTGGTATAAGAAGCTTTTCAAGCTAGCGGCTTCTGGATTCAAGAAAATAGACAGGATTGAGAGGAGACAGAAATCGGAAAGGCACTATAGAGAATGGGAGAAAAAGGTTCTTGAGAATCTTAGTGGGCAACATTATGAGGTCCCTCCGGAGCTTGTGGTAGAAGACAGTGACGACGATGAGGAGGATGACTCCGATGAGGAAGAATGATTGGTGGTAGACGGTGACAAAAGTGGTGGCACATGATAAGTAAATAGTATCTAGTAGTATTAGCAAGTCGGTGGAGTCAAGTAGACTTATTTTGGTTTCATTAGTCTAGTTGAACTCATGGTTTGTAGTTGATAACTTAACTTGCTAGTTAGTTGTTCATGCCTATTTTGATGCCGAAACATGGCACATGATGGGGAAGTTGAGGGTCGGTGGCGGCCAAGGGGTAGATAACCCAAGCTAGTATATGGCCGCCACATTTTTGTAGTCCCTCCTTTTGCTAACCAAGGTCATTATAAGCTTTCAATGTTTAAATACATTTCTTAGTACGTGATTAACTCCGATAGGTGCACGCTTAGCAATATTTCATGCTTAAACTTGAATTATTCCCGTCATTAATTAGCTCTCTTGTTTACAAGCGCATTTTTGTTTAGCTTGCGGTAATCTTTTGTTTCGTTATCGCATATCTTGCTAAGCGCTTATCATGGGATGTTTTACTACTTCTATGTGTGATTGGAATTTTCTGAGACACAAATTTTGTCTAAGCCCTATTGGAATTGAAACTCTTTGGAGTGCATAACACTTGCCTACTCGTGTGGCCTATTAATTTCATAATTCTGTATGGCATGTGTGTGCGTGAGTTACTTTTGGTTGAATGATCCGGATGACCGGTACTTTGTCTAGACTTTTTGTAGATTGAGCATAGTTATCGTATCGGGTACCCTGGGAAGTTTTATTTAGTTTAGTTGGTTGCTTTAGTTTAATTTGCTAGGGACTAGCAAAGTCCAAGTTGGGGGGTGTGATAAGCCCCCAATGTTGTATATATCCGGGCTTATCTCGCTCGTTGTGATCACACACATGTGCATTTTGTGCCTTTGAATGATTGATTTTGCGCGAGTTGTGTTTTTGATAAGTTTCAGGAAATCGTAGCTAAAAGGCGAGTCCAAAGCTCCAAATAATCCCCGGTTGTATCCGGAAGTACCCAAGGCCCCGCAATGCCGTGGAGGACAATCGCCGAAGCTTAGAAATCGATTCATAAAGCTTTGGAAGGTTCAAGGAAGGCCCGGAACAAAGGAACAAGAAATCTAGAGTTGTGATCCTTGAGAAAATCTGACCAACCGATAGAAAAAGGCTCATTCCTCTCAGGATACAAAGGCTATGAAGATGAGATCAATTGGGTTTGAAAGTAGACTCATAGAGCTTTCCAACGGTTCAAGAATCACATCATTCCGAGTTCGGACGAAGCCGAGGCGTGCCCGCGAAGTTGGGTCAAAAATCTGCCCGAACAGAACCGCGGGTATCGATACCTCCAACATTGGTATCAATACCTCTGAAGCTCAAAGAGGGACCAGAACCGTGGGTATTGATACCCCAAACCTTGGTATCAATACCCAGGCTTCTCAGGTAGCATGTTAAGGGCAGGTATTGATTACCAGTATTGATGGTATCAATACCTGGCCATCCGAAAAAGTGTTCAACCCACTTGTTGGACTTTCCACTTATGGAAAGTCTAGCTTGTTGGGATATTTTGGGATATTTTGGGAGAGAGAAATTGAAAGAATATAAACATTCCCCTCACTCCTCCCCAGCCACTTCTTCTTCTTTATTTTTCCTAGGATATTTTGCTCCTCCCTCTCTCCTCCATGGAAGAGGTTCCAAGCTTTCTCTCTCTAGTTTATTTCATGTAAGTGTTTGTTTTACGTTATTTTCTCATTTATTAATAGTTCTTGTAATCGAATGGTCGTTCCATAAATCTAGTTTATTTACGTTTTTAACGGTGAAATCTTGTTCTCATGTTCTAGCTTTCATTCTACGTAAACTCTAGTACTACTTGCTTGTTTGTTATTTCTCTGAGTATTAACGTTGTTGGCATAGGTGTTGGCTTCCATAAAAATCAGTTTGTAATGTCATATGTTATGTTCTTTATTTTCTTCATTAAATTAGTCATGTTCTCCGTAGTCATGATCGAGTGGTCGTTTTAGGCTCGGTCATGGGGTGATTAGCACCCCGTGACTTAGGTTGATTCACACTCCTCGCCATATTGCAAACATTGCTTGTTAATCAAAGAGTTAGGATTAATTTTATGTATCAAAGTTGGGATTTGTTAATCTCTTTGATCACACATAGTTAAGGGTTTATTCTCCTTTTCACGTGTGATGCTTAGGGCGATGTCAATTCAAACGTTTGTATAAATGGCACAAGAATCCTACTCTTTGAGAAACACCATTTCTAGTTAAACGAGTTTAAGCACCAAATCTTCCGTTCGGGGTCGTTTAACGACGCCCCGAGCCGGTTATTTTAGAGGAGAACGAATCGGCCTAAGGCATGGGTGTTGTGAACCCCTTGACTTAGCCTTGTTTTAATTAGTCTTTTTAATCTTCCGAGTCATTCACGAAGTTAAGTGAATTCTACCAACAAACCACAAAAGCAAAGTTTGCCGCTTTAAGGCTAAAACCAACAGTTGCGAATCAACACTCACGTGCTGCACATTTGGTCTCTGAGGACTCGACCCGGACTTCCGGTTATTATGCTTTGCGACACCTAAACCCTATGCTTGGGGAAACACCTTTTGCAATACAATCTAAGGAAGCAAGCAGTAGTCTACCGTAAAATAACTGTTCTTTGTGTGGGTTTGCTCTTAGAGTTCATGGAAGAAGATGTTGCTCTTTTTCAAATTGTTCTTAATTGGTTCTTCTTCTCTTACATTTTCTTTTAACCTAGAAATTGTTTTGTTCGTTTCAAATTTAGGATGAGGATGATTCCTCCGAGGATTTAGACTCAAACCCTTATTTTGATTTCCTTGTTCCAACTTTTAATTGGGAGCACTTTTTTGTTATTGGGCAGTAGTAGTTGGCCGCACACTAAATCGGAGAATTCCATTTTCGTACAGGTTGGAGAGAGAAAGAGAGAGAGAGAGAGAGAGAGAGGAATGGAAACGAAGTGAGATAGCCAGTTGGAAGTGAAGAAAGTAATTTTCCCTCCAAATGTTGCAGATATAAATGAATGGGTTCCAGGTCAACATTTTTGTTAGATTTTGGACAAAAATTGGGCCTTCGTGGGAATTGATGGCGGGTGGATAGTACATGTGTTTATTAATGTTTATTGAAGTTCAGGTGTGTTTGTGCGTTGGACATTTCGTCTAAAGGTTAGGATTTTTTTGAAATTTTCCCAAAAAGGAAAAGAGGAGGAGTTTGACAGGAAAATGAGAGGAAAACGGGACTGTTTTCAATTTGCTATTTTCTCCCATCTGTTTCTCCAAATTAAACAATGAACGATAATTTTTTTAATTTTATTTTCTTTTCTTTTCTTCAAAAAAAAAAAAAAAAAAACCAAGGGGGCGGACCTCAGAGCCAATTATCAACCGAAAAACCAAAGCACTCTATAGCAAAATTTCAAGTCCGCGGTTCCTACGCCCCTGTGTCTGAACTGAAACTCTCTTCCTTCACCCTCCAAACCCAGAGCTCCCATAATCACCGTCCATTCGCCTCTAAAAAAACCCTCAAATTCATAAACAACAACAATCACTGGCACAACCAGTTTAGAACTACAATTGATTTCGGTACAAAGGTTGAACGCGTCTGATCGAAACTTCGTTTTATTGTGATTTGTGAAGTGCGGTGGGTTTACGAAGCTGGCTATGGACTACGGACCCTATGACAGCAGTGGTGAGTTAACTCAACCGGTAAAATTTCACCTTGGCCGCTTTGTTTGGTAAAATTTGGGGTTTTGTTAGCATATTGTTTCTCCAAGTAGGGTTTGGGAATGTCTGAACATTTTAAATTCCAGTAGTGCCGAGTTAACTCAATCAGAAAAGTTCCAACCTTTGCCGCTTATTTGGTAAACTTAGGGTTTTGTTAGCAAATTGTTTGCCGAAGTAGGGTTTGGGAATGTCTGAATGCTTTTTGGCATTACCCCTTTAATGACATTCTCTTAAAAAGGGTGCTGGTTGAATCAGTAAGAAAAATTCCAGTAGTGGTGAGTAATCCAACCTTTGCCACTAATTTTGGTAAATTTAGGTTTTGTTAGGAAATTGTTACTCGAAGCAGGGTCTGGGAATGTCTAAAAAAATTTCGCATAGCTATTTGGTGACATTATTTTACTAAGGTCGCTGATTGAATCAATTAGGGTTTAGAGCTTCAGTTTTCTTACCCAGTTGAAGCGTAGTCAGTTATGTGGGTTAAGTTTTGAAACTAAGTTCATTGGATTGTGGTAGTTATTTATGGGCTAGGACACCCCTTACAGTAGACCAATTCCCAACCTTTGCCGCTAATTTTGGTAAATTTAGGGGTTTTTTTTGGAAATTGTTTCTTGGATAGGATTTGGGAATGTCTGAACACTTCAGCATTATTGATTTAATGACATTCTTTTACTAAGGGGTGATTGAATCAATTAAAAGAACTCCAGTAGCAGTTAGTTAACTCAATCAGAAAGATTCCAACATTTGCCGCCACTTTTGGTAAATTTAGGGTTCTTGTTGGCAAATTGTCTCTCACATTAGGGTTCCGGAATGTGTGAACACTTTTATGCTTTTTCGATTTAATGACATTCTTTTAATAAGGGTGCTGATTGAATCAATTAGAAAAATTCCAGTATTGGTGGGTTAACTCAATCAGAAAAATTCCAACCTTTGCTGCTACTTTTGGTAAATTTAGGGGTTTTTTTTACCAAATTGTTTCTTGGAGTAGGGTTTGGGAATGTCTGAACACTTTTCCGTGTCATCGGTTTGATGACATTCGTTTACTAAGGATGCTGACTGAATCAATTAGGGTTTACGGCTTTCTTACCCGTTGAAGTGCAGCTACCTGTTGTCTGTAATACAGGTTAAGTTTTGAAACTAAGTTCATTGGGTTGTGGTAGTTTGTGTCTATAACCTAAAGCAAATAGAAGGAAATATCAAATAGTTATATGGAGGGTGGTATTTTAGTATAATGGTGAAGATGTAAGGATACAAATATATATATTTAGTATAACGATGAACATGTTAGGGAAAAATGTTAGTGTAGTGATACAAATATTAGGTTAAAATTGCAATATTAAATGTAGAAATATTCTAGGGGTGGGTTGGGGCGAGTAATGGGGGCGGGGTAACATCAAACCGAACCCTACCCAACCCAATCGGGTTTTTCTAATTTTCCCTTGAATCTGCCCTGGCACTACAAATTTTATTGAAACCGGCCCCGATTAGGGCGATGCCAATTTCCATCCCTTCGAAGTAGGGTCTGGAATGTCTGAAAACTTTTCGGCATTATCGATCTAATGACATTCTTTTATGAAGGGTGATGATCGAGTTAATTAGGGTTTAGAGCTACAATTTTCTTACCCAGTTTGAGGCGTAACGATTAGACGTCAGTAATGCGGGTTAAGTTTTGAAACTAAGTTCATTGGATTGTGGTAGTTTGTGTCTTTAGTTAGCCTTTACTTTGTGGACTGCAAAACCAATAACAGTAGCGGTTAGTTCACTCAATCAGAAAAATTTTCAGCCTCTGTTACTAATTTTGGAGATGAGGGTGTTCTAATGATTACGGTTTTCTTTGATAGGATTTGGTATGTGTGAGTTCGTTTGAGCATTGTCAATGTTACTGTAACATTTTGGAGGTGCATAGTGTACACACCCAAATAGGAGTGTGTATTGTAGGCTTTGCCAAGCGTCCCTTGAATTGGTAGAAGATTCCTTGATTATTATGAAGATTTTCCGAATCCTACTAAGGAAAGGCAAGAATAAAGCAAGCTAAACAGGTTTCTTCTTGACTGCTTAACGTTGACTGCCAAAATCAAATTAGGTCTTGTAGCAGTCCTGTCAAATTTTTCCTTCAACTTAGTAGGTGTCTCTTATTCATCAAGTTGTACTCTGAATTCATTTATCTTTCTAGTTTTTCTAAAGTTGCATTTAATGTAATACTTTAGTTCTACTTAATCAAAACTCTTTAGATTCTTAAGTCTTTCTTGATTCTAGGTGTTACTTATACTTTACTTTTTTTCTTTTTTAATGTGTGTGTGTAATCTGCAAACACCATACGCCATTAAAGATCTTCTTCAGTTATCCAAGTAAGTTACTCTATAAATGCTGCAAAAGATAAGGACCTAGTGCAGATCTCTGATTTAATCCTATTGTTATTGGAAAAGCACATAAATTTTCCTTAATTACTATGCTCCCAAATCCAATGAGAGTGAAAATTCTCAGTAGAATCACCAAGAACCTCTTTCCTACGTTTTTTTGTACAACTAACTATCTATAATCTAAGAAGCTGATGGGTAGAAAAAAAAGCTTGTTACGACACCGTAGTTGGATGAGAAGAAGAAGGGCCTTTCTTTAAAGGCAGTGTTCTGCATCCAAAGCTTTATGGTCTCATTTATCCTCGAACGCGGGACATGGACACACAGATGCTTTATTTTTCTATGAAGTAGGACGGAGATGCTTTATTCAACAATGTAGTTAAGCTTATATATGACCATAAGTTTTCATCCCTAATTACATGAGATTGAGTAGTACTGTAACCAATAAAATATCTAACAGGCCCAAGGCTCCAGAGATTTTGAAAAAGTAGGTTATGGACACGACTAGGAAATGCAACTCATGATTGTGTTTTACTATTTTTTATCTTGTATATTGGTATACGTTTTCTAGAGTTTGTTATGTGAGATGATAAGATTATAAAGAGACTATAGAGTAATAGACTCTGTAGCTAGTTAATAGTTATCGTCATATCAAAATCAAAGTTGCAAGTATACAATTACAAGATACATATCATCCTCCTAAACTCTCTTCTGATTTATCAAGGTATCTTTTGTAGTTCTCTGCAAATGTTAATTGAAGTTTAAATTTGATTAGTCTTAATTACTATTTCTCCAACTTGTTTAAGATAGTGATGTGTGTGAGTCCAAATTGTTTACAACCATTCGTTAGTAAGTGTCTCAGAAGTGTCAGACACATAATGTTTTAATACCTCCAGACGCACCGAGGGATCTCAATCCGTTGGAGCCTAGGTGCAAGGTGCGGGGTGAAGCACACGCCTCATTAGAGCGAGGTTCATATAGGATTGTCATAGGCAAAATATGCTCCATAAGAATATATCTTGAATTCCTAATTACATTCAAGATAACAACCCAACTGTTCAAAATTTCAAATCACCAAAACTGACACAAACATATCATACATAAGGTCATGGAATCTCCAATGTTCTCTTCCAGAATTCATGATCTAAAGTCTAAACTATAGGATTTTCTTTCTTTTGTGCAACTATGGCTCCTGACCGAGTGCTGTTACTTTGAATGACTTTCATTTGGTTTTACTTAACTTGTGAGCCCTCATAAACGAAAGATGGAGATGAGGTCTTGATAGATCTGACAAATGACAGGCAGGCTCATGCCAAGGCACAATTCATGCCTCCCTCCTTGGTATGAGGAGCGTTCTGAGCGAGCCTCAGTCACGCTTCATGAACTGCGACTTGCCTGAAGGTGTTCGAGTCATTTGGCTGTGATTCACCTCATCACAGTGCTTAGGTGCGCGAGGTACACGCCTTTTCAAACACTTAAGACTCTGTCCAAAACATGATTTTTATTTCCAATTATGGACATGAAAAAGAGTATCGGGAACGTGTCTGAGAGTGACCGAGAGATGTCAGTGTTCGACATGGACACGGAAACATCACCTGCTTGAAATGTCTGTGCGTCTTAGCTAAAAATTTAGAGAAATTGTTTCCTTGTTCCAATCCGTTTCTCTTTAATCATTCCAATCGTAAAGAGAGTTGAGTTTTCACCTTTTAGATTCCAGAATGTAATACCTTTAACCTCTGTTGTTATTTATCGACTCTCCTATTGAGAAAGAAATCCATTTGACTAAGCTTTTGTCCACTTTTAAATGTCATTAAGTCTTCATATATCTTCTTATCAACGTGTGTTTGATATTATCTTGAATTTGAGCACCCCATGTACTCTTTCTCTCACACACAAACACACAGGGTCATTTAGATCACTGCCTACCAACATTCTCTTATTGGTTAGTATAGTATCTTTTACAAATCCTTCCAAATTCTCCCAAAGTTTGGTTTAATAGATTCATGTTTTCCTGTTGGAGGCATGTTAAGACTAATTATTATAGCTAAACTTCCTTCATTGTTTCCACTTTCCCTTTCCCGTTCCAAATCCAAATCATTCCACCTACTCTCTCATATTCCCACTAGCCTTCCCTACTGTGCCATTAAACTTACAATCTATAGAATAATTCATCACTCATTTTCCAATCATTTTGTTATCCTCACAAAATTTTGTATATAGAACATCTATTCATATTTGGGGCGCGTTGCACTAATTTGGATTTAGGCTCCATTCTCCTAAGATCTTTTTTGTCTTTTTGGATTTTCGTGTTTTGTTTGTCTTTTCTGAATTTTTGTTAGATTCGCGTTATATTTTTTAGGGTAAAAGTAAAAAATATGACCAACAACAAAAGTAGTTCACTAAAGACGAAAAAAGTACCAAACAACTGAATTTTTTTTTTTCTTCTAAAGTGTTGTCTTATATGAACTTTTTTCTACTTTAGTTCACATTTCTATTCTTTTTTGATTCCTCTCGTCGATACAAATGTAAAATTACGACAAAAATAAACTAAATATTACAAAAGGCGAAAACAGGTCATTTAGACAAAAAGCTAGGAGAATGGAACCTGAAGTAGCTCTTCTCCCAACACTGATACCACTGAAATCTCTCTCTCTCTCTCTCTCTCTCGCGCACGCGCGCGCACGTGCAAGCGCACACTCCTACATTATCCCCATCCACTTCTTCTTTTAAATTGTTTCTTCTATTATCCCACTCTTGCCCTTTGTTTCTCTTTTCGTAGTACGTAATGTATCCAGAGCGAAGGCTTCCTTTGAGCACTCTAATTTCTTCAAAGTAACTGCACCGAAGGCACAACCTGCCTATTAAGGCTAGGATTGTATCTTCGGCAAAAGGGGCGAGACAGGTGCACAACACCATTGCACTCTCTTTGGAAAGTGTGGAAAGAAGGAGAAAACGAAGGAAAATAATTACAGGGTGAAAGTGTACAAAAAGTTGCAAGTGGGGAGTGGTAGCCGAGTCGTTGGCACCATGTACTCCTATGCATTTGTCTGGGCTTCAAATCTCACTAACTACAACTAACAATACTATCTTTTGCCGAGAAAATAACAAGTGTAGAAAAATTTGAAGATGCATTTATAGTTGTTTTTGTTTCTTTCTTCTCTTTTTCTTTAGTCTTCAAACAAGGGAAGAAGGAAAATAATTATTTTCCCTTCCTTTCCCTTTCTTTCCTTCATGTTGCAATGACAACCTTAGTTTGTTGTTGAGAAAGTATCGTAATTTTCCTTCTAATACTCACATCCCTTTACCTGGTAGGCTGGTATTGTTCCTACATCCCAAGTTCCTACGCATATCCTATTTTCTTGACCAAATTTTTTGCTTGCTCATTGTCCACTATGTCATAGCACCTTAGTCTACTTGCCATTATGTAGGGCCATCAACGTGGCATGCCACTGTGAGGCAGAGTGGAGGAATGTCCTTTCTAACCCTTACTAGCTGAAGAACCCTATGCTACAAGTTCCATAGCATCTCTTCTTATTTTGGTTATGTACTTCATTTTGAAATAATTGCAGGGACTGATGATGATCTTCCTCCATCACATCAACATAGAATTCCAAGAGGGGGCCGTGTGGCAGGGAATGGAAGATCTGCTGTAATGGGTTCTGTCCCATACCCTAGGATGTACAGTGAAACTGATATGGAGGCCCAAATTCACCACCTTGAGCAAGAAGCATACAGTTCAGTTCTAAGAGCCTTCAAAGCTCAAGCTGATGCCATTACTTGGGTAATTTTAATCATTTTACTTTTATGATCTAATATCTCTACATTTGTTTGATCAGGTTTAAATGAGTGTTCAATGGAATGTATTTTCTTCAGGAGAAGGAAAGTTTATTAACTGAACTTAGAAAAGAGTTGAGATTATCAAATGAAGAACATAGAGAGCTTCTTGGCAAGGTTAATGCTGATGATATTCTCCAGAGAATAAGGTCGGTCTGGTTGTGTTATATACCATTGTTGCTTTCTAAGGAGTCACCTGTTTGACTGATTTTCGGCAATCTTTGGTCTCTTTTATGTTTTAATGGGTAGTATTTGGAACATGCCATTAGGGAGTGGAGACAGGCGGGTGGGCTTCAACCAGGCATGCGTACTAGTGGTCAAGCTGTTCATGATCCAGTGCCTAGTCCCACTGTCTCAGCATCTCGCAAGAAACAGAAAATTGCCCAGTCTGGACCTTCTCAGTCCTTCAGAGGGCCTTCTCCTCCTTTCCACCCGCAAACATTGGCTGCTTCCACCCAACCACCTTCTTCAGCTGGAAAACGAGGACCTGTTGTGGGACCCAAGGGCAAGAAGCAGAAATCTGTAAGCTAGAAATACTGAATTAGGAAAAGCTATGAATATTCTACTGTTTATCCCCTTTTGATAGTGGTATTTTTCTTCTTTACATGGCAGGGTCAGATACTGCCCAGTCCTCCTCCGATGAAAATGCAGCAGCCCCCCTCAGGTCCAACTGGAAGGGGTCAAATTGTGAATCGGGTTTCTTCTAGTGCCCTTGCAGGTGCACCAGCTGAAGGAGCACCATCTGATTCTTTGATTGGGAGGAAAGTGAGGACCAGGTGGCCTGATGACAACAATTTCTATGAAGCGGTTATCACTGACCACAATCCTGTTGAGGTATGTATCTGCTTCATTCTTCTTAGTAAGTCTAGTAGGCTTTGTATTAGGTGTAGATTTAATGTTCTGTTGGTTATTCCCCATTGTATCTTTTTGATCCATTTTCAGGGCCGACATGCTCTAGTTTATGATATTGGTACTGCTAATGAGACATGGGAGTGGGTCAATCTTGCTGAGGTACATATGGAGTCCTTAAATGGAACAGTCCTTAGTGTTTATACATTTCTCTTGTCGTTTACCGCTGAAGTTTCTTTGTTTTTATTTTTTATTTTTATGAATGAGACAATCACGTAGTATTTTATTGCTGACCTTTTTGATGGTGAAGTTTTGATATCTGTAACAATTACTGTTTCTAATTGGTTAATGACATCTTTTAATGTGATTGATTATGTGTTTGATTATGCTTGCAATTGTACAATGGGATTATGCGAGTGATCAGCAACGTGTTTTGTGGCCCTTGTAGTCTAGAGGAAGAATCTTGTTGGGGGATTTAATGTGTCAACAACTTAACTGCACTCTTGTTCACCTTTTGCGGAATTATCTTTAGAAGCTTTGAAATGTAATGTCAGTTAAAGGTGTGCACTGGCTCTTGCGAGTTATATAGATTGTGGTGCACAAGGTGGAAAGGTACATCTGTTATTTATTCAAGTTGAGGGCTACTCTATTGTAGCTTATGAGATGTTTAATTGGTTTGGAAGAGGGCTAGCTAAGGGGAAGAGGAGATGTCTAGAATAGTAGTGCTAGCAAATGGCTACTTTTCACGCTCATACCGTTTAGGGTGCCTAGTAACCTGTATATTTGTCTCTGGACAAGTGCGAGAAAGCACACTCCTACAGGGTTAAGCAAAAAGGATTTTGGAAGGTGGCTTTTCTGGCTGTAATCAGATATTCTTTCTGTGTCTAATGGAGGGGAAAATTGTTTAGCGTCAAAGGTGAATTGAACTGAATTGTTGAGGTCTGATTTAACAAGAAGAAAGACAAGCTTTTGTAATTTTTATTTTTTTTGCTCGGAGAAAGTGAGCAGTGTTAGTTGTAGTTAGTAAGGTTTAAGCCCCAGTCAAATGCATAATGCATGAGAGTACATGGTGCCTACCATTGGGCTACCACTCCACTTGCAGCTTTAGGTAATTGTTGCTGTTGATCTGTAGCCTGGACTATGCTCGATACTAAATGCTAGGGGCTGTTTGAGTGCTTTTTTTGTTTTTTGTTTTTTGGTTGACTGAGGCGGCATGAATCAGGGGTACTCAATAAAGAAAGGGAAATTTAAGAATTCTATGTAAGTTGGGCAGATCTGGTTGTCGGCTTTCAGTGGCTTCCAAATGAGAAAACAAAATACCTAGGAAACTTGAAATCCTTGTGCGTCTTAGCTAGGGCCTAAGAAGCACTGACAATTCCAAGAAGGTGCTGTGTCAGTATCGGATGTGTCTGACACTCCTAACACGTGTCCGGCACTTTTCTGACGTGGCAGATTTTTTTGTTTGTCCCAGCTGTTGCTCTTTTCTTTTGTAGTACTCAGAAGTCAGGATGTTAAATGTCCATTTGGTTTCAGTATCTGTTTTATACTGGTGTAATTTTAGTGCAATTAACAAATATGGTATTCTTTCAATGTATGCATGTAAATATGTTTATTCATTGACGCATTCAAGTCGGGTCGTGTCCTAATCTCTTAGACTGCTGTGTCAGTGTAGTGTCACATCATAGAGTGTCGGTGCCCTTGTCTGTAACCCTTCGGCTTAGCCTAGGGTTAAAAGCCTGGAATTCTTTCCCCTAACGCAACCGTAAAAGTTGTTCAAAAGCTTGAGCAAAATTGTTGAAGTTACTCTCCCCTTGATCCAAAGACTAATAAGGCTATATGTGGAATTGTCGCTAGTGGCAATCCTAATCTCTTGCTATTTTTGTTTTCCTGAATCATGATCACATCATAAAAGCACCACCAAGGGAGTACAACCGTCTACGGAAAGTTGATATCAACTGTTTGTCTAAACCTGTTCAAGAACCTCAAGACATGAAAAAAAAGTTACTTCAAGGACTGGTTAACTGCCCTCGAGAACAAACTGTACGAAACGGACTTGTATAGATAGGTTCTTACGTGGCATCAAAAGTATTCTTAAGGCGCTTCCCCCAAGCAATCCACATCATCAGCAAAGGTGTCAAATGATTAGCTTTTGTATTTCACCCTACCCTAGCTCCACCGCAAGAATGAAGAGGCTCTACACGTGGGAATGCCCACTCTTACCCGAAACAAGTCAGGGTCAAAGACCATGTCTTGACCACCCCGCAGTGAATAAGAAGATTAAAACATGAATTGAAATATCGTGGTTCATGTTCGGTTTGTAAAGCCTGATTGATACTGGACTCGAGGCTCAGAAATTCATGAATTTTCTAGGAGTAACTAAGAGTATTTCGGTAATCTTTTATATATGACCCTGCTAGCATATAAAGGGGCTAACACAGTTCTCTCCTTGTAGCTCATCTTCCCCATTCAAGAAC
This sequence comes from Vaccinium darrowii, assembly GCA_020921065.1. NCBI lineage: Eukaryota > Viridiplantae > Streptophyta > Magnoliopsida > Ericales > Ericaceae > Vaccinium > Vaccinium darrowii. Next base: position 20,426,856 of record CM037157.1, read on the forward strand.
ATAATGAAACCTGGTTAGAGCAATGGACATAATAGGCATTCTTACCGAACCACGTAAAGCAAAATGCTTGCTTGGTTCTTCTTTGTGTTAGTGCGCATGCATGTGTGTTTGGTTTGTTGCCCAACTATTCCTTTCAAATCAAACTACCAACAACAAGATCCCTAGCACCACTATACTCAACCTTAGGAATGTGATTTAACCTTAACAAACAACCAGATTTTGACTTTATCCGTCAAAGCACTTCTCGGAAGCTAATGGTGTACCTTTTGTTCTTGGGAAGAAAAACTGGAAAGAGTGAGGGATGCAAGAAGTTCTCTGGGGAATGGAAGAGGGATTTCTTCTTTTTGTTTGGTTGGATAGGAGGGTCCAGAGGAGAAATGAGAAATGAAAAATCTTTTCAAATGTTAATTTTGTGCCTTTCACTTGAAATTTTATTTGAGGATATAGTTGTCAGAACCGTGAATCGCAGAATCGCGTGATTCAGGATTCATGCAAAAACGATACGAATCTGTAGGTGAATCAAGGTTTATATAAAATCGGTGGTGAATGGGATGATTCATGATTCGATTCACTTAAAAACGATAAGAATCTATAGGTGAATCAAGGTTAACCACAGTTGTTGCATTCAACTAATATCAAACCACTTCTGCGGTTTTGCCTTAATTTGTCATATGGAAAAACAAGGATATAAGATTGCAGACCGGGGGAGGGCTCAGAGCCATAATTTCACAAATCGATCTTTTTAATTATTTTATTCTCTAAATCATAGACCGAGTCAGGGCTCAAAGCCGTGGAGTCGTGGGCCAACCAACATATGTTGCCATATAAGCTAATTGCATATCTATTAAGCTACAAACCACTTTTATGTCAAGGCTAGCTTTCATTTGTATAATGAATCTTTAAAATCTATATGCACATCTCCATTATACTATTCTACTTATCTTCCTATTATGTACAAATGTCTTTCCACGTCATTAGCAATTAATAATAAATAAAAACTTCAATATTGAACTATGCTTCAATTATTCAATTTTGCAATGTTTCTTTATTATGTAGGTGCATAGATACATTTCCTATGTATTGTTAAAATTTGGACCTTTCGGAAAATGATCGATCCGATTTGTGATTTGACAACTTTGTTTGAGGTAGTGCCAAGGGACTCATTTTTCTTATTTTATGTTGCAATATAAGATTTGACCATTGATATCCTCTGAAGTTTTCGAAACCAGTACAAAAAGGCCTAACAAAATGCATGACCAAAATTAAGATATGAACACCACTTTCCCTCTCTGTAGTTTCTCTCAATATCTGTTTTTTTGCTATGCAGATATCTCCTGAAGATATTCAATGGGAGGGTGAAGACCCCGGAATCTCTCGTCAAGGGGGTTATGGTGGGTCAGGACATGTGATGGGTAGATCTGTTGGGCGTGATGGTGGTCCAGCCGTGGGGAAAGGTAGGGGTATGATGAAGGGACAGCCCAGGAAGGGTTTTCCTTCATCACAGAATGGGATGGGAAAGAGGCGATCAGATGAAATTAAAATACTTCAAACAGATACTCTAATCAAGGAGGTTGGTGAAAAGCAACTTGATTTATATTGGTAGTTGTAAATGTCTTGATTGTATACTTCTTTTTGTTGTCTGTTAGGTGGAGAGAGTCTTTGGTGTCAGTCATCCGGATCCGCTTGAAGTTGAGAAAGCGAAGAAGGTGCTAAAGGTCGGTGAATGTTTCCATTTTTCTCTGTTTGATTTTGTATGAACGGCAATGTGCATGTTAAAGTCAACGATTAATGCAATGCAGGAACATGAACAAGCGCTTATTGATGCAATTGCACGGCTTGCAGATATTTCTGATGGAGAAAGTGGTACACTATTGTTTCAACATTTCTATATGCATTTCATTTAGTTCGTCAAAGATTTATGTGCCATGCCGACTACCTGTAATGGTTCGAAGGTGTTATGGTCAGTTTGGCATCTCAGGGAGGAAGTTCCTTTCACTTTTTGGTCCTGGATAATATAGCCACGTGTCTGATATTAAGATTAGTGTCATTTCACCATTTCAAAATATTTGTTTTTGTTCCGAGGGAGGGAGGTTATTTTCTGCTTTGCAATGCATTTACTACCAAGACAGAGAGTGTTTCTCGCTTGTTTAGTAAATCTGTGATTGGTATCGCCCTATCTTGCTTGGGGCACAAGTGCCCTTGGTAGTTTTAGGGTTCGATTGACAAAAGCTGTTTTCACTTTAAAACCGGCGGGTTATCATTCACTTTTCTTTATACCCGCCTTATTATTGACAAATAGACTGCTGGGTTTTCATTCGGTGATCAAGCCTTGTCGGATGCTTCAATTATCATTCAGTTTATTTCCAATGTCTCTTGCGTTAATTACCATTTGACTTTATTGCTTTGGAACAGATGAAGGTAGGCACTTCTTGCCCAAGGTCCGTGAATAGTGAACTGCAGATCCAGTTGAAACTAGAATAGCTGATTCACAGGTCACAGGAATAGCTGGAAGAATGGAGTTTTTGATGATGGTCAAAATCGACCGGAGGCCGTAAATTTGGCTCCAATGATCAGTAAGGTATTGGACAGCCCTTTTGATTCCGGTGCTTTTGTTGTATAATGCCATCCCTCTAGTTGTAGTTTTTCCCAACATTGAATTGCTCTAGTTTGGGTGTTCTGGTGTAGGCAAATTTAAGCTGGGATGGCTGTTTTAGTGTAGGCTAATTATTAGCTGGGGATGGGAGTTTTCCTGAACTGATTGGCTGGTTCTTGTGTAAAACTATTCCAGTTTGTACAAAGTATTTTGTTTTTTGTCTAACTTAATTCGCACTCGCGTTCAATTTTTTTGGTATTCATGTAGTAGTTGATGAACTGTTGCCATATACGGCAGTTCGATTCGAACTGGGACTGCAAAGAAAATTTTGTGAATGCAATTGGCCGGAACTTTTGGATAATTGGTGTACATGTAGGTTCTTGGGCATATGTCAATTGCAATTATGTAACCGTGTTACAAATGTTTGAGTTCAATTTTCAAAAAATATGGCATAATGTTTTAGTGATGCATCGCAAAACTTCACTTTGTCCTTTAATACACAGAAATTTATGTAACTTAAAACAAAAACTAAACAGAGGAGTACGTATCACTACATGTCTACATGAAATTTACACAACCCAACAGTTAATTCTATATTTTGATGTAATATCTCAGGTGTACGGGCCAGCTAATGCAACAATTCTCACCTCCTCGATCGTTTCCTAGTCTGTTTTGAACCCGCCTCAGCTCCCCCATCTTCCCTCCCCCGCTTCCTCCCACCTCCCTCCGTCCCTTTCTTCGCTGGCCTTCCACCACCTCCTCGTTTCAACGGGCTACTCTCCTCCTTCCTCGGCTTCCTGCCACCGCTTCCTGGCCTTTGCAACGGAGCCTCTTTCCTTCCCTCCCCTCTCTTACTATTCTCCCTTCTCCCACCACCACTATTACCCTCACCTCCTCCACTCTTCAAAGTCTCCACCACAGTTGTCCCCTTCGAAGGCGAATTCCTCTTAATCCTCCTCAAGAAATCCGCAGCCCCTCGCTTCTTCACTGCCGCTACATCACTCTTCTTCTTATCGTTTCTCATTCGACTTTCCCCTTTATCCTCCTCCTTGTTCCTCCTCGTGCTTCTCGTACCTGTCACGGGCCTCTCATTTGTCTTTCGACTCTCTTCTTCTTTTAAATTCGACAAGTTTTTTGCCGGTGCTTTAGGATTGAGATTCGGTTTTTTTTCGTTGGTTTGTTTCGTATTCGATGTTTTTGCCGAGATGGAACTGCGTTTGCGGCATACCAGTATGGGAACCGAAGACTTGTGCTTTGCCAACAACGATACTGGTTTAAGCAGGTCGGGTTTCGTATCCACTGAGGTTGGGTTTGATGGGGCCGGGTCCGGGGAAGAATCGGATCCTTGGGTTGGTTTCTTTTTCTTCAGTTCATCCAATACGAGGTTACGAAGTTCAAGGGCTGTGGCTGATTCCATGGATGCTTTGGGGAAGAATACAATAGCATTGGTGAAGAGGAGAAGGAGATCGCGGTAGAATTTGGTGGTGCAAGAAGAGTAGGAACCGTTTTTGAGTCGGGTTCGGATTGTCGCGAGATCCATGTGAGTTCGGACCGTGTTCTTGTACTCGTCCTTCTTCTGCAGTTATTCCAAACAGTTAGTTAGTTACACTCTTGTTTTGATTACAAGCAGTAATACAAGTATCTCAATTATATCGAACGGGATAGAAGGCCACAATCATACTTTAGAAAAAAAAATTCAATGTCGAGCGGAGATCACGTGGTGTCCGCTCGCGCACATCCGGCCCGGATTAAAACACATTTTTCCTTCTTTTTTTTTTTTTTTTTCATTTTTTAAAAATCCATCCGGACACACTTTTCCTTCTCTTTTTTCATTTTTTAAAAATCTATCCGGCACTTTCAATCTGGGCCGTCCGTTGCATTTTTGGACGCTGGATATGCGCAAACGGATACCACGTTAGCCATACCAACTCGCCACTGAAAATTCCTCCATACTTTAGGGTAATTGGACTGTGCGCCAGCCTACTACAAGGGCCATGTTGAGGATTACAAATTTAAGTCAAATAGTTGATCGCATTTATCAAAAAGATAATAAGAATCAGATCCAATTTGTTTCGAAAGATGGAATATCATTATTACATATATAACTTTCGAGAATTCATTATAAAAAAAACGAAAGAGTATTCCAAAAAAATCATAGAATATCCCTTTTTTTCTATTTTAAAACAACTTAAAGATTCTTACGTATCATTATAGTTTATTACACAAAGATGAAATATTAGAGCATCTCAAAGGGAGGTAGAAAAATCAAAATTAAACAATGTTTGAAGAGGATTTGGGGTCCCAGTAGGCACTACAGGTCTGTGTAGTCCCCCAATCCGACCCTCCATCCCACAATTAAAAGTTGAGATATATTTATTAACTTTTAGCGGTAATAATATTCTCTTAGGCCTTAGCAGTAAAAATACATCTGTGAATCTGAACCATTGATTGTGGGATGGACGGTCGGATCTTGGGGCACTACAGGCTCTCCAAAACCCGTTTGTGAACAGTTACATGATTAATACACACTTGAATTTAACTTTCTGAAGTTAAAAAAAAAAAAAATTATTGAATCGAGTTGCAAAGAAATATTACTAGTTTGGTTCTTCGGGAGAGAGCATACACTGTAATAAAGACATAGTTTTCACCTTTCATATTTGAATCATTCAGACATGATAATCTGTTTTTTTTTTTTTTTATTATTTTAATCTTAGTCGTCCGGATCAACTAACTCGTGCCTCGACTAATCTTAGGAGAAGCCCAATTAAAGTTGAAACAAAATTCCGTAAGAACAGGTTCCAAAGAAATTGACTCGAACATGAGAGTTTAGAAGACATCAAACCCTTAAATCATAGGCTTAAGTCTGAACTACCAATTGAAAGTGTGACAGGAAATTTGTACGACACTGCTCTACTTTTTAGCTCTTTACTAACATGTATAATCCAACAAATGAAAGGTTTCATACAAGCCTCAGGCCTCGCACTGAGTTTCTCGAGGCCCCAACCAAATTATGAATTTGAGATCCTTAATCATTGTTGTTAAAATCCTACAATACAAGATACATATCCTACGATTCGTATCATCTCCTCAGGAAAACGATTCGTATCCCATCCCGTATCCTTTTTTGTTCAGAAATCCTACAATATGATTGTGTAGCCTACAATATATATGTAACCCTGACCTAAATCTATTAAGTTATATACCTTGGGGCCCTAAATGGGCTATTGGTGGGCCCCAGACCCAAACCTACCCAGCCTACCCTTAGGGCCGGGCCTGGTTTCATACCCCGTAATTTTAGGCTTTATTCCACGCTAACTGACTTTTCAATTTTTTGGTTGTCTTTGCTTTTGTGGGTTATTGATTCGTCTAGACGTGAGGAATCGAAAACGTAAAAAAAATATAGAATAACCAAAAAAAAATTGGGAAATATCCAAGGAAAACTAAGAAAAGACAATTGGACTATTGACTCCTCCTTAATTTAAAAAAAAAAAATCTTTTTGCACTACGTAAAAATCTATCTCAAAAGGAGATGTGAGCGATGAAAGTTTTCCCAAATCTTTTCGCTATGATTTTTCATTTTTAAAAGCACAAAAAAAAAAAAAAAGGCAAGGAACATTGTTAATCGAGGCCAGGCTTCAGGTAACTGATATAGATTTCTTCTACTACGATCGAGTATTTCTTTTGGTTGAGGTCTGAATTAACAATTCACAAGATTAAATTAACGAATAGGGCCCATTGACAGTTCAAAAAAGAAAAAAAATCTGGCCCATTGGAGCAAGACAGTGGCATCTATATTTGGGCCGCAATCCGGTCCACTGACCAATGTGTATCAAGGGCCCACGTCGGACTGCATAATGCCCATGTAATATCAGCAACTTTTATTTTATTTTAGGGCATCCTTATCAGCTTCACAAAAAAAAAAAACACCTTTTACAATTTAACAAGTCACTTTATCAAAATCTCAAAAAATCAAACTCTCTATTCAAATTTTACTATATTAAACTATTCCCCTCAAATCTACCAAAAAAAAAAACTTTTCCCCCTAAAAATTAGTCTCCCCGCCTGAGTAGTACATTTGGCTATTAAAATATGGGCTCAAAGTACCGTTGGTAGTACGTTTGGGTATTAAAATATTCTACCCCCTCACCTAGATGCCGCCACATGTTAATGGACTCACCTAGATACCCGGGAAACTCACCGCAAAAACAATAAAAAAAACAAGAAGTGCATGAACAGTGCCGCACCAAATTTGGTGCGATACTGTAGCAAAAATAATTTGAGAAGGTAAAATAAAGAGCCTGATTTTTGGGGGGGTTTGGCTCCCTACTTTAACTCAAAAGTTAAAGTATGTAGCCAAATGAGGATGCTCTTATACAAGACTTGGTGGACCAGATTGGAGAAACTACACATGTGAATTCGTGACTCTTTGCCTCGTTTTATTGGCCGGATATAAAAGGATGTGATAAAAAATTTCTTAGGATATGAGTGTGATATGAAATTTCATAGGATATTGCTCATGAGATAAATGGATGAAGAAAATCCATAACCAAATTAAGGGCAACAAACACCGGATTTTGAGTTCCACGTCATTTTATCTCCTATCCCACCCTCCAAATTCCACATAACAAACAACGATAGGGGTGTTTTGGCATAAATCTTCTTGATTATTTTTTATGTCTCTATTCAACAAAAAATTCACCTTTTATTAGTTTTGCATCAAATTATTTTTATTTATTGCTTTTCAAGATGAATCTAAAAAAATTAGAGAATTGTGATCAATTTTTTAGAAAATTCACTAAATCCAAAAATAACTCAAAAAATATAGACCTTTTGAATTATTTTGTCTTTATTCAATTTTCTTTACTTCTGTTCTTTTTTTTTTTTTTTTAAACTATTGTCAAGACAACCCAATAAACAATCCAAAAAAAATTGATGCAATAACAAAAGCATAAAAAAAAAATGGAAAAAAAAATCCAGAGAGATTGTTAGGCAACCCACTCCTACTTAAATCTGCAATTTTTAACACACGGTTCATGCCCAGACTAATTGTCCTCTTAAGTCTTATCTGTTGGAAATCTCATAGCTACGTGGGGTAGTCCATCGGAGCTTTGGATAAGCTTTAATTGGCCTCTCCTAATAGGGAGAAGGATTGTTTCCTCTCGTTTGTGAGGGTTGAGTAAGAAGAAAAAGTTCCTGTTCAATGTTCCTAAACTGTTATTTTAGTATTTTACATTCACCTTCTTTTTTTTTTCTTTTTTTTTTGAATTAGCCATTTTTTTCCAAATTCTCATGGTGAGTTTTGGACGAGAGGAGTCTAAAAAGTAAATAATTACAACAAAAAATAATAATATTTCCCTAAAGATTAGAAATAGTATTTTATTATTTTCCTATCTGAACTTTTTAAAATTTTGGTCCACCTTTTTATTCTTTTCTGCTTTCTCTAGTCAAGACGAATGATTAATTCCATAAATTATTGCGAAAAACTTTAAAAAAAAATACAAAAAGTTGATAATACTGAAAATTATACTTAGAGCAATAATTTAGGAAAAACTCAACCCTAAGTTGGAGAGTCGTATGAATAAGAAGAAGAAGACTTCTTTAAAAAGTTCAACACAAAAGAAAACATTAACTACTTAAACGTTTAATTTCATTTTGCACTACAAAGGTCTCTATTTAACAAATTACGTGTAAGAATATATATTTTTCTTGAAATGGTACTGAATTTTTTTTGAAAGGAAGCAAATCCTATCCAGTAATGGGAGAGGACCTCCCCATCCATTTTTTTTTTTTGACTCATACCAGGCCCACATTGATGATTGAAATCATACAGTATATAGATCTCATCGAGTACTTTAGGTAATAATTAGTGTTGGTTGGATAATGTTCGATAACTAATCAGATCATATTAATTTTGAAAGAATTGTATTGAATACACCGGATCGAAATCACTTTTTCCAACTTTTTTCAAAATAAATGCTTTCTGATCCATACGAATTTTTGAATTGTTGAGTTACTCACTGAGATCTACATAATGTATGATTATGATCATTAAATATGGGCCCGAAATGAGTCCAAAAAATGCAAAACTGAACAAGAAACTCCTCTCCAATTACTTTGCTTCCATCTCGGAATTCTCGTTTCTCGTCCCGACAACATCATTTTCAAAGGTGCGCATAAGAAGTCCAATTAAGAATCCTAAAAATTTTATAACGTACGAGCTTAAGTAATTACTCCATTTAAACAAAAATGGAAAAGCTGAAGAGGTACAACTTCAGCAGATATTCTAGGGTTTGAGCTGGGTGTCCCTGTTGGACTCTCCATTGTCTTGTCTGCGACGGGTTCTTAAGTACCTTCGTTTCGTCGGGCCTGCATTTGCAGTAGGTGCCTAGTGTCTAGGATTGGATAGTGTTGGTTCACTCAGTGGCGGAGCCAGGATTGAGAATCCGGGGGGGCCGAGTTCAAGGGCGGCTCTAAGATTTTCATCTAAGCATATTTATGATGAAAGCTGTATGCAAAGAAGTCGTCTAATTCTCTTCAATTTTTCAGTGTTTCCACATTGAACCTAATGTCAGACAACTATTATCCTTATATGTTTATTATATATGGGCTTTCATAAGTGGGTCATACTTGTTTTGTTTTGTTAGGGTTATAACAATTTGGTTCAAATTTTGTTGGAAACATTTATTTTAATTTCAAACGAGTAACCCTGCACTGAAAATAGAAAAAAAAATTAATTTATATCAAAATTTTAATTTTTTTTCAGTGCATTTTTCAAACTGCGGGGGGACAGGGCCCATCCCAGCCCATAGCTGGCTCCGCCCCTGGGTTCACTCATATATCTTCTGTTGAAATCTGTATAGCCTTCGGGCTTCTGGTATGAATGAATCTTGCCATTTTCAAAAAAAAAAAAAAACAGATATTCTATTTATAACTACAGTAGAAAACAGCAAAGAGGAAAATAAACCTTTAATTTGGACCATGTCCACGTCATAGCTTCTTATTTACCGTTAGTTCAAACCTCGAATCTCAACCTTGATACTCCGTTAGATTAAAGAAAAAAATGATTTTTGCACTCCCTTTTTTTTTTATTCACTTGAAATTATCAAATTGCCCTCCGTATGAAAAAAGTTACTCTAAAAGTAAGGATAGTTTAGTAATTTCAACATAAATTAAGATAAAAAAAAAGAAAGTGTCAATAGATAAAAAAAAAAAAAGAGGACCAAAATTATTTCTCATTAAAAAAAAGATGGATTGGAAAATTTATTCAATGACCCTCGGGCACCACATGGTGGCCTGGGGGTACTATGTAACTACTCCATCAAACGATAATTTACCGTTTGATCAACCTCCATATATTAGATTAAAAAAGAAAAATAATTTTGAAAACTCTCTTTTTATCCATTAACGCTCCATTTTTGTACTTCATATAAAAAAGTGACTATAAAAATAAGGCAATTTAGTAATTTCAACAAAGACCAAAAAAAGAAAAAAAAAAAGAAAATATCAATGGATAAAGGGATTGCCAAAATCATTTCCTTTTAAAAGCCTCCAAATGAAAATTTTATTCAGTGACCCCCGGCACCACATGGTGGCTTGGGGGCACTGAATGACTACTCCATCAAATGATATTTTTGAGGTCAAGCGTGGTCCCGATTAATGTACGGTCAATGATTAACAAAAAAAAACTGATCAACGATGGATATTAGATCATGCCAAACAGATGCACGCTGAAAATGGAAAGACAAAAGCACAGGATCTTACCTGGGATTCAAGCCGGCTCTCAAACAGCGAGCCGTGTTTATGCGATCGGATGATAATATCTAAAAGCCCAACCAACGGCTCTGATTTCTCGCCTCCCCTTTTGATGGTGGCGGGAGACACCACGCCGGAAACTTCCTTCTCACGGCGTCGTTTCCTCGTCAAACTCGCCGTGCTCTGCACGTCGCTGCTCTCCTTCACCCCTTCCTTCGAGTCCCCCACCGAATCACGCAACCCGGTCGACTCACCACCTTTCTTCTCCTCCTGACTCACCTTCGCAACCGCCGCCGCATGCTTAGCCAGCGTATTTGAGCTATCGTTGCACGAGTCCTCGCTGGCCAGTTTCGACTCACTCTGAACCGGATCCGGTTTAAACTCGCTAGTCCCCACCGGTTCCGGCTCCGTCCGGTTCGCCGTCGAGCTCGATTCGTTAAACGACCGGTTCTCTCGGCCGGCGGCAGACGTCGGCGAGCTCTTCTCTGGTGCTCGCGCGGCGTCACCGTCGTCGTCTTTGTCATTTTCCGATCTCTCCTTTTCCAAATTATTTTCCAGATCTGGTTCCACGTCGTCGTTCTCCTTCAAGCTCCGTTCGCGTTCTTCCTCCAAGCTCTTCACCTTCAACTGCAACGTCCTGTCGAAAAACCAGATCGGACTCTGTCAGATCCAAACGTGAATTACATGTCGTTTTCATTAATTTTCACGTATAATTAACTCCCAGAATATCCGTTAATTTTATTCAAAAATTTGAAAATTTAAGCGGAAAAAATTACTGGATCGAAAGATCGTATCGATGAAGCTCTTGTTTAAGCTCAGAGACACGGAGTTTTCGCAGCTCCTCGAGCCAAGGAATAGTATCGGTTTGGTCGTCATCGTCGGGTTCGGTGAAACGGCGTTGAAGGTCGTGGTATTTGTTTCTGCAGACTTGAGAGGTCAATAGGAGAGATAGAGAGCTTCGAGTCTGTAGTTCCATGGCGACAGAGTCCCAGTCCTTGATGCCGTGGCGCTTCACAGCGCACGCCAGCAATAGCTCCTCCCAAGTCGTCCATGTTAATTCAGTCTGCTCTGATGAAGGCATGGTTATCAATTTTGATTTTTGGTTTCAAACAGTGTCAAGTCCCTCCATGTCCGTGTGTTTAAAAAGGGGTAGGGGGAAGGAGGTTAGGGTTTTGGGCGCTCTCCCTCTATGTTTCGTCGTCGTCTTCGTTTATCAGAATCTTTTTCCAAATTTTTTTTTTCCCCTTCTTTTTTGATTGGTTTTTTTAATGTTTGAATGAATGGATAGTAGAGGCGAAACTTTTGCACCTTCGTTGCTATATATATGCGTCTGGTCTTCAGCACCAAGCTCGTTGCGTTGCGTGAGTCGCGACTCCAAGGCCCTGTTTGTTTGTGTTGCAATATTTTCTAAATTCCTTTTTCCCGAGATAGATGTGTTTCAATTTTCTAAAACATATCAGACGACACCAAATTAAAATGAATTTTAACGTGTTTAATGTTTCTGAGAATGTTTAAAAGTCCACGGTCCCGATCGTTAATGCGGATTCGAAAAGACCTAGAAACGTAACTTTCTCATTCCATACTTTTACTAAGTTAGGTTTACCAAATTTTAATTCGCGTTATTTAGTAGTAATGATTGAATTTTATCAATATAAACGCGACTGTTCTCTTACACCCGCTTGCATTCATTTTGCTTTCAATTCAAATATTGTCCTGAAATATAGTTACAGTATTAATTTTGAATAGAAGAATCTAGAAACATAAAGAGTTGCGCTGTTGTACTCCTAGTATGGACCTTGCTAAAAGGAAAAAGAACAGAAAACATACAGATTGCTTTGAGGACTCACTTTTGGGTCCCAAACAAACGATCCGAGCCGTTCATTCATCTTAGAATGATTTTTCGATGGGCTCCGCAAGAAATCATCTCAATCGGATGTTTGTAAGCGCTTTATCCAAAATCCCTTCGTTTCATTGATTTTTTTTTTTTTTTTTACATTTATACTCCTAATTTGGTACGACGAAATGCGGACGATTATATGAACGTTATAGTATGATGATCCCATTTTCGGTAACTTACAATGTGATTGTAGATTTCTATTTGAACGCAAAAAATTAGTGCTTTTTTAAAAAAAAAAATTAAAATAACTACCCTTACCCTCTCCATCCCTTAATCTTTGTCCTGTGTTCCATTTTTGGTTCTCTGAAATTATTAGTCGCTATTTGAAAAGTAAAGTAAGAAAATGTCTGTATTTTCAAATTTTTGAATATTTCTAAATTATTATATGATAAATTTAAAAGAAGAATTCAAGAGGTAGAAATGTTGAGCCGGAGGTTTATACTAGGGACCGGGGTGGCCCTGCCTCCCTCAAATTTTAAATATTAATAATAACATATGTAGTATAATTATTATTTAGATAATTAGTAGGAGTATAATTAATCTCTGAAAATCTAAATAATTTGGATTTGATATATTTAAAAAATAAAATAATTCTACATTGTTGTGTAAAATTTTCTTAATTCCTTTCATAGACGCAATTACTTAAATATGGGTATTCTAATTGTCAATCAAAGAACAATGTCATAAAGCACAATAGAGTAATGTATTATGCAATCTACACTGTACACTGAATATATTTTTTGTTAAAAATACTTTTTTTTTTAAGTTGGCCCCTCGCTTTAAAATTATGGCGGTCCGCCACTGATTAAATGTTTCTTAACTATATATAAAGAGCGAGTTTTTTTTTTTCCTTTACTATATATATAAAGAGCGAGTGTGGTGGAGGAAAGTTTGGTTTTCGTCCTATGTAAAATGCCTACTTTGTCCTTCATTTGTACACCGCAGTGATGGATTTTGTTGTAAATATTGGATAGGTCCAAGGCAATTCCAAATACTATTTTCTGTGAAAGGCTTTATTGCCATCATTGCCCAGAAAGTACTATTATAAATAGGGGTGGACAACAAGTAATTTTAGGTCATTTTCATGTCAATATGAGAACCTTATTTATAAATTTCCACCACATTTTTCAACTCATCAAATTTTTGTGTCATGTTTCTGGTCGTGTCGGTTCGTATTGACATATTAGGTCAAAAAAATCTTACTTATAGCTAAAATTTTATTCATTTTATTTGACAGTTCATCAAACTAATGTCTAATATATAAAATTACTCATAATTTTTTTTATTTGTAGCTTAATTATATAGATTTATTTTATTTTTCATGTCAGGCATACCTACGCCTAATTACAAACAAACCTCTCGCACGTTTCTTTCAAGAGAGTTATTTCTGGACTAGGTGAAAACCATGTCACCTATTGTGTGGCCCATCGTGCGTTCATGGCAGTAATATGAACTGTTTATCTTGTAGAGCTCAAATAATAGTGTATTCACACAAAAAATTAGTTTGATCGGACATCGATAGATGTTTCAAAAGTTGAATTTTGACTTATAAAATGGACAGTTAGGTTTTCCGTTTGCGTGCTTGTTTGTCTGTAATTTTGATGAAAGCTCAAATTTTCAAGTGCATTTAGAAACGTGGAGTGCAAAAATCACTGGATTATGATTCACTCCCTTTTTATTTATTTATTTATTTTGAGCTACAAAAAATTTAAAAGGGTGGAAAGAGGCAACCTGAGTAGCAACCCCCTTGCACTCTCTCTGTTTTTTATTTTATTTTTGTATTTATTCAGATAAAATTATCAAATTGCCGTTAAATATAAAAAGTGAATGTAGAAGAAATGATAATTTAGTAATTTCATGTGAATAACAACAAAAAAAGGTTCATGAGGTTAAAAAGGTCGTGTGAAAGTCACTTTCCAAATGATTAACATTAAATAGGTAGTGATCTTCACATTGTCCTTTTTCATAAGCTTACTCACTTTTTCTCTTTTTACATGGTAATAGAAATTGATATTCGCACTCCCAATATTGATGCAAGCACTCCAAGCTACAGTGGTGTTCCAAAATTGTCCTTTTGCAAGTTCTATGATTTACTTCAGGCACTCCAAAAACCCTTTACTCTTCTCCTTTACTTCAGGTGCTCCAAACCTTTACTTTTTCGTGCTCCCAAGTGATTAGGTTAACAGAAGAAGATATAAGGAGGAAGACGAAAAAGAAGAAGAATTGTGGCTGTTGGGTCCCAAATTTCTAAACCTATCGGGGCCCTTCCCTGTCGCCACTCAAAAAAATTGTATGCCAAACAAGACTTTTTACCTTCTTGTTATAGCTTTTCGATCGATTTCGCCTACGTCTTTGAATGTTGAATCATTTTAAGCCGATAACTTCATGTCATTCCTCTATGTTGCCACGACTGTTCGCAACACATGAAATTTTGTTTCTTGTTTTCCATATCTATGGATTCCTTTTGCATGTATCTTGAAAGAGTATTAAAATGAATGGAATTCCAATCCTTTAAATAGTTTTCAAATTACTATTAGATTGAAGATTTTGGATTAAACAACTATAACTTATAACCTCTTTCATGGATTAAACAAATGAAACTTAAAAATCGAGGGCGAGACTAATGTTATCGACCTTCAAAAGTCAAGTTAATGTTTATGTTTAGAACCTAATGTTTAGGTTTGGTATTGATTCATTTTTCCCTTTGGAGTGCCTCAGTTGCCTCCAGTAATTTTTATATTTTGAAAAAGGGTAGTTTTGTAACTTCATTAAATTTTAGAGTGCCTGCATAAAAAATGGGAGCCCCAAAATCAACACCCCATGGTAATTTGTGAAATTTACCCTTTTATTTGTATATTTTTACACACATAGACGGATATTATTGTAAATTCGAATTGTAAGAGGACAAAAGAAAATCATTTGTCCAAAAAAAAAAAGTGTAAAAATCAGCTACCTAATAAAATATGCACACCGATTTTTTTAACAAATATGCACATGCAACACACTATATAGACAAAGTGGAAGGAGAAGTATTGGTCATATATCCAACAGACCAACACTATGCATATAATGGCATTCCAATTCGCTGTATAATAGGACACTCCAACAACACTTTTAAGCAATTTTCCTAGCCAAAAAATGTTTACTGAAACATTTTTTTTATTTACATGCCCAATCACTATTTCTAGTTGTAATGATCTTTTCAAAACAAATTAACCAAAATATGAGATTTTTTTTTTATAATGAGAAGAACAATTTATACTATTCTTCTTACACCCACATATATCAAAAGAGAATAATTTAAAAAAGAAAGGTTGTGTGTTCTTCTCTCTAATTAAAAAATTTACATGCTCACAACATGTGAGAACAATTACTCAAATGCTCATGTGCATAAACAAATTACATTTTTATTTGTACACCCACTTTCATATGCCATGCAACATTTCACTTTCTTAAGTCTTTCCATTAAACATTCTACTAATGAACAGCAATTAACTATATTTACAATTTCATTTTTTACCCATAAACTATTTTGGGCCTCGGCCGCGGGCCCCTCACTAGTAATAATAACTGTATACAGAGCGAGTTGGGTGGACCAAAGTTTCGCCTTCGTCCTTATTGAAATGACGTTTTTGCCCCCATTGGTCAAAACATACTTCGTTCCGGCTGATCCTTGGTCCCTGGTTGATGAATGCTTTGGCAATACCCACGTGTCTAGCGAAGCTAAAGGACAATTTGTGGCCTTCCCTTCCACGTGTTCATTAGGCATTTTTTAAAAAATTTATAGTGGACCCCACATGGAATTACTTTCTCCATCCCAAAATTATTTCCCACATTTTAATATTCACATTTTCCAAATACTTTTGTATCCTCTTTAATTTTCATCTATTTGGTAATTATAAATCGTTTCTCTAACGTAAGAGCATCTACACTTTTTACTCAAATTTGAGTAAAAACTTGATTTGATATGACTCTTTCCAACCCTAACTCAAATTAAACGGTGAAGATTTAATCCACACCATCGAATGACAAAAGGGTAAACAAAAGTGCAAAAAGAGAGCCTTGAAAATTTGGTTCTAGATTTGGTGATGAGCAAATTTGGTAAAACATTTGAGTAAAACTAAATTTGGTAAAGGAGTGGAGTGTGATTTTGGTGTTTTTTACTCAAATTTGAATTTGGTGAAATATTTGACGAAGGGGTGGAGATGCTATAATAGAACTAAATGAAATCTATTAAATAAGACACTCGTATTGAACTACTCCCTCCGTCCCGAAATGTAATTTTTCATAGTTTACTAAATCAAATCAAACGAAACGGAGCTTTATGTCGCAATTACTTAGGGTCGGCTACATAAATCTTTTTTTTCCAATGAGCTCTGTCATACTCTTTCTTAAAAATCAACTTTACGTTTAATTTAATTCTTTGGCACCTTTCAAAATTTGTAATTTACTAACAAAAATTGGCATTGCACTTCTCAATTTTATTTTAATTTTAATTTTTTTTATAACAATAGAGTTTGCTAGCTCCTTGGAAATACATGCTACATGCAAATATTAATAGAGATTTACTAATTTTATTTTGTATAAAGAATGCCATTGTAAAGTTTGTCTTCTTAAAAACTTCCCTCCTGATCATTTGATTTGATCGAGGAAAAAACCAAACCAAGTCTTATGTCTCAATCAACTGGGGTCAGCTACGTGAACCCTTTTTTTTCCAATCAAATATTTCTCAAAAAAATATTTCTCCAAGTATGAATAATATTTGGTATTAAAGGTGGAAAAGCCAAAAAAAAAAAAGTGGTTTCCAAAAAATTGATGCTTCAATATAAACTGCTAAATGCTTTGCACTTTTGGCCTGTACGAAAATGTCCATTGGTTGATAATAGCATTTTTATTTTCTATATATCAGTTGTCTGATATTTTAATAGTTGCCAAATATTGTGCTATGTCATGTGCTTTTTTAGCTTTCAATCTAGCAAAACAAAGAAGGAGCATAATTTTATTTTACGGGAAAAAAAAAAACCAAAACTTTTATACATATTATTAATATTTGTCTATGTCTCACATTTTCCAGTTTCGAATCTAATTTGGTATGGCATGATTTATTATCAAATCTAGATATTGATATTTTGTATACAGTAGTATAAAAAGAAGGAAATTTCCCAATGCGCAAAGAAAATTATATGCGGAGGAAGTGTGGACAAAAATGCTTGAAAGAAGTAAAAAAAAAATTAGTGAAGTGTATGCAAGGTCAGCCCAAAGTCTTAGGGCAAATATTCTAATTATGCTTATAAAAAAGCCAACAAAAATTTGGAATTGGTAAGCCGTTACCATTTTTCATTTTATTAGCCAAAATTCATCTTCCTTAGGTAAGTGATAACCAAAGTGTATATTCTCAGTTTGTTCTCTCAAATATGTTCGAGGCTAACACGGTGTGACAATTTCCGAAATTGTATGGTACGGTGTAATTAAGAAAGATTCACACATTTTTAAATACAACATGCTTATTTGCTACGTTGCAGCATGTGATCAATTGCACAATATGGTTACTGATGGAGTCAGTTGACATCATCAAATTCATGCTTAATCAAAAGCGGTAATTAAAAAAGATTCACACATTTTTAAAAACCACATGCCTATTTGCTACATTGCGGCATGTGAGCAATTGCACCCCATGAGTACCTATGGAGTCTGTTGACATCGTCAAATTCATGCTTAATCCAAATCAGAGTTTTGCATACCTCTATATGTTGTCGTTTTCTTAAGGTCAGCGAATTTAGACAAACATCTAACGAATGGAATTTATAAATGTATACAAGCGTGGCATAAGCAAGAATGGGGAACACACAAAATTCTAATGATCATCTGATCTACTCAACCCGAAAGTACTCATAACATCTTGCTAAGGGACGGTCGTTCTTCGGTGCTTTTAGTTTTATTATTCAAAACATTTTACACCTTCAATTACAATGTCATATGTCACTTTTTTACTCCAATAGGCAAATGTAGTTTTTCAAGTCCAACTGTTGTGTTCATTTTTTATCCTCTTGAACAAGTGTGATATTCGCGGGCAAAGCCCGCGGGCGCTCACTAGTGTTCCCTTAAAATGTTGGAGGACAACCATTATGGAAGGTAGAGCAGTTCTTGTAATTGGAATGATGTTTCCGAAAAATAAAGGAAAATTCTACAGGCACTAACTAGTGTACCAACTATTACACTAATTGTCTGTGTAGCACTCTTTTTAGTGGATAGATCTATCCATGTATTGAATAGTGCATTGATGTGGTAATGCTATGTGTGCATTTAGTGTAGTTGTTGGTACACTAGTTAGTGCATGTAGCATTGCTAAAAAAATAAATGTAGTTGTATTTTTTTATCGGCTGTAGTTGGTTTAGGCCATTTAGTTACATGATGTGTACCCGTGTATGTAATGCTTTCTACCTGAGGTGCTTGAGTCACTTGGTTAGCTTTCAGACATTTTTTACAAGGAAGCCTCGTCAATAGTTGAAGTACCGTGACAGCTACTCGTCAATATTTTGCATTCGGATCTCCAACAATTAACCTCCTGATCATTTTTTCATTGGATTTATCCTTCGTTTTGATTTGGTTGTTTCCTTACATTTATTGTATGTATTGTGTCTTTTTTGGTTATATGCTCAGTCTAATGTAATAAATAAATAAATAAATACTGGTTCGTTACCCTAATCCTTCAATAATTTTGGGGAGCCTCCCAAAAACACCTTCAAAATTTACTATTTACACCAAAATTATTATTTACACCAAAATCCTCATCACTTTGACGTAAATGAAAATGTTGCAATGGGTGTACAAAGATAATTAGGGGGTGTATTTGGAAGTTGAAACCCTGGGTTGATTTTACGAGATTGCCATTGGCTTTTTGTCGTTTCCTTCCGGTAGGGGAGGCCAAAGTTTCGTGACGGACTCTTCTAGCTCGCCCGAACCCGTGACTCGATCCAGCCGACATCACTTTCGGCCGGGCTGAGAACTTGTATGAGGCCTGTCCAGCCCGATTATTCAAGGGCCATAAGTCTGGGGTTGGTTGACGTTAAATGTATATGCAGGCTTTGAAATGGTCATGACTCGAGGCCATTCTTATTAAGTTACCGACCCATTACTCATCCGAAACAAAGAAGTTACCGGCCCATCTACTCTGGACTCTGGAGGATAGTTATCTTCGATTATATTACTGTATTTCAGGGAAATAATTTCACACTCCCCTTTTATTCACATGCACTTCTTTATTTGTCTCTATCCTCCTTTGTTTGTCTCTATCCGTATAAAATCATCAAATTGTCTTTCCCATGTAAAAAAATGAATGTAAAAATATGTCTAGTTTAGTTATTTTAAGTGAATAAAAAAAAAGAAAAAGGAAAGGGGTAAAAGGAGGGTGCTAAAATCATTTCCCTTATTTTTAGAGTAACTTACTGCCTTGTTTGTTTGCAGTATATAAGGGAGGGATATAAGATTTGAACGGATATACATATCCGGGTAGATTATATCCTGTGTTTGTTGTATTTTTTTGTTACTCGAATATACATATCCGGGTAGATGGTTAACTCTTAGTAGCCCTACTAGCCGTACCTACCATTTTGGTTTGCACCAGGATAAAGGGGGTGTTCCGCTAAGGGTATTTTTAGAATAAACTGGTTTTTTCACGGTTTTTTATATGATGTATTTGTGAGAGAATGACCCGTCTTGGTTTTTGAAAAAAAGAAACTATTTTTTGTTAGTAATACCCCCTAAGTTTTCCAAAAATGTGTTCTATGATGTACCGATGAACGAACAAAACTGTTGATTATTTGTCAAATAATTTTTCAAACTAACCTGGAAAATTTCAATTCAATTGGATCCATATAATCTTAATGAAACATTGAACGATAAGACCGGGAACTTACATGTATCCGATTGAGTTGAATTTTTCAGAGCTAACTCAAAAAAAGTATTTCAAAAATAATCAATGGTTTGAATAGTTCATGTGGGACCCCGGAATAGGGTCCACACATGCACCTTGACTCAGGTCAACCTATAGGGTCCACACATGCACCTTGACTCAGGTCAACCTATTCTCCTCCGTCCAAAACATCAAATCCATATACAAACTCACCGAGTCTGACTCGACCGTCATATCCGTAGTCCTCCCTCTGTTCCATGTCCACGGGTTACTCGCCGGATTACTGAGTTCACTCGCGGCAGGAATTTTTTGTTTTTGTTTCTTTTGAATTGGTTGTTTTCAATTGGGGGGTTGGGGGATACAATTGGAGAGAGAGAGAGAGAGAGAGAGAGAGAGCGCTTTGTTTTTTGTTTTTTCAATTGGAGAGAGAGCACCGGCGAGTTGAGCTCCGGCGACACTGGCGGCGCTACATTACCTTAACAGTGGTCAGATGATCACCCTTGATTTGGAATTTTCCATAGCTTTATATTCATATACTAGTTATGTGCAGTTAGTTTTGTCCTACTCCACGATCTATTGAACACTGAACCCACCCTTTTTCATTCTTTGAACACCCATTCCAAGTTTTTTTTTTTTGGGTAAATTAGTATGAAATAAAAGGAGGCTAAGCGAATATACAACCTACAAGGGGCATACCCCAGGAGGAAAGAAAGAAAAAAAAAAGAAAAGAAACGGAAATGGAAAAGAAAAGAAAAATTGGAAGACCTAAGCCAAAAGGCTACAAACTACGAATAATTTAACATATGTTTCCTAGCCGTCTAAGATAGAAGGATAAGAAACACATGACAAAAAATAAGAAGGCACTAAGCTTAAACAATAATCTTGAGCATCTTCATGAGTAACTTCCTGGCTTTCACACTTGTCCTTGGACCCATTCACAAAAGAGGTAGCAAACCTATTAAATATAAGGCCCCATTTGTTGAACTCTCCAGCAACAAAATGAAGGCACTAACAGCAGCACGACAACCACTGGAAAATCTGGAAAACTCCTGGAAAAATGGGCAGCATTTTGTCTGTAATTTTGATTCCCTCGTGCAGCAATTACAACAAGCAGAGACAACACTGATACAATGCAGTGTACAGCGAGCAAGGGCTGAACATGGGTTGACAATTCAACAGCAATCAAGCAGCAGCAACGGTATGATTGACATGTCGGGTTTCAGGAGGACGTCCCCCTCCTAAAGGGATATCAAACAAGATCTTAGGGACAGCCCCCCTAAGATAGGCCAAAGAGGGAAGTGCAGATTGGATCCTCTTAGCTAGAATCTTAGCAATGCACTTGTAAATGGTGTTGCAACAAGAAATTGGCCTATAATCACTAACCTTGGAAGGGTTAGGAATTTTAGGAACAAGAGCAACAATGGTGGCATTGGCTTTAGAAAGTAACTGCCCAGACTTGAAGAAATTTTTAACTGCAGTCGTAATGTCATGGCCAATGATAGGCCAAGCCTTATGGAAGAACCTGGCATTAAACCCATCAGGACCAGGAGCCTTCTGAGGGTTAAGCCCTAAGATTGTATCCTTGATTTCAGAGTTGGTAACATCCTGAATCATGGACATACTCTGCACATTAGTCAATTTTTTGGTGATGATTTGTCTAATCCTCCCAATGCCATCATAATGGGTGTTATGAGGTTTGCCAAACAGGTTTTTGTAGTACGTGACAAAAGAGTCCTTGATGACAACCATGTCATGGGTAATGGTTGAGTCATCAAGGACAAGACTAGTGATTTTACTCCTGTTTCTGTTATTATTTATAGATTTGAAGAAAAAAGAGGTACATTGGTCCCCTAATTTTAACCATTGAATTCTAGATTTTTGCCTAGCAAGACTTTCCTCAGCTCTGGAAAGATTAAGGAATTTCTTGAAGGCGACTCTTTCCTCAATTTGGATGGCATGGGATGGATTATTGCTTAAGTCCAATTGGAGTTTATCAAGATGTGTCGTGGATTCCTGAACTCTGCTAGAGAGATCACTGAATTCCTTGATGTTCAGTATTTTAAGCTCACCTTGAAGAAGCCTTAGCCTCTCATACACACGGTACATAGGATTGCCCAAAATAAAAGTTCTCCAGACTCTTTGGACAGTTGGAAGAAATAATGGGTGGTCTGCAAGAAAGTCAAAAAACCTAAAAGGTTTGGGGGGTGACTTAGGCATTGGGGTGATGTAGACCACAGCAGGAGAGTGGTCAGAGATCCCAGGGGTGGGGAAGTAAGCAAAAGAATAAGGATGGGTTTTGAGCCAGTCCTCATTTACTAAAACCCTATCAATCTTGGAAGATATGTGATTGGGTGGTAGCTGCCTATTAGACCATGTAAGGTGACACCCTGAGTATCTTAAATCCTCAAGCCCACTATTGTAAAGACAAGTATTGAAGTCATCTACATGGGGAGGGCATTGTGGAGTGCCCCCAGACTTTTCATTGGGTGATCTGATAACATTAAAGTCCCCAAGGACAACCCAGGGGTTGGGATTCATGAGACTCAAAAGGTCTCTCCAAAGTTCCTGTCTCTCCTGATGGTCATTAGAGCCACAGATGAATGTAGCATGAAAGACATGATCATCCTGAGACACCTTAATTTCACAATGCAGGTATTGATCGGACATGCTTAGAACCTGGACATTCAAGATGCAAGGGTCCCAACAAACCACAATTCTCCCAGGGGGGGAGTGGGTACTATTGTGGGCAAAAATCCAATGGGGGCAAATAACCTTCATTACCCTAATGATATTTGGTTCTTTAATCTTGTGTTCAATTAAACCAAACAAGGACACTTTTTTATTAAGCAAAAAGTTTTTAGCTGCTCTCTGTTTAATGGGGTCATTGAGACCACGCAGATTCCAAAACCCAAAACATACACAAGAACCAGTCATGGAATTATTCAACAAAACAGGCATAAATAGGAAGTATTGTAATAGAGCCTTATCGAAAGTAAGATGGGATTAGGTACTGCCCTGATTTCGGAGCTTGCGCTCCTTCTTCAGTCTCTTTTTCTTGGAGCTGTTGGATTCTTTAAACCTTGGACTTCCTGAGTTGGTTATTGCGGACCCTGACTTGGTGTTATGAAGAGGACTTAGCTGCTCACCATCCTTGTCCTGTGTGATAGGTTGTTTCAACTCCTTATCCTGAATTATGAATTCCTCATCCACTTCCTCACTTAAGGTTCCATCAGTTGAGGGATGCACTTGTGCTAGCGGATCAGGAGGTTCAAGATCGGGGAGGGATAGTAATGGTTGAGGGATATGGGGAGAGAGAAGAGCTGTAGGTTTAGTGATGTCTGACCCAATAGGATTAGAGGAGTTGGCAGTAACTGCCGCATTGGCAGCCACAAGAAAGGGCACTAAACAGTGCTGAGCTTCTGACTGAGTTTGCGGGATACTTGGTTGGGAAGCCATATCTTCTTGACCCAATTGCTGTAGCATGGAGTCAGTAGCTGCTTCCTGATTGTCAACCTGTAAGCTTGCTGGAGTGAGTTTGTTTTTGCCTACCACCCTCCATTCTTCAGTCGGATTGGTATGCTTGGGAACAGCTTTAGGGCTACAAGAGTGTCCAAATACCTTACAGCTCTCACACCTAGGAGGAAGCCATTGGTATTCGACTCCAACCATAACAGAATCAGAATTGACTGAAATAGTGATATCACTAGGAAGCTCATCGCCGGCATCTATTTCAACACAGATTCTAGCAAAATCCAGCCGCTTCTTATTTGCTGTGGCTTCGTCCACATAGATGGGCTTACCAATTGTACTTGCTATTTTACTGAACCCAACATGTGTCCAGAATTCTAGAGGCAACCTGTGTAATTTTATCCAAACAGGTATGGTAGAGGGGTGGATTTTACCTGGAGCTAGCATCCTTTTCCACTCCTTCAAGACAAGATAACGACGAGAGAAGAAGTAAGGCCCCCCTTCCAGTACAGCAAGCTTGGAAGCTTCATCATCGAACTCAAATAAGTAGGAGGAACCCAGCTGTTTAATGGAAAATTTCCCATGATCTTTCCATACTGTGCGAGCTGTAGCGGTGAGAAGGGGTATTGGCATTTTCCCATCTAGGAAATGCCCAACCAAGCAATGTTTGCCTAATCCATCATCCAACTGTGATTCATCGAAAACAATGTGAGCATCCTTCCCTTTCTGAAATTCTGGATAATGTTCTAGCCTCATAGATTTAGCCGGAGCTTGAGCTTTGAAGAGTGATGACCAATTCTTGGCTTGGACACCTCGAGGAATTTGCTTAGTATCCTGAGGGCGATCAGATGCCTTAGACTCAGTATGAGTTGGTGTCTGTACATCGTGAATAGTCACATAATCCCCTTCAAGAGTGAAACTTGGGGGCAAATCAGGTCCTGATTCTTGCAATCGGATGAGATGGTCTTTAAACTTAGAAAAACTGACATTGACTCCTGACCTCTGCATCTCACCTTCGATAGAGTTCACTAGTGAGGACAGACGATTTGCGCTATCTAATCTCACTCCTGCCTCTTGAAATACCGTTCGTAGCTTACGGGAGGGACTAGATCCAGATTGAGTAGGGCTGAGACCTTGAGAATCTTCAGCACTTATAGAGGGTAACTCAGATTCTGGGTTTACGATGTATGGATTAGGGTTTTTCGGATTAGGGCTTTCCAGACTCGCAAGGATGTGGGCTGGGCAGTTTTGAGCACGAGGAGAATGGTTATGATTATGGGGTGAAGGGAACTTGGTTGGAGTGATGAAGGCAGCGCCTGGAGAACCATGGTTGTTGGGGGTTTGCACCTCATTAGCTACCAGATTCGAGCTGGAAGCTTGTGAAGAGGGGTTGGTAGGGTTGTTCGAACTAGGTTTAATTCTCTGGGGGTAGACATTAGATTGAACCAAGTAGGGTTTTGGTGATTGTTGGGGAAATTCTGCATCAATAGTAATGTCAGGAACCTCATGACCCTGATCTGAGAAGCTATGAGGAGTGGATATGATGGACATCGGGCTCCCCGACTGTAGCGCTTGAACAGACCTTAGACTGGGTTGGAGTTTAGTTACATCCCTCTGCTTTCTGCGTAATTCTTGGGAATCGACTGCCTTGAGACCTAACCCTGAAGCCATGGAGATGGATCCATCCCCCATAGCAGGCTCACCAAGAACCAGATCAAGGTTTCTTCAGAATGTCAAGATCGCCTAGTGAGAGAAGCTCTGACATTTTTTTTTTGCCCGTTGTCGTCAGTCGTAATTTGTAATTTTTTTCCCATTCCAAGTTCTATCACACAAAAGTTGAGTTTAATTTAATTGGAATAGAAATAAACGTAATAAATAGTTAAATTTTACCAAAAATAATGCTGGCGAACGAATATTTTACTACATTTTTTATGACTTGTGACCAATATTTATATAGTACTAATTATAAACTCTTACGGATTTACATCAAACGACGTTTTTTTATGCATTACTAGAATTTTTACGCATTACTACAATAGTAATGCTTGTGCACAAGAAAACTATCTCGGACAACGGTAAGATTTTATGCATTTTTATGTTTTTTGATCGCATTTTCAAACTAAGATGAGATTTTGTATAGGTATTACTGCATTTAAATAGCGTTACAGTAATTTCTGAACACCCTATAAAAAAATTCTGGAGCCGCCATTGTCCGGCAACAACTAGTTTCCATCTCTCTCTCCAATTACATGTTGTTTAAGATTGCTACAATATCCTAGAAAATTGACGATACCCCAATGAGAATTCACTGGGTTTTCTCCAGATTCGCCATTAAAGATCCGAAATGCTAGGTACCTTTTATCAAATTGTTGTATCCCAAATTTTTTTCACTTGATTGGTTCTTTAAGTAATTTTCTACTCACATTTTGAGTAGGGAAAAGGCTGGAGATGCTCTATGAACCAATCAATTTTTTTTTCCGCCCTAAACGACGTCGTTTTGGGCACTTAAGGGAACTCCAAAGGTTTCCTCTATTAAAAATGTGACGGAATGGGATGGCAGAGATTTTTTTGTTAACGGAATACAAAGTGGGTGTGGTTTTGTTGACGACTGAAGTCTAGGTGTTTTTTTTTACAATTGCCTGGAAGTTCAGGGGCTTCTAAAAAAATTTCCCCAAATATAAATAAATACTCCTACCACTAGTTCCTCACCCTAATCCTTCAAACCATTTATGACGTAAATGAAAATGTTGGAGTGGGTGTACAAAAATAATTAGGGGGTGTATTTGGAACCCTGGGTTGATTTTACGACATTGCCATTGGCGTTTTGTTGTTTTCCTTTCGGTAGGCAAGGCTAAAGTTTCGTGACGGACTCTTCTAGCTCGCCCGAACCCATGACTCGAGCCAGCCGATATCACTTTTGACCGGGTTGCCACGAGCTGGGTCGGGTTGAGAACTTGTCACCTTGTTTGGTTTGGGTCTCAAGACCCACCCTGCAGAGTCCCCAATAAAATTTTCTTCCTATCTCTCTCTACTCATTAGCCTCAAACCCTTCCTCAAAACTCAAACCGAACAAAGGCTGTATGAGGCCTGTCCAGCCCAATTGTTCAAGGCAGTGAGGTGGGCTAAGTAGATAAGGGCCATAAGGGGGGTTGGTTGACGTTAAATGTATACACAGGCTTTGAAATGGTCATAACTCGAGGCCCTTCTTATTCAGTTACCGGCCCATTACTCATCGGAAAAAAAAAAAAGAAGCCTCTCTATTATTACTATTTTTGTCGCTTCTAATGTTTTTTATATACTTTTTAGATAGGATTTTGGAATTCACTCCAAAGTTGGACTCCCCCAGCACGGGTTCACAATCCTTAAGTGCTTTTGAGAATAAGTCTATTATTATTTTCTACACTTTTTTTTTTTTATCGAGTAACATGACCAATATGGGTAAATTTCCAAATTTTATGTACAATACACAATGTTATCCAAAACTTATAATTTTTCAAGTTTGTCCGTCATTAATTGACTCTAATAAAATAGGGTTTAATCAAGTTTTGAATTTAAAAATCTTATTGCCAGTGTAATCAGAGCACTTTTTCAAAATTTTAAAACGCACTTTAAACTTTAATTTTTTTAATTATTCTTCTTTTGGTCTCATTGTTTTGATTGTTAAAAGCATCTCAAGGGCAGAAATTAAATTTACCGGCTTTTCTTTGTTGAAAATTTTAAATTGGTCCTATATTTTGGGACAGCCAAAAAACAAAGTAGGCCAAACTTTTTGGGATGGAGGGAGTACTTTTTAGATAGGATGTCGCATCTAATATTTTTGTATACTTTTTAGATAGGATGTTGGAATTCACTCCAAAGTTGGACTCCCACACCACGGGTTCACAATCCGTAATTGCTTTTGAGAATAAATCTATCATTATTTTCTACGATTTTTTTTACCGAGTAACATGACCAATAAAGGTCGTGATGCTGGTAAGAGAAGATTGACGCTATATAAACAAAATAACAGTGCGTGCAATCGAACGTTGATAGATTGTTAGGTGAAAAACATTTTGATGAGATTGGAAATTTTAGGTTCTGTTTGGTTCTTAGGGAAAGGAAGAGAAAGGGGGAGAAAATTTAAAAATTTTCCCTTCCTTTTTCCCTTCCTTCGTTTGGTTTTACAAAAGATGAAGGAAAATATTCAAATTTCTATTTAACTTTCCTTCTATTTTCTCTTCAATTTTCCCTCTAATTTCCTTCTTAATTATTTTCCCTTCTTTTCTCTTTCTTTCCGTGACTTCCAAACATGTCAGTGTAGTGATGCAAATAACTACGAATTACGTTTTACTATTATATAATCTGTTAACACAATTGTGTATTCGATACATTGGATAAAAAGTTATTGGTGAATAATTTTAGAACCATGTAGAGCTACATGCTACTCCTAGCAGATTATCATGATAAATCATAACCCTTGACAGGGCTCAATGAGGGGAAAAAAAATGTAACCGATCCCAATTGAGTGGAACATAGGGCTCGGTTTGATTTGGTTTGATTTATTTTAATTGGCAAAAATTGTTCCATCATTAACATTGATTGCCTCCATCGATCCAGTTTTCAAATTTTGTATGTATTTTTTGAAGATGTTATTTTGAATAAGTTATTTTATCATGTCACGTATAGAATTTCTTACAGTGTGACAGCCATTGAGGAGTACTAATCGAGGTTGAAATTACTAAAATCTCAAGGGATAGCTGAACCCACACATCTTGTGAATCCCCTAGTCCTATCATGGAAACTGACCGAAACACTCCTGACCAGATCACCGTCAGGGGAAAAGATGTTAGAAATATCATGAACCACTCTTTATTTTATTTTTTTTTTGTTCGGCAAAATTTTTATTAATCTTCCAAAACAAATTACAAAGAGTAAACGGGCCCTAGACGGTTACCAGTTGTCGAATTACTTTCTTGCAAGTGCCCACGTGGACTTATTTGTGAGCCTGTTACCATTTGTTGCGTAGTGGTATAGGAGGAAGACCAGCTTGGGCCGTAACTTGCTTGCCCGAGGCCGAGACTACGACCTGCTTTAGTTTCTTGCAACAGCTATAGAGTAATAGCGCTAGTGGAGGGGAAGAGAGACCATGAGCTGCTTGCAAAGTCCCGCTTTTATAATAGTAGTAGATTACAAGTGTATGCTCATGTTCGTGCCCGTGTCCATGCCTGAAGGTACTTGAACAGTCGAAGCACTTAAATCAATTGCCCAAAAAACATCAGCAATTGATAAAAAAAAAATTAAAAAAAAAAACAACAACAACAACAACAAAAAGCAACAGTAGCAATGACAATAGAGAACAAAAGACAGCAACAGAAAGAAAAACCCGCTAGATGTCGACAAAAAGAGAGTATTAAGTAGGGCCGGCTCTAGGTAGAAGACGACAAATCAAACGCTCGATTTTTACTCTTTCAACTAAGCCCCAAACAGCTTTTTTAAAAATTAAAAAAAAATCCCCAAATAGCTATTTAAAAAAAAAAAAAACTGAGCACCAAACATATCATTTTTAAGAATCTAAATTAAGCATAAAATATTGCAAACAAACGTGGAGACTATTGCTAATCGCATAGAAATTAGATGTATATAGTGTACGCCTATGCCTACACTCGAACAATTAAATGTGGAGACTATTGCTAACATAGAAGCATAAAAAACAAACTCCTAAACCTCACAAAATTCGTAGTTATCAGATATCATTCCCTATCCAAAACAGAAACAAAATAAGAAACGATGCACAACAAACAAATATCTACAAAAGTCAAGAAACATAGGAAAGCATGTCATATTCATGAAAAGAAAAAAACAAAAAGACAGCACTGAAAGTCGCCCCTAAAAAACTCAATCCCAAAATCCTACTAACGTTGAACGTTTCCAAACCTCCTCGTCATAACTTTCCAAAACGTCCTCATATAAACTTTAATGCACCAATTCCCAGCATGCACTACAACCTAATTACGTAAGAGAACAACGAATTAGAATATAAGTATGAGAATTAAAACTTATGAAAAATGTGCAAGAATATATAGTTTCCTTATTAATCAGCCACTGTCTTAATGTAGTTGTATTGATTATTTCGAGCTCCAAAGCTGCTTGAGTCTAATCCTATAAAAGCCTAGTATTTGATTAAGAAACGGCGTGGTAATAGAAGTAAACAATGTTTTACTTGGTTACAACAAAACTTCAGGGTAAACAGTATAAGTTGTAGAATCTGTTTCTTCTTCGGGGAGAAGGACAATGATACGGTCAAAAGATGTGCACCTCGATAATGACACATATAGATGCCCATGACTAAACACAGATGTTCACAAATCGACCCTGTTAGAGTAGCTTTTCGTGTTTGTCCCACATTGGCTAGCTAAGTAATGTATCTAGTTGTCTCATAATATAAATAAAATTTCATGTGTTAGGGTTGATTAACACCCTACACTTCTTTTTCTCTCTCAAACAACATGGTATCAGAGCATTCCTTACAATCCTAACACACACTGTCGTCACCCACAACCCAATACACCACAAATCCTATAAACCCAAATCTAAGCCTAATCCCAATCCACCATCGCTCCATGTATTGATTCTCCTGAAATCCTTCAAAAATCATACACAGTAACTATTGACCTCTCTAACCCAACCATCAATTGACCCTTGAAATCCCTTACCCAGTCCCGTTCGCCCTCTTACACCTACCAAAACCCTAAGTCGTCAATCCTAATGGCCTCACAACCCTAAATCGACACCTAGAACATCTAACACATCAAACTCAATTGCGATTCAATGTTCAAAACCATAATTTGACCATCTCTAACCCTTGAAAACTCTTAAACGACTCCACCTAGTTGACCTCGAACTACCCAGTCAGTTTCGACCTCAAACAAGTTCATTTCGACTCCATCCGGTTGATTTCGAACATGTACAGCGCTTGCAACCCCTCAAAATGATGACCCAGTGCTCAAAATTCATAATCCAGTGCTCGAAGGTGTTGATTTTGCTTGATTCAAGCTTTTGATATTGGTTTGCATTTGCAATATGGTACTTTCATGACTTGTTTCTCCAATTCTTTGACTAATTTCAATGGTGTTCTCTGATCTGATTTTCTTGTTCTACTCGACTACTGGTCTATTGGTTTTTTGCTCGTATCATTAGCTGTTCATGATCAGTTAATGGTTGTATTATGCATTGATTGTTTGTTCAGTTGATGATTAATTGGTGTTAGAAGTTGATTATTAGCTCGTTGTTGGGATTACGGTAATTTGTTGGTGGTGATTATGTTTATCAATAGCTGCTGGAAGATCCATGTATCATTTGATAGTTTGTCGATTCCTTATGGATTTTGGGTCAAATTTTAATGCTTCGTGTTGATGTTGCTATTTTTGGGTCACTTGTCGGGCGCTATTGTTTTGCTTCTGCTTGGCACTCAGTTAGTTATTTATTTGTAGTTGTGGTTGGTTTCTTCTGCTAGAGGTAGTGGTTGGTTGATTTATTGGTTGATTTTGATTTCTTATGGTAGCCAATGTGGTTTTTGCTGTGTTGGTAGAGAGTTAGTTGATTTAGTGGCTCATTGATTTGTTGGTAGATGTTGATTTCATACGGTGAATAGTAATGAAGTTGATCAGTTTGTTGGTTTGTTTGGCTAGTGGATTTCGAGTTCATGTTTGGGTTGTTTATGACGGAGTCTCCTTCAGTTGTTTCTGGTGATTTTTGCCCTGGTTTTAGTGGTCGAAGTTTCTTGTGGCCGTGGTTCTAAGTTCAGTGGTCGTGTTTCTCTAGCCATGGTTCTTCTGGTTATGGTTGCATGTTAGGGGGAGGTGTTTTTGGTCGCAGACATGATATCCGACTTTGTACCCATTTTGGCGGTACAAATCATGCAATTGGGTATTTTAATGATCTTCATGGTTTTCCTCAGGCTCACTAGGTTACTGCTTCGAAGAATATGGTGTCGGTTACTCATCATGCCAACACCATAGTGACTATTTTCGTGAAGGAGTATCAACGCCCAGTGTCACTTCAGACATGTTCCTCCATTGCTACGTTATCGCAGACAGTTTCCTCCGTTGCTTGCATTGCGTCTTCTCTTTCTTCTAATCATTGGGTTATTGATTATGGTGCGGCATGGTCATACGACTGGTACTCCTTTCATTCTTTCCGTACTGCAAGTATCTCATTTTTCATTAAATCTTATGTCTATTAGTAAACTTACCAAGCCTTTGAATTGCTCCATCACATTCTTCCCTAATGGTTGTGTGTTTCAGGATCTTAAGACGAGGAGGAAGATTGATGGTGGTATTGAGCATGGTGGCCTATATTACTTTACAAATGCTTTTCACCCTAGCTTTGTTGCACTTAAGTCATCAGTGTCACCATATCAACATCATTATTGCCTTAGTCATCCATCACTTCAAAACCTTAAAAGGCTAGTACCTTCATGTAGCAGTGTTGATGCTATGCCATATGAAATCTGTGAGTTTAGCAAACATCATATATTGTCTTTTATTTTTAAGTCATTTTATATGGAAATCAAAACCCAATTTGATACTTGCATTCGCATATTTCATTCTGACAATCCTCATGAATATTTTAAAAATGCTCCTTCTCAATTCTTCGATGATCACAGTATTATACACCAGTCTTCTTGTGCTTGGACTCCACAACAAAATGGAGTTGCCAAACGCAAGATTAGACATCTATCAGAGGTTATGTGTGCACTACTATTTCAAATGCAAGTACCTAAGTCTTATTGGATTGATGCTGCCCTTACAACGTGCTACTTAATAAATCGCATGCCTTCTACAGTTCTCGATGGTCAGATACCGCATAGGGTCTTATTTCCTGGTTGTTCTCTTTACTCCTTACCCCTTCGAGTGTTTGGGGGCACATGTTATGTTCACGCACTTGATCCTGACCGAGAAAAACTTGATCCCTGGTCAATGCAATGTATATTTCTCGGCTACTTTCGCACTAAAAAAGAGTATAAGTGTTACCCCCCATCTCTTTGTTGTCAATTTGTTTGTGCAGATGCTACATTTAATGAGTCGTTACCATTTTATTTGGGTACACAACATCCTGTTACAGCTGAGTCTGAACTACGAGTCTGCCTTTCTTATAGCAGGCCCATTGGGCACATAAACTCCTGTGCAACCCTTGCAGGTGTACGTTCATCTCAACAAAGTACCATTTCAGCCAGTGCCATCTCAGCCTGAGCCATCTAAGCAAACAACCCCACTTTCGCCCACCACTCTTGGATCCCCTCCGTTACGGGATCCAAACTATCTTGATTGTCTTATTGCCCACTGTAAAGGTATTCGATCATGCACTATACATCCTATTGTTGAGTTTATTTCCTATGACCATCTGTCACCATCCTTTCCTTGTTTTACTACTTTGATTTCTTCTGTTTTTGTTCCTAACACTATTCAAGAGGCCTTATCTGTGTCTGAGTGGCAGAAAGCAATGGAGGATGAGATGTCTACTCTTCATCGTAATGGCACTTGGGAGTTGGTTTCTCTTCCTACTGGTAAAACTACTATTGGCTGTCGTTCGCTATTCACTGTCAAGTATCATCCAGATGGCACTGCTAAGCAGTATAAGACATGCCTTGTGGCCGAAGGCTATACATAGTTGCCAAGATCAACTCTGTCCGAATTCTTATGCAGAGACCTTTTCCCCGGTTGCCAAGATTAACTCTGTCTGGATTCTTATCTCTTGCCACTAATCTAGGTTGGCCTTTATTTCAATTGGATATTAAGAAGGCCTTCTTACACGGTGATCTATTTGAGGAGGTCTATATGGAGCAGCCTCCTGGGTTTGTTGCTCAGGGTTAACATTCTCGGGTTCGTCGTCTTCGCAAAGCTTTGTATGGTCTGAAGTAGTCCCCTCGAGCTTGGTTTGGTCGGTTTAGTGATGTTGTACTGCAATTTAGTATGCGTCGATCTCATTTGGATCACTTTGTCTTCTCTCTTTAATCACAGCGTGGGAAAATAGTGTTGATTGTGTGTAGATGATACCATTATTATTGGAGATGATCAAAAAAGTATTGACGAGTTGAAGCAATTCTTACAGCGTCAGTTTCATACTAAATATTGGGGTAAGCTACGGTATTTTTGGGTATTGAGGTAGCAAGATCCAAGGATGGGAGACAGGTTTATTGGGAGCAAAACCTGCAGAGACCCCAATGGATCCAATTAATTGTGAAACTTTGTGTTGATTACGGGGAGATATTTCTCCATCCATACCGGAATCGTCGCTTAGTTGGTAAGTTGAATTACCTTACCAATTCACATCTTGATATCTCTTTCGCTGTTAGTATGTGAGTCAATTTATGTCAACTCCTCGGCCTCCACGCTGGGAAGCTTGTCTTCGTATTGTGAAATATCTTAAGACTCATCTTGGACGTGGTTTATTTTATCGGTCTAATGCTCATTTGCGTGTTGAATCCTTTACAAACGTTGATTGGACAGGATCACCATCTGATAGACGGTCCACTACTGGGTACTGTATTTTTGTTGGAGGCAATTTGGACACATAGAAAAGCAAGAAAACAAACTGTGGTCGCAAGGTCCAGTGCAGAAGCGGAGTATCGAGCTATGGCGTACACATCTTGTGAGATTGTGTGGTTAAGAGCTTTACTCACAAAGTTAGGTTTTGATGTGTCGTTACCTATTCTTATATATTGTGATAATCAAGCAGCAATACATATTGCTTCAAATCTGGCATTCCATGAGAGACTGAAACATATTGAAGTTGATTGTCACATTGATCGTGAGAAGATAAATGGTGGTGTGTTATCTGCTCTATTTGTTTCTACAGGACCTCAGTTGGCTGACTTCTTCACCAAACCTTTGTTTAAACCGCGTAGCTTATTAGTGTTTGTCCCACATTGGCTAGCTAACTAATGTATCTCGTTGTCTCATAATATAAATAAAGGTTTCATGTGTTAGGGTTGATTAACACCCTACAATTCTCTCTCTCTCTCTCTCTCTCTCTCTCTCTCTCTCTCAGATATAACAGACCCCAACAAATTTCATAGACTGTCCTTGCGATTTGTTAATAGTCATAGCATATGACAAGTGAACTAGAAATTGACGCTTCATCATTTGAATTCATAAAAAAATTCGTAACTTTTATAGAGGTGTGCGTGATATACACACCAAATAAGGGGTGTACATTGTAGCTTTTCCAAAAAGAAAATAACTTGTCTTTATACATGCAGTACATATTGATCGATAAACCGATTGATCGGACTATTGATCTATGATTGCCTTGAAACTTATGTTGTTCCCTTGGTGAATCTGATTGATTTCAGCCGAAACCGATTGATCTACTAAATCTCAAATCACATGAATATGATTGATCCCACTCTATTCCTATAGGTATAGAGATTCACCAACCTAGAAAGAATAAGAAAAAAACAACTAAATAAAAATGGGATACAAAGACACATATATTTTGTCGACGGAATTGCCGACCAAAAGAGACTATTGTTTTGGAGCTAACAATCTCTCCTTTCGGCACTTCTTTGACAAAGCACATTGTATCCCTAAGTGAGTAATCCGCCACAACCACAACTCAAAAAACAAACATAGTTAGAATCATAATATCTTACTCTTCCTTTTTGTCGTAGAATGACGAAGGAAGCCCAATGAAGTATGAAAATCAATGAAGCGTTAAAAAATGCAGCAGGATAAGTGATACCAATAACAATGAGAAATATGGAGAATAGTAAAAAACTGAGATCAATAGTAAAAAACAAAGATAAACGCAATATCCATAGCCAACGAAAGTAGCGACCACCTAGTATGCCTGTCCGTCATTTGTTCATACACATACTACACCAAGACACCACCACTACGAGTATATCTCATTCTTGAACACATAATTGTGTTCAGACTTGGGTTTGAGTTCCAAAAATTTAGTCATTATGCGTTGCTTTGTGATTCATCCTTTTTCTTTTAAAATTGAGGTTTTTTTTTTTTTTTTTCCCATTAGGCCAATTTATTTTTACTTTTGGTTATATGTAGTTTAGCTTTATCTAAAAAGGAAAATGAAAATTGCATTTAAAATTTTGAATCAACTCTTTGAAGAAAATGTTCAAAAATGTAAAATGTCAATCCAAAGTTGACATTTGTTAAATCTTTCATCAAATTTCGCCATTTTCTTTTACTCCTTTTCAAGTGTCCATAAACTAGATACGATCAAAAGGTAGACCTTCGATAAAATTTCAAAAAGAAAATGACTTAAGTAAAATTTTGAAAGCAAGTTTGTTTCTCTTTCATTATTTATGGCTCCTACTATAAAATAGAAAAGGGTTATGTTGTTGAAGGATTGGTTTCATTTAAAAAAATGATTAAACCACACCCACTTTACACACCTACACCCACACGTCTGTGTGGGGTCACTCTTGTGAGTGTGAGTATTTAAATCTATCAATGCCCTATAGTAATGTAACATATTTGACAAATTTTTTCAATTCCGCAATCCTAATTTTCTAGATTTTTTTTACTAATTTTTTTTTTTTTTTTACCTTCTGAAATTGAGAGAAAAGAGGGGGTAAGTGCCAGCCTAGGAGAGAGAGAGAGAGAGAGGAGCGCGGAAGTGCAAAAAAATTATCCAGTGTTATCTATTGTTCCTGGAAGGTGTTCCTGGAATTTTCATTCTACTTTCTTTTATCTGTTCCTTTAAGTTTTTTTTTTTTTTTTGGAAACAAATTAGGGAGCTACAATTTATACATGTCATGGATTGGTAATTTTTGATAATAGTAGTATTCTTTTTTACCCTTTTTTTTTTTGCATTATACTTGAACAATGTTGGTAGGTCGTTTTTCACACCAAAAATAATTGATTAAACGAAATAATTAATACTACTCAAATGAATAGTGATAAGTATTCCGAGCTGCAACTATTTCAATTGATTTCTAAATTAATTCGAGAAAAAGTGATTTGAGTTTGGTTTATAAAATTATCTAAATAATGAAAAGCCAGAAAGATTGTGAATTAAATAATTTGAAAAAAGGTCTTAGGGTTTCGAATCCACCCTAACTTCGCAACCAAGTAATTATATTAATTTAAGGAAATCAATTACCGAAACGACAATAACTCGCTAAAAGTTACGAGCCCTAGCGATATCGACAAGAAAATAGCATGTGATTGAAAACCGGGCATAACCTATCTTCGGTTGGCACGAATCGTCTTCGATTCTATAACTAATTAATCTAGGCATGATTCGTCTTCCCTAGGCATAGATTATCCTAATTCACAATTCCATGCGCCAAGAAAATTGTTGCATAACTATGTATTTGCAATCACAGACAGCAAACACATAACTCTAGATACGAAAAATAAGATCGAATCATAAAAATAAATCTCAAAGTTATACAACCGTCGTTTTGATAATTAAAATCCAAAATTAATATAAAAACAAAGTTACTTGGTTAGGGTTTCATCTACACCCTAAGAAAGATGATTAGCCGGCCATTGGAGTGAGAAACACCGAGCTTCTGTTGAACGGAAACATGAACCAACGTGCTAGCTGTATTTTTTCTTCTTCTTATCTTCGGTTCGGCTCTGTCTTGCGTCCTCTGATCACTGATATGTCTCTCTCTGTGTGATGCGTCCGACCCCCTGCGCAGCCCCTGTTTATCCCTTTTATAAGCTATCACATATGGGCTAGGTTTCAAGGATTAGAACCGCTGATGTTGTGGGCTCGTGTACATGAGGTTCTGACTCTTATGAATTTGCACCGAATACTCCATGTAGAAAGACTAGAATTTCTAATTGATCCAATTGCATCTTGGGCCCACTCCAATTCTAGCCACGTGAAGAACAAAGTGGTAGTAAAGGTGGGTCTCATGGGAAATAATCCCATGCTTTGTTGCATCCATTGAATTCAATGGCTAAAATAACTCCATTAAAGTGATAATTCTCCAAAATACCTACAATTCAAAACTATAGCATTTAACCCCAAGTAACAATATAAATGGACTTAGCAAGGGTAAATTAAGGGGCGCTAGTGTGAACATTTACGTACTTATCAAATGTACAGGAACAGAAAAATACTAATGTGAACATTTTTTAGATTATCTTGTGCATCGAACAGGCTCAACGCTAATGGGTGCGTATTTGGGTGTGGTTGTGACATTATTTTTTGTTTCTTATATAGTAAATTTAAATTGCATGAAGATGCCACAAAGGCATTTTTTGATTTTCTGGTAAAGCGGGAGCGCTATCCTTTCCATAACTTTTCTACCTGTCTTTTTGCCCGCCATGTGGTGCCTTGCACGACATACCGCCGTCCCTAGATAAAAGGGGGTGTTTTAGGGGGGAAAAATAAAAATATCTTGGTAAATTTAAACAGTTAAAACAGTTTTTTAACGGTCCGAATACCGTGCAGCCTCCAGAACATCACGCGGTCATACCCTCCCCCGTAGCCAAATTCTTCTCTACATTTCCACTCTTTCTTTTGAACCGTCGTACAGATGGGGGTGCACCGACGGGCGCCAGAGACCCACTTGTGGGTCCTACACAGTCGATCCGAGCCGTTCATCCATATCAAAATCAAAATCTGGGCGGGCCCAAGCGGAAGTCAACTCAATCGGACGTTCCTAAGTGCTCGATCCAAAATCATCCCATTTCGTTCAAAATTTGAATCGACCACTTAGGAACGTCCAATTGAGTTGATTTTCACGAGAACTAGCTCAGAAATTAATTTTGAGATGGATGAAAGGCTCAAATCGACCGTGTAGAACCCACAAGTGAATCTCCGAAGCCAATTGATATCTTCAAGCAGGTACCGTCTGAAAAAGTATCTCTGCCAATTATTACTCCTCCATGGTGTTCACCTTTCGTTTTTTGTCTCAACTTTCCTTCCCACCAGAGTTTCTGATGAATCCTGGAAAGTGCTAGCTACTTCTGTTTCTCAATTTGTTTGGGTTGTTATTTGCGAAATACTTCCACGCCTCGATTTCACCATATGTATTCTAATTATTTTGAATTATCTTAATTGTATAAAGATAAAAAAAAAAAATTTTGATTTTGACACTCGAAATACGTGGAGACGTTTGCTAACGTTTTTGGTTTCTAAAAAGCTGAAAGTAGAATCATGTTTATTGTTTATAAAAACAAATAAAAAAAACATGTTTGGTATTAAAATCTCTGTTTTCGGTTTTCTGTTTTTAAACGGCCTTGTTTTAAAAACAAAACAAATCACATTTTTTGTGTTTTTGAAAATTTTTAGTTTTGAAAACGTTTTTAATAAACGCAAAACATAAATGAATTATTAAACACATTTTTGTTTTTAGTTTTGAAAAAAAAAATTGAAGACAAAAACAAAAAACCGGAAACAAAAACATTACCAAACGCCCCCTTAATCAGTACCCGGGGCCTGTGTGGCAGTTCTCTTTCATGCCTACCGCCACGACCACCAAATAATTAAGTGAAATTCAAAAGAAATAAAATTGGTTTTAAACACCAGATGAATATGTAGACTGTAGTGTTGAAACAGCAAGGCATACCAATTTCTAATAGGAGCTGGATCCTGTAGAGAGCGAAAGTGCAATACAGGATTGTAATGCGCAATCTGAGCCGTTTAACATGTTTTGAACGGTCGAGATGCCTCAATAATTCTGGGTGGAAAAGGAAATGATGAAGTGGATGAATGGGCCCATTTTGGTTGTTTGGGCCTCATGGCATCTCAATAATTTTGGTTGCTTGGGCCTCATGGCACCTTAAAAATTTCCAAAATGGCAAATTGATTCTGTGACTGGATGTGAATCCATTTGATTCCATTAACAAAGCAACATTTTCCATGAGATCGCGTCATCACCTACTTCTAATGCTATTTCAGCAATGCTACATACCCAGAGAATATGAATTTCCGTTGCACAGGAAAAAAAAAATCACCCAGAAATTATACCCCAAAAATGAATAACATGTTCAAATTCACTTGGTTTTAAATCTGCGCTACACATGTCTCTATTGGAGTAGTTTTCGGGATATATTATCCGGGTACATGGCATTTTCCATGCTATTTGGGTCACACAAATTATTAACCCATGATGTGTAATAAGATGTTGGCATTTTGTAGTAATGTCTTTGTGCTCTTGTCCCGTTAATTTTTTCACTGTTACCCCCAAAAAAAATGATTTTTATTAATTCTCTTTTTGGAGGGTTCTGCTCGACTTTTTGGTTCAATAGGAGTATTTCATAAAAGTCAAGTTCTGTGTTTACTTTTTATAAAGTTATTTATTGATCTTGACGAGAAAAATAAAAGAATTTGCAAAACATAGATAAAAAGAAAAATATTTTTGGTCATAGCAACATAGTATTAGTTACCAATCTCTTGTCATTGTTTCCATTAATTTTTGTTTTCCTTCTTTTAATTTCTTTGTAGATTAAAATGTTGAACCCGTACCGGAATAGCGAGAAAGCATAATCTTGTAAGGTTGCAACCCATGTTCTTTTATTGTGTTTTCGAAAACAAAACAAATGAAAATTGAAAAGCACTGATCATTATAATTTGGGAGAAAATTAAGGCAAATGTAAATGCCAAAACTATCTTTTATGCATTGGAGTTTTGGCACAATCAAAAACAGTTTTGGCAAAATTAATTGGGAAACACATAGGCGATGATTTTGAAAAATCCAAACGAACAAAAGTCTAAGTATAAAGTAAAAAATGGACACACAAAAAAAAAAAAAAGTACCGGACCAAAAATTTAAGAAACGCTGACACGGTCGCACTGTTTCTTTTCCTTTTTCATCCAAATTTTCGTTGGATGATTTTTTGTCTATCCTCTTCCTTGACTTACGGACCCCCAAATTTTCGCTGGATGATTTTATCTATCCTATTCCTTAAGGACCTGTCATTTGGCTTGAAGTGTTTAGAATTTTTTCTCTACTACCCATTTTCGAGTATTAATAAATTTTGTTGCCAATAAAAAAAGAGAAAGGGGTTATTTACCTGGAGAC
Source organism: Vaccinium darrowii (assembly GCA_020921065.1). Lineage (NCBI taxonomy): Eukaryota > Viridiplantae > Streptophyta > Magnoliopsida > Ericales > Ericaceae > Vaccinium > Vaccinium darrowii. Next base: position 20,467,468 of record CM037157.1, read on the forward strand.
CCCCTAACCTATACCTCTTTGTCTTGATAGGTAGGATGGTCACTTGACAACCCGAAATTTTTTTTTACCTAGAATATATGTCAAAAATTTTAGGTTAGTCCTCTTTTGAACACCAAAGCGAAATATGGATGAACACCCAAGTCCCATTCTAAATATGAGTGGGAGACCCAGTTCAAAATTAATGACCACTCATCCAAAAAAATTAGCACACAGAGCAAATCAATCCACTTTGAACAAGCCAAAAGCCCATAACAAAATAAAATACTAAATAACGCAATAAGAGAAAAGGGGGTAAAGTGTAAATAAACTAAAGTAATACTTTGTAGCTTTTACCTTTTGCCTACCCAAAAAGGAAAAAGAGAATAGAAGTTTTTTGTTCTCGTCTTCTCTCTCGAGTAACATGAGCTCAATTCGGTTCCCCAAAAAGAAAAAATGGATCTCTATTTAGTATTTTATATTCTCTGAGTGAAGATCTGGTGGTTCGGTGGCCTAAACTCAAGCTCCTCTCTCTCTCCCGTGCGCTCCGCCTCTCTCTCTGTCTTTACAATCTATCAAATTTTGCCTTAAAAAAGTAAGATTACCACTAACTCTCCCTCTCTTAACCTCTTTATATTTATTCTATGTGGTTAGGTTATAGATCAATTAGTATAATATATGTCTATATTTATCTCATTTTTTGTGAATGTTTGATTATTATACAGGTTAATTTGATGTTGTTGGATCATGTTTTGCTTATTTAATACTTGTCCTCATGACTAGATTTTTTTTATTTGTTACAACATTGGGTATATGGTATTGAACTATTTAGTATTCTTAATACTAATACTTTTTAAATTTTTGTTTGTTAGTTGAAATCATAGACAAATTTCTTATAAGAAAGCCAAGAGCGGTGCAAAAGTCATCCCCTCTCAAAACCTTTACTGATAGCAACCCTCCAAACTCTTCAAAGTGAAGCCGTATTGACTTGTCTAGCCTTCCTGCCGATCCTGGGTTAGGACAAAATATATCGACATATAATCCTAATGATAGAGTTGATATAAGAAGATCATATCTCCTAAAGGACCAATAACGCCCCCAAAATTGGGCACATTAATAATATTACAAATTAATAAATAAAAGTCATAATTAAGAATTTAATACAATAAATCCTTCCACCATAAACTATATTTATTACAACCGGGTCGGATCTAATGCTTCTCCTATCCCAATCAAATAAATTAAAAAAGAAGTAATAAGTTAAAATAATCAACCTAACAACTTTTATTTATTTAATTACAACGAATAAATTGAATATTCTCATTAGAGAGAGTGTAAATTCTATATGAACTATTTTCTGTCTCTGTAAGTTAAAAAGAAGTGCCGAAATTTTTTTGGAAAAATAGTTGGGATTTAGGAAAGAGAAAAAACCTATGCATGTTAGAACAAAAGGATCCATGAACAAAAAAAATAAATAAAGAAGCAAATATGGTTGCCATATGATAAAAAGATGGGGAGGAACGGCATCCCTCCATGTATCAAAAGGAGGAGAACGGCATCCATCCGATGCATTTTTGGACTGCTTGAATGTGCCGAAGGGGCACCACGTCACCTATACCTTATCCGCACCCAAAATTTTCTCCTAAAGGAGAGAGGTTAGGAGTGGATGATGAAAATTACTCCATTTTTTTCTTTTTCTTGGTTGGAAAAAACTGCCCAACCTCCCCCACATACCCTCTCTCTCTCTCTCCGTCTCATCCCTCCCCCTCTTTCTCCCTCTCTCACCATTTTTCTCACTCTCAATTTTAGAAAATTAAAAGAAAATAAAAAATATAGAAAATTAGGATTTGGGGTTCGAAGGCTTTTTCAAGCAAACCACATTTCTATTGGGTATTGACAAGCATTGTGCCCGTTCAATGCATATGACCAAAAAATTACATTTGCATTTTTTCAATCCCCGTATATCGAATGGGCGCAATGCTGTTTTTTTTTTTTTTTTTAACTCCAGAAAATAATTTTTATTACTCCAAAACTTCCGAAGGTATATCCAACTTACAAATTTGGGAGAGTAAGGGAGGGGGATTAAACACCCAATCATGAGAAATAACAGTATTGAAAAATTGGGATGCAACCCAATGAGCAACTCTTACTATTCCTATTTACCCAAGAGAAAACACAGCCACTGGAGGCCGCAGAAGCTCTTTGAATTGAATTTTTACCTTTTGTACCATGCATTGAATGGGCACACGGCTAATTCTTCTATACGGATTAGAATCCCACCACCGGAAAAGTCGAAGAGAGGACGATGAAAGGCTTAGTAGTGAGAGACCTTTACGTAGGTTGATAAATTTCGGATTTGGGGGGCCTGTAGTGAGTAATCACGGCCATCCGTTTCGCAATCAATGGTCTCGATTAAACGCAATTATCCTAATGTAAGACACTTATCTTTTATGTAAATTAATCGGGACCGTTGATTGCCGAACGGACGATTGTTATTGCTCACTACAGGGGTGTAGTGAGTAAGCTCACTACAGACCCCCCAATTCCGATAAATTAGGGGGAGACGTATGTCAGTTGGGGCAAAAGAAGTTTTTTATTAATGGCAAATTTCAAAGAAGGTCAAAACTGGGGGCGTGGGGAGAGGAACATGTTAGTAAATCGGAAGGTTAATAATCGACTTGCTCTAACTATCCAATTTTTAGTTACTTCTCCCTCCAACTACCGAATGACTTTACTTCCCCCTCTAACTATCCAATTTTTATCCAGTTAATCCAATTAGCCAATTTCCATCCAATTGATAGATGAAAAACATAACCCCATGGGTATTCATGTCTATCCCTGCCAATATATGTATATATTCTCATCTTCTAAAAGTCAGAGTCTCCATTCAAACAAATCGCCATCCCCACTCAAAACATCAGTAGAGATCACGTCATTCCCCTCTCTGTCAACTTTTAATGTCATAGCCAGGAATCTACATGATGGATCTTCTCATTTGGGTGGAGAAAGGTCACTTCCATGCCAATCGATATTCTCCTCTTCTGAAGAATATAGCCTCGCCTAATTCTCAAAGAACTAAAAAATGCAATGAATTGTGCAGTGAACTGCGAATTCAGTTCTTCAAGAATTCCAGTCGAAGGGTTTTTTTGTCACCACATGAAGGGAATCCCCAAGAGATTGGCCACATTCATCTCCCATGTTAAGAACAGGAACACCCAATGAAACAAATAATATAAAGAGAAAATTACGGGTTTGTTTCAATCGTCTCTCCAATACTGCAGCATTATTTGTGGGGCCTTCTTCCCCACAATTCCAACTCAATTGCAAAGAAGCTAACTGGCCGCTACTGAAGCTCACCAAATCCACCAGAGAGAGGCTGGAATTTCTGGCAATGAAATTGAGAGAGAAAGCAGGTCCTCTGCCACCTAAAAACATTTCCCCACTCCCTTTCTCTCTCTCTCTCTCTCTCTCACAGATTTTTTTTTCCAGTTTAAGGGTTTGGTTTTCTTTTTTAGATGAAACAATGTTGGGTTTTCTATTAGGATTAGGGAACATTTTAGGGAGGAAAGGTGGAATGTCCAAATTACCCTTCATCTGGTGCCAAATACACTAGTTGGGATGTTTTCCATCCATCAATTGGATGGAAATTGACTGATTGGATTAACTGGGTAAAAATTGGATAGTTGGAGGGGGAAGTAAAAGTCATTCAGTAGTTGAAAGGAGAAATAACTAAAAATTGAATAGTTTGAGGGACAAGTAGATTATACGTGAAAAACCTCAACATGAGGAAAAACCCAGATATACGTGTGTAATGAAAACAGTTCTGTGTAAGATATACGTGTGTAATGAAAACAATTATCAACCTAAATCGGAACACAAACAATTGTGTGTAATGAAAATGGGAAAGAAAAACGAGCCACAAGATATACGTGGAAAACCTCAACGTGAGGAAAAACCACGGGAGCCACACTAGTCCACTATGAAATAAAAAATACGAGTATAAGTCTTCTCATAATCTCTCTGAGATTTGCGTTTTCTCTCGCCTCTCTCTGTTTTTCTCTAAAAACTAATAACACTAAAATTTAACAAACTGCTAAATAAATAGGTCGCGCCCTACGGCCGAAATTACCCCCGGGATAGACCTCTGCTGAAAGTTGTCTGCACCCCAACTGTGCAAGGGTGGAGATGGGGGTGGATTGGGACACTTGTCTTGTAGTTGGTTTTAACAATTAAAAATCAAAAAATCAAAATTTTAGAAAATTGGGATTTGGGGTTTGGAGAATTTTGTAGGTAAAACACATTGCTATAAGGTATAGATAAATAAATAGACAGATAGATGCATAGATGTTCTTACCACCGTGCTTTAAACACTGCTACAAATGCCTCCAGTTGGAAAGAGCGATAATTTGTCCACTTGTTCAGCCACCCAACCCTAACAGCAAGCAAATCAAGGCAAAGAAAATGGACGCAAAACAAGCCCATTACTGGAATTACTGGAATAAAAGCAGAATCAACAAGAAAAGATTAGGAAAACGGCACACTGCAAGATTAATATCTTAGTATACCACTAAGGTAGTAGCCTCCTTTTTGAAAATCTCAATACCTACTCAGGTCATAGTTCACTACACAAGCAGTACATTATTCACTTCTCAAAGTTTCCAACAATATATGAACCTTGGAATAGAAATTCACAGCACCATTGTCCATTCTAGCCAAAGCTACACCCGATGACGTAAACATCTCGAGAATATAACTAACTAAACAATTTGAACCTACATTATACAAGAGAAAAACCCAGTTATCCGCAACCCACTTAGTTTCGGTCAGACTCGTATCCACCTGCATTTGAATACAATATGCCATGAGACTGGGTAATTCTACTTTGCTGTGCTTGAGTTGAAAGTACATCATGAATTCTTCAATTTTGGCATTATGAAACAGGAGTACAATATCAAGTATCAAGTACGGACGCCCCATCTTTCAAGTATTAAGTCAGTTGGAAGCATCTGTGTCATTTCTGAACTGTTGTTGCTCTGCAAGTGGGGGAAGGAGGAGGGCAAGCCTTGTTTTGTACCTTGCGATTCGTTGTAGCCGTTCCTCCCTTAATCTACATGCAAAAACATAAAGGAATTATGAGTTGGCGCTTGTCCAAGAATCAGAGAGAACACAGAAAATTTGAAGGCAATGTTGGAAACCTCACAAGCCACACCAATGGTTTTTGTAGTTCTATCATTTCCTTCTCATTTCGAGAGTTTTTACTGTAGTAAGACCGTGTCATTTACACATGCATACCTTAGACTACAGCAATAAGCACCATTATACCACTTAAGATACTACATCATTCTACTGTTCAACGTCCCGAATCAATTTCTTCTTCTCTTTTCTTGATTTTCCTGTAGGAAAACCGACTGTATAGAAAGGCCAATACAGACACGATGGAAAATGCAGTAAGTTAGAGCACACGAGAGCCCATGGTGAAAGTCCCCAAAATGACTGCACATATGTAGCATGTGAAAAAACACATATCAATCGAAGCGTAAAATTTTCCTTCATTTCCATTGAAGCGGCTAAAATGTTCCCGTAACGAACCGAAATGAAACCGCAACGGGATCATGAAATTCTAGTGCTACAGTGAAACACATTGGAACTTGCGAATTTTCATATCAAACTTGTTTCTCTCTACTAATGACTATGAATATAAGTATGTTTAACCAATCAATTAGCACACTTTTACAGCGGTTTTTTTTTTTTTTTTTTTTTTTTTTTTTTTTTTCAAACAGCGAACTATTGCAGGTTTATACTTTATAGATAGTTGAACTATCTTTGAAACATTTCTGTATGTTATTTATTGTTCTTGCGCTTCCGAAATGAATCCGTAACATTTCCAATTCCATGCCAGTCAAAACACTTCATTGACAGGGAACCTTGATCATTGATTTCTGAGGCAGCTTCTTAAACAATTAGTCAGGAAACTGATAGATTAAAATCGAGTCATATTGAGGAAACATTGGAGAAGAAGAAGATGAATAAATGAATGAGCAAATTTCTAAATATCTATTGACTACTCACATACACAAGCAATGATATCTGGTGAAAGAGAAACCAACCCAGTCCTATCGTACTAGGGTTGGCTCCCAAATGGTAGAAGTGTAGAACTTACTGAGCTCGAACCCTTTTAGCACGCTTGACATGTCTTTGTAATAGGTCTTGCGGAGATAAATTCTCCACAGGTCTCTCCTCCTGAAAACAGGTACAGCCAAGATATCACTTCTTCAATTCAATGAAAGATGTTGAAGCATCCAACTCAAAATGAATTGGCAATGAGTGGAAAGGTTGCACTGGCTCATATACTAGCTTTGGAGGTTATAATTAATCAATGTGGGACAAGATCTAACAAAAGAGAACCAAACTCAATAAACAGAAATAACTCATCCATTCAACTTATACAACTCAAGATATCCGAACAGGAGAGAATGGTGAATGCAAGATCCCAATCCCTATTGGAATTCCAAGAAACAATCCTCAATATGCATTGATAATGAATAGCTAAAGAAAAACCAAATATTCAGTTGGGAATCCATAGAAGACCTTTACAAAAATAATAAGTTCCTCAGTAAGAAATTATAATCACCTCAATTTCAAGTGAAAAGTTTCTTTGATGTTTTTCTCAGTCAATTTATCAAACACAATAAATAGCTTCCAGTCAGCAGAGATAAAGGAAAAAGGCATTCTCAAGAGAAACGAACGAATGATTGAGAAGTGAGAACAAATCATTTACATATGTAAAAGTTGGAGCATAACATCTCCATGTAATCACATCAAACATGATAACTATTTGCAGGAAACACGACTATACATAGCTCTCTACCATCACCACCTCTGTATTTGGGTAAAATGTGGGACTTACAAGTTTAATAACATCTTCTATTTCCTGTTGCACATTTAACATACATAACCATCGTTATTTAGTGGTGTTTTGGTAAAAATAAACCAAATGGTTTATTGTTTTGTCTTTATTAAAAAAAAATCGCATTTGGTGGTTTTGCATCAATTTTTTTTTGGATTACTGGTTCATCTCGACGAGAGGAATCTAAAGAGTAAAAAAATTATTAACTAAACTAAAAATTCTGTGAATAAAGACAAAAATAATCCAATAATTCATGAAAATTTGGATTATATTGGTCTTTAGTGAACTTTTTAAATATTTTATAATAATTTTTTACTTTTTAGATTACTCTCATCGACACAAATCAATAATCCAGAAAAAATCGACGCAAAATTGACAAATGCAAATTTTTTTTGAATTAAGACAAAAAAACACACCTTAGTCACTATATCAAATTTAATTCATTAATGACAAAAAAACACACCATATTCACTATTAATTGTTTAGGCATGTTAATCAAATTTAACAATTTAATTCATTAATGACAAACAATGATCCAATGGCATATATAATGTCTTCCTTCTCCTTTGGCCACCACCCCACATCTCCTTTCACTAATTCCCCCTTTGTCTTTGTAGGCATTTCTACAAGTATGTGTGATCACAATGAGTAGGTTCTCAAAATTATACTAGTACATGCCTAATTCAGTATCTACATGGGTAGTCGTGAAGAGAGTGAGAAGAAAAGACAAAAGGGAAAAGGGAAAGAGAAAAAGGGGGTTTGGCTATGTTGGTCAGAGCACAGAGAGAGGGGAAAGAGGAGAGTGAAACCAAAAGGGTTAGGGTTTTGTCAGAGGCTGTCATGTTTATCTCCTTACAATGCTAAAACAAGTAGCCCTTGATAGAACTCAATGTAAAAAAAGGATCATGTAGCCGACCGTAATTGATTGGGACATAAGGCTCGGCTTGGTTTAGTTTGGTTTAGATCCTCTAATTGGCTACATCATAATATTATTTCAACCACCCCAATTCTGTGAGCCTGAACAATTTAATTCTAGACATTACAGAGTGAATCTCTTAACTATTAAAATAAAAAATCAGGAGCAATCAGAGGACTTCACAGCAAAAGGAAAATGTGTCCCCTGGGAGCCAATGACAACTTTACAACAAAGGGCATACTAACCTCCTCTTCACCATCCTCCCTTTTTATCGGAGCATCTGGCACAAGTGTAGGCAAAGGTTTTGGAAGCAATTTCACACCATCCACATATTGGGGCTGCAACTAAAAAGAAATGAAAAATAAAAAAGCACTCAAGATAAGCATAAGATGCAATATCCAACAAGGAAAATCTTTATCTAAAGCAGTCCTTCGACTGAAACTAAAAGCTGTTAGAATACAAGAAAACAAAGTGACAAACAGTTAACAAAGTTTCACTGCTACTGAATTCTCGTTCTTTGAACCACTTCTGTGGATGTTACCAATGTCGGCTCCTAGATAAGCAAACAGAATAAGCTTTGGGAACATTTGACTTCAAACTATCACTCAGTGAGATACCATATAACCTATCTTGGAATTTATAGATGCCAGCTGAACGAAGTGCATCAAAGTTCAGATTCTGGATCTAACGTTTAGATGCTAAGCGAGGAGTAAACTAATTAGATATAACATTGAAGGTGTAAATTGATGGTGGTGTAACAAAGCGTAATTATTCAGAAATCTGAATTCCCGCAAGTTATAATCTGATTTCCAATTTTTATCTTACACATCTTTTGCCTTATTATCAACCTTTGTGATTGTGACTAGTGGTGTAAGAACTATTAGGTACAAAAGCTTTGGTTCCAGGAAGCCTGAGGTTCCAGTCATGTCCCCTCATTATATACGTTCTTGTGCGCTCAGTTTAGCCTGTATTAGTGCACCCTATTTTGCTCAGTTGATTTGCGTAGCACCTAATCTGAGATTGGAAGATATGTGATCTTGAATATATTAGTTGGAGCGGTGAATCCTATTGTCACCTTCTGGCTAGCCCTTTCTATTGTCACCTCATGGAATGCAACTGGATCCTCATATTTGTGGAGACTGGCTGCTAGAATCTCCACAATGGACAAGACTCCTCCCTAGCAGCAAAGCCAACAAAGTCTAATCGCAACAACTGGGTCTTTTTCTTGCACAGCAGAGTCTCAGCTCCGAGACTGTCATACACATGGGTCCCTTTGATACCATGCACAAAAACTACGAGACCTCACCCAGAAGGGCTGGCCAAGGAGGGAGAACTTGGGTTCATGCGCTTCAACTTATATACTCCCTGCGTCCGGATTTGTTAGTCCATTTTGGGAGTTCGTGCCACTTTTCAAATGATTATATCTTATAATTTATAATGTTTTTATGTAATTTTAAAAACATTGTCTTATAGAACTAATCGAGCTCTATCAAACAAGATCAATATTGAACATATAATTACTAACCAATTTAAAGATATCACCGATTTTTTATCCGGTTGCAATAGAACGAGGGAAAAATAAATTTGGACGGAGGGAGTATCCAAGATTACCCATAGAGAGTCATTACTCAAGATTGAGCGAGTGAGTTACATTTTTCCTCTCGACATGCGAAGCCAGGTCACAAGTGATGGGAGTGTTTACAAGATGTAAATTGTTCAACCCAGCTTGTAATGGCTTAAGCTTTTGGGGTTGGAGATCTAACCCAACTCACATCAACTTTCTTTTCGTCACATTCATATGGAAATAAAGGCTTTCTAGAGCCATTTCACCATTCTACATTCCCAAATCAATCATCATTTTATGGGGGGTTGTGGGCTTGTAGCTGATAGGGAGGGATGGATAGGGGATATAACTAACTTAGCACTCTCGAATCTTCATAAGAGGTATGGAAATTAAGCTCCAATGCTCCCAGAATATCATCAAGATCAATTTGAATTGTCCTCATATGAATATGCACTTTATTATTACAATATGAAGAGAATGTTCTAAAAATAATCTGCATTATTGACATAAAAAGATGTTAAAAGAAGTGGCTCCCATGAAATGAAGACAAAATCAGTCTTCCACAATACAGACCTGAGTTTCTTCAGGACAACCATTCCTCAACCACGACCGACAAAGCGCATAAAGAGAAGAACCCTCATAGATCCTGACCTATAAGCATCAAATAAAGGTAATGACTGCAAGAAGAAACTTATAACTTAAACCAAACATAGAGTAACATTTGATATACATCGCAAGCATATCAAACACCAAAGAAATGAGTGTTTGAAGGAGTAATGTGGAAGCATTTTCTTAGCAATTCCTCATCAATCCAGTGATTGAAACATAAGAGGAATAATTGTTTCCTCTACCAAACCTTCGGGTAGGAAAATAGTTAGAAAACATAGTGTGGTCCAACATTCTAACTAAAGCAACTCTAGAAGGAAGGATGTCATGAATAGCAAGGATGCCCATGAAACAATGTATATTATCAACAGAAGTGGTAGATCTTTCTAAACACTGACTTGGTTTTTGAATTGTGAAATCAGTTAATTTGAAGGAAGAATCCCACCTTTTTCCCCAGAAAAGAAACAGAAATTGACAATGCGGCTGATAGATAGCTTGATATACATTGTTGGACTAATTTCTTAGCAGCTTAGCTTTGGGACAACTAGCAATTTTATAGTGGCAATTGGCAACCAAATATCAATATTAGGATATGCGTCCATCTTGAATGGGTAACTTGCTATATATCTACACCAAAATCAATGCAACTATCATATCAGCCTCCAAGAATATCCAGTGTGATACCAGCGTATGGGTCACCTTAAGCTCATATTTACACAGTATGTTTATTGTATTGTAAATTATCAATTCCCACATTCGCTTAAGTTTGTTGGTTCCCATTGTGCTTTCAAGGTTTTCCCACAGAGCAACTCCATCGTTTCATCCTACAGGAACTAATAGACTAAGCCAAGGACCCACTCTGCAACAAGAGGTCCACCAAAAATTTAAGCATCAATACGGGATTGAAAAGATACCGTCGATGTAACTGTCGCTGCAATTGTTTGGATTACAGTATTAATGTATTATACAGAGTATCGAACATGAAGCAATGATATTATTTATTACTGTTAAAGCATCCAACTCAAAACCAATTGGCAATGAGTGGAGAGGGCGCCTAGGCTCATATACTAGTTTTGGAGGTATTAATTAACCAATGTGGGACAAGCTCTAACACTCCCCCGCACGTGCGACCCCGACCCGCACATGGAGAGATAAACAACAGATCCTCAACATTGGGATCATAACCAAATATGGTGCACTTATGGCACAAACAATGGGGAAATAACCAAGAGAGTCTTGTCCAAAATCCTCTGAAAGCCTAGCTCTGATACCATGTTAAATTTCTTGGAGGGTTCCAATCTAAACCAATTGGCAATAGGTGGAGTAACCTCAAGAATTTATTAACCAGACTTGGGTGGCTTAGATGAGCAATGTGGGATAATTTAACACTCCCCCTCACGTGCAGCCCGGATGCACGTGGAGGTACGAATTGAGAAGACTAGGAGATTTGACTTGGGCAAAGGAGACCTGACCACGTGAGATGAGGCCACCCAAGACCTAGCTCTGATAACATGTTAAATTTCTTGGAGGGTTCCAACCTAAAACCAATTGGCAATGAGTGGAGAGGCCGCCCAAGCTCATATACTAGACTCAAAGGTTATAATTAACCCATGTGGGACAAGCTCTAACACTCCCCCGCACGTGCGACCCCAACCCGCACATGGAGAGATAAACAACAGATCCTCAACATTGGGATCATAACCAAATATGGTGCACTTATGGCACAAACAATGGGGAAATAACCAAGAGATTCTTGTCCAAAATTCTCTGAAAGCCTAGCTCTGATACCATGTTAAATTTCTTGGAGGGTTCCAACCTAAAACCAATTGGCAATAGGTGGAGTAACCTCAAGAATTTATTAACCAGACTTGGGTGGCTTATATGAGCAATGTGGGATAATTTAACAATTACGAATTGCCCCTCTGAGATCCATTGTTCAGGCAACTATTAATACTAAAGTATAAAAATCCTTTGTAGCAATATTGCAGGAACTGGAATATTTCTGTATTTTTTTTCACGAATAGCTTCCACATCTAAATGTTCTAGTAGAGTATGCAACACAACTTGCTAAATTCCTTTACCAAAACAACGATGCTTTCACTGTTAACCACCTTACTTGTATCTGCATGCATAGAATAGGTTCATTCTAATGATCCATAGTCTCATGCGAAACCAAATAAATCAGATACTCAGAAAAAATGCACCTAAACATATTGCAACTGATTTTGTATCGGAAAGTACCAAAGAAAACTCAAAATGCTCATGAATTGGGATCAGTTTAGAGTGGTTCCTTACTTTTCGATCCCTAACAGTAGCAAATGTATCGTCCCTGCTTCTAAACCTGCAGATAGGATAGCGAAAACTTTTCTGTCATTGCCCACTGAAATAGGTGGAATATGCATAAAACCAAAGATACAAAAAATAAAACCTATTTCAAGTGCTAGACAATTACCTCTGGTCCTTATAGCCATTACATTCAGAAACTGACGGGTGAGATGGTGCAACCTGAAAAAAAAGAAACCTTAAAAGCTCGTGAACCCAGTATCCAAGACCAGCCTAAAAAACAAATCGTAAGCAATCTAGGTCGAGAAAACTAATCATAGGAAGGCTGAACCAGAGAGGTGTCAAGAAAGAGGCAGGAATAAATATTTCATTAAACAATGCACTCAATTATGCATCCACATCCCATTCTCAATCCTTGCTCTACAGTCTACAATCCACTTACTTAATAAGTTAGTGGTTTGAGATATTTTTAAAGACAATTTTCCCCGCTTGCTCACTATGTGACTTAGGATTGAACTAACAACAAGGGTGCAAATTACAAAGACAAATCCATTCAAGGGTATTACATTTCTACTATGAGAAACTGAAACGCTTCAATTTTAACCCAATATAATCCACCCATAGAAAAACACGACTGGTAAAAATGCACACATAAACAGACACGAAGGACGGCAGATCAATCAACCATTTATAAAATTCCGAACCTTTAATTGGCCGGAGACAGGAACGCCCTTCCCGGCGCCCGACATCACGCCGCCAGTTGAGCCAAGAAAATTGTGCTGTAAATGGGGCGGCCTGATCAAGTGAGCATGAGGATCCGAATGGGGGAACCCGAAAGCCCGAACCGTTTGAGAATACGGAGGTCCGGACCGAGGTGGGAACCCGGCCTGGTTAGCAATCGTGAGTATCTGATCAGCAGCAGATTGGGACGACCGAATAGAAGTTTTGGGAAGGAACCCGCGGCCGGAGGATGCAACTGGGTAGAGAACTCCCCGGTTCACAGCCGCGGTGGCGGGTCCTCTGGGGGCGAGATTGGCAAAGGGAGGCTGGGATGCGTAGAGGGGTTGTTGTGGTTGTTGGGAGGGTAGGCGGTGTTGGTGGTGGTAGTGGGAGGGAGGGTGAGGGTAAGGTGAGATTGGTGGGGGTCTTGGGTCTCTTGATGGAGGTGGGGCGGTGGTGAAGAGACGAGGGGCGGCGGCGGCGGCGGTGGAAGATGGAGGATCTGCGGGAGTGGAGGACAAGGCCATGATGTGGCGGGGAAAATTTTGGGGGAGGGTTTGGTTGGGGTTTGGTTTTTTGAAAATCAAACTGAGGGATTTGCGTCTTGTTGTACCATGAAAGTGTGCGCACCAAGCCCAATTGCAGCATATCAATTCTCAACCCAAATTATACATCACACTCAAATTTGAGTAAAAATCACTAAAAATCTCACTAAACTCCTTCACCAAATTTGATATTACCCAAATTCTTCACCAAAATTGAGAATCAAATCCAACAACAACAAATTTTGAAGGCCATTTTCTCCCCCCTCAAATTTACAAAAATGTCGTTAATGCGGCTTTTATTAAAATTTAAGCCTAGATTTTCTTTTTCCCATTGGAGTACTCTATACCAAATCAAGTTTTTACTCAAATTTGGGTGAAAATCTAAGTAAGGGGTGGAAATGTTTTTACAAATCTGACAATCAACCATCAAAACGTAATGTGATGCCCTAGTCTCTCCCTCTCTCTCTCTCTCTCTCTCTCAATCAACGGCGGTCTTGGTGGTGTTCGAGAATGAGACGCAGAGTCGCAGTGGTGGTGGTGGTATTGGTGACCGGTGTAGTGTGTGTACGAACCTGAGTAAACAAAGATTGAATTAGAAAGAAAGAAAAGATAATTGTAAGCAAATATTTGGGTTTTGATCCTTTGTGGCCGTTAATAAATCACTTGCAAATGAAGCCGGATTATCCTTTTTATCCACTTCAAAAAACATCTCCATTTATTTGTTTATTTTAAGTCAGTTTTTTTTTTAAATTATTAATTCATTTCCACGAGAAGAATTTTAATAACAAAAATTTTGAACCGAATTAAAAAAAATGAATGAATTAAAATAATGATAACCCAATAGGTCATGGTCCTTGTACAAACTCATCACTGATTGATACTCAATCATAATGGTAACCAACATTTTTAGGTCCTTACAACCCATAGTACAAATAATGAAAGTAGCAAAACCCAAAATAAAAAAATAATCAAATAATCCGAAAAATTATTTAAACATGAAATAAAACAAGACTCCCGATCATTTATGAACCCCCGTTACCTAAAAATTTTCTGTATCGTTGGCTCCATTTCAAGAAAATATTTCTCGTCGATGCTAAGCTTCTTCCACATTAGAGTGGAGTCAGCCCCTTCATCGAGCCACGTCAGCAAAAATATATGAGGCATCCTCCCTACGATGACCCCGCCGCTATCATCCAAAGCTAACAGTCTGGGAATAGTTGGGTGTTCGAGGGAGTTGAGTAACCGAGCCGCTCGTCTTGCTTCACGAAATGAGATGAACCGTATACGGGAACTCTTCACTGGCAATCTGTAATTTGGATGGTTGAATTTGTTCCATGAGCCGTGGGTTATGTACTCCACCCCCTCCATCGTCTCCTCGGCTGTAAACTTGAGAGTTATTAGTTTTTCTCCCTCTTTTTCCTCCCCCTTCGCCCTCTTCTTCTTCCTTCTGTCATCGACGAGAATCCCCTTCCATTTTTTCTTGCCTGATTCCTCCATTAGTTTTTCTCCCTCTTTTTCCTCCCCCTCCATCCTCTCCTCGGCTGTAGACTTGAGAGTTATTAGTTTTTCTCCCTCTTTTTCCTCCCCCTTCGCCCTTTTCTTCTTCCCTCTGTCATCAACGAAAATCCCCTTCTGTTTTTTCTTGCCTGATTCCTCCATCGAAACGTAATGTGATGCCCTAATTTCTCCCTCGCTCTCTTTCTCTCAACGGCGGTCTTGGTGATGTTCGAGAATGAGATGCAGAGTCGCAGTGGTGGTGGTGGTATTGGTGAGAGGTGTAGTGTGTGTACGAACCTGAGTAAACACAGACTGAATTAAAAAGAAAGAAAGAAAGCAAGAAAGAAAGAAAAGACAATTGTAAGCAAATATTTGGGTTTTGATCCTATGTGGCCGTTAATAAATCACTTGCAAATGAAGCCGGATTATCCTTTTTTATCCACTTCAAAAAGTCTCCATTTGTTAGTTTATTTTAAGTCAGTTTTTTTTAAAAATTATTAATTCATTTCGACGAGAGGAATTTTAAAAGTAAAAATTTTGAACCGAATTAAAAAAAAAATATGAATGAATTAAAATAATGATGACCCAATAGGCCATGGTCCCGATACAAACTCATCACTGATTGATACTCAATCATAATGGTAACCAACATTTTTTGGTCCATATAACCCATAATACAAACAATAAAATTAGCGAAACCCACAATAAGAAATAATCAAATAATTAGAAAAATTATTTAAACAGGAAATAAAACAAGGCTCCCTATCATTTATGAACCCCCGTTACCTAAAAATTTTCTGCATCCTTGGCCCCCTTTCAAGAAAATGTTTCTCGTCGATGCTAAGCTTTTTCTTCCACATTAGAGTGGAGCCAGCCCCTTCATCGAGTCACGTCGGCAAAAATATGTGAGGCATCCTCCCTACGATGACCCCGCCGCTATCATCCAAAGCTAACAATCTGGGAATAGTCGGGTGTTCAAGGGAGTTGAGTAACTGAGCTGTTCGTCTTGCTTCACGAAATGATATGAACCGTATACAGGAACTGATAAGCCCCCAATATTGTAGATATCCGGGGCTTATCTAGCTCATTTTGCTCACACACACACGCGCGATTTAGCGCCTTATATGTTTGATATGCGCGTAGTGTTGTTTTTGATAGTTACAGGTGAAACACGCAAATAAGCACATTTTGGAGCGCATTGGGAACCGTCCCAAGTAACCAAGGGCCAAGTGTCCCATGGCACACCAACACCGGGCCTCAAGAGCCAAGAAATGAAGACTCGGCTAAGGCCCAGGAAATCAAAAAGTCACAAGTCAAGCCGGTAGGCCAAGTCATGTCTCGAGCTCACAAAGACTCCCGGTGAATCCGGGAGTGATCAAGCATCCACAAGATCAAGTACCGTCCCTCCCGAAGGCCGCAAATTGATTAGAAGTGCTTTGGAAGAAGTCCGGAAGCATCACATTTGACCAAGGAGGGACCAAGGCATGAAAGCAAGAAAATTCAGATTGGTATCCACACCTCTGATGGAGGGTATCCATACAATTTGCACCCAGACGAACAGACAGATTGGTATGGATACCTCTGATGGGAGGTATCCATACCTCTAGCCGCAGACAAGCAAAATCATTGGTATGGATACCTCTGATGAGAGGTATCCATACCAAGCCAAAATTCTGATGATTTTGGACTTGCTTTTTGCACTTTCCACTTATGGAAAGTCTAACTTTTTGAGATTTTTTAGGATATTTTGAGAGAGCGAAATTGAAAGAATATAGGCTCTCTCCTCTCTCTTTCTACTACACTTTTCATTTTATTTCCTTTTAGTCTAAATTAGCTCCTCCTTCTCTCCTCCATGGGGGAGACTCTTAAACTTTCTCTCTCTAGATTTCCCATGTAAGCTTTCTTCTCTCATTAATTTCTCATGTATTAATGTTGCTACTCTCATTGAGATCGTTCTATAAATCTAGTTTATATGCATTTTCATTAAGTAATTAGTTTTTGTGTTGTTCTAGCTAATTCTCTTAAAAACCTTAGTTTCTATTTGTTGTTTGTGATTTTCTCTAGAGTTATTGTTGTAGGTACACTTGAGATCTTCATTAAAAATTAGTTTTTAAGTTTATAAATCATGTTTTGCATTTCCTTCAAAGTTCTAGTCTTATTTCTTGCTAAGGTTTGTGAGTAGTTTACGTAGGCTTAGTCATGGGGTGATTAACACGCCATGACTCAAGTTTAATCCGTTCATTTCATCAAAAATCTTTCATTTCCTGTTTATCAATGATTTAGTGTTTCATTTTATGTACCAAAGTTTCAGTTTGTTAATCTCTTTGATCACACGTAGCCAAGAGCTTGACTATTTGGCACGTGTGATACTTAGGGCAATGTCAACTTAATCGTTTGCCAAATGAACCGAAAACCCTAATCTTTGGTAAACACATTTTCTTGTAAATGGCTTTAAAATCTAAATCTTCCGTTCGGGGGCATTTAACGATGCCCCGAGCCGGTAATCAAGAGAGAAACGGATTAGCTTTGGTCATGGTTGTTAAAATCCCCTAGACTTTGCCTTAGTTTAATTAGCCTTTTAAATTTTCCGAGTCGCTCTCGAAGTCGAGAGAATTCCACCAAACAAATCACAAACTAAGTTTGCCGCTTCAAGGCCGAAAACCTACACTTGCAAGACAACTCTCACGCCGGGTGTGTTCGGTCCCTGTGGATTTGACCCGGTCTTACCGGTTTTGATGCTATCGCCAGCCTAAACCCTACGCTTGGGGAAATAATATTAGAAATATAATCCAAGGGCGCAAGCAGGAACTCTTCACTGGCAATTTGTAATTAGGATGCTTGGATTTGTTTCATGAGCCGTGGGTTATGTACTCCACCCCCTCCACCATCTCCTCGGCTGTAAACTTGAGAGTTATTAGTTTTTCTCCCTCTTTTTCCTTCCCCTTTGCCCTCTTCTTTTTCCCTCTGTCATCGACGAGAATCCCCTTTCGTTTTTTCTTACCCGATTCCTCCATTAGTTTTTCTCCCTCTTTTTCCTCCCCCTCCATCCTCTCCTTGGATGTAGACTTGAGAGTTATTAGTTTTTCTCCCTCTTTTTCCTCCCCCTTCTTTCTTTTCTTCTTCCCTCTGTCATCGACGAGAATCCCCTTCCGTTTTTTCTTGCCTGATTCCTCCATCGAAACGTAATGTGATGCCCAGTTTCTCTCTCGCTCTCTCTCTCTCTCTCTCTCTCTCTCAACGGCGATCTTGGTGATGTTTGAGAATGAGATGCAGAGTCGCAGTGGTGGTGGTGGTATCGGTGATCGGTGTAGTGTGTGGACGAACCTGAGTAAACACAGACTGAATTAGAAAGAAAGAAAGAAAAGACAATTGCAAGCAAATATTTGGGTTTTGATCCTATGTAGCCGATAATAATCACTTGCAAATGAAGCCGGATTACCCTTTTTATCCACTTCAAAAAAAAAACTCCATTTGTTAATTTATTTTAAGTCAGTTTTTTAAAAAAAATTGTTAATTCATTTCGACGAGGGGAATTTTAAAAGTAAAAATTTTGAACCGAATTAAAAATATATATATGAATGAATCAAAATAATGATGACCCAATAGGCCATGGTCCCTATACAAACTCATCACTGATTGATACTCAATCATAATAGTAACCAACATTTTTAGGTCCATATAACCCATAGTATAGACAATGAAAGTTGCGAAACCCACAATAAAAAAATAATCAAATAATCCAAAAAATTATTTAAACAGGAAATAAAACAAGGCTCCCGATCATTTATGAACCCCCGTTACCTAAAAATTTTCTGCATCCTTGGCTCCCTTTCAAGAAAATGTTTTTCGTCGATGCTAAGCTTTTTCTTCCACATTAGAGTGGAGCCAGCCCCTTCATCGAGCCACGTCAGCAAAAATATGTGAGGCATCCTCCCTACGATGACCCCGCCGCTATCATCCAAAGCTAACAATCTGGGAATAGTCGGGTGTTCAAGGGAGTTGAGTAACCAAGCCGTTCATCTTGCTTCACGAAATGATATGAACCGTATACGGGAACTCTTCACTGACAATCTGTAATCTGGATGGTTGGATTTGATCCATGACCCGTGGGTTATGTACTCCACCCCCTCCATCGTCTCCTCGGCTGTAAACTTGAGAGTTATTAATTTTTCTCCCTCTTTTTCGTCCCCCTTTGCCCTCTTCTTCCTCCCTCTGTCATCGGTGAGAATCCCCTTCCATTTTTTCTTGCTTGATTCATCCATTAGTTTTTCTCCCTCTTTTTCCTCCCCTCCATCCTCTCCTCGGCTGTAGACTTGAGAGTTATTAGTTTTTCTCCCTCTTTTTCCTCCCCCTTCTCTTTTTTCTTCTTCCCTCTGTCATCGACGAGAATCCCCTTCCGTTTTTTCTTGCCTAATTCCTCCATCGAAACGTAATGTGATGCCCTAGTTTCTCTCTCTCTCTCTCTCTCTCTCACACACACACACACACACACACACAATCAACGGCGGTCTTCGTGGTGTTCGAGAATGAGACACAGAGTCGCAGTGGTGGTGGTGGTGGTATTGGTGACCAGTGTAGTGTGTGTAGACAGAATTAGAAAGAAAGAAAGAAAAGACAATTGTAGGCAAATATTTGGGTTTTGATCCTATGTGGCCGTTAATAAATCACTTACAAATGAAGCCGAATTTCCTTTTTATACACTTCAAATAAAATCTCCATTTGTTTGTTTATTTTAAGTCAGTTTTTTTTTTAAAAACTATTAATTCATTTCGACAAGAGGAATTTTAATAGAAATTTTTTTGAACCGAATTAAAAAAATATATGAATGAATTAAAATAATGATAACCCAATAGGCCACAGGGACCATGGCCTATTGGGTTATCATTATTTTAATTCATTCATTTTTTTTAATTCGGTTCAAAAAATTTACTATTAGAATTCCTCTCGTCGAAATGAATTAATAATTTTCAAAAAAACACTGACCTAAAATAAACAAACAAATGGAGATTTTCTTTGAAGTGGATAAAAAGGACAATCCGGTTTATTTGCAAGTGATTTATTAACGGCCACATAGGATCAAAACCCAAATATTTGCTTACAACTGTCTTTTTTTTTTCTTTTTTTCTAATTTAGTCTGTGTTTACTCAGGTTCGTACACACACTACACCGGTCACCAATACCACCACCACCACTGCGACTCTGCGTCTCATTCTCAAACACCACCAAGACCGCCGTTGAGAGAGAGAGAGAGAGAGAAACTTGGGTATCACATTACGTTTCGATGGAGGAATCAGGCAAGAAAAAACGGAAGGGGATTCTCGTCGATGACAGAAGGAAGAAGAAAAGGGCGAAGGGGGAGGAAAAAGAGGGAGAAAAACTAATAACTCTCAAGTCTACAACCGAGGAGAGGATGGAAGGGGAGGAAAAAGCGGGAGAAAGCCTAATGAAGGAATCAGGCAAGAAAAAACAGAAGGGGATTCTCGTTGATGACAGAGGGAAGAAGAAGAGGGAGAAGGGGGAGGAAAAAGAGGGAGAAAAACTAATAACTCTCAAGTTTACAGCCGAGGAGACGATGGAGGGGGTGGAGTACATAACCCACGGCTCATGGAACAAATCCAACCATCCAAATTACAGATTGCCAGTGAAGAGTTCTCGTATACGGTTCATATCATTTCGTGAAGCAAGACGAACGGCTCTGTTACTCAACTCCCTCGAACACCCGACTATTCCCAGACTGTCAGCTATGGATGATAGCGGTGGGGTCATCGCAAGGAGAATGCCTCACATATTTTTGCCGACGTGGCTCGATGAAGGGGCTGGCTCCACTCAAATGTGGAAGAAGAAGCTTAGCATCGACGAGAAATATTTTCTTGAAATGAAGCCAACGATGTAGAAATTTTTTAGGTAACGGGGTTCATAAATGATCGGGTGTCTTGTTTTATTTCCTACTTAAATAATTTTACGGATAAATTGATTATTTTTTATTGTGGGTTTCGCTACTTTCATTGATTGTACTATGGGTTATAAGGACCTAAAAATGTTGGTTACCATTATGATTGAGTATCAATCAGTGATGAGTTTGTACAGGGACCATGGCCTATTGGGTTATCATTATTTTAATTCATTCATATATTTTTTTGATTCGGTTCAAAATTTTTACTATTAAAATTCCTCTCGTCGAAATGAATTAATAATTTTAAAAAAAAACTGACTTAAAGTAAACAAACAAATGGAGATTTTTATTGAAGTGGATAAAATGGATAATCCGGCTTCATTTGCAAGTGATTTATTAATGGCCACATAGGATCAAAATCCAAATATTTGCTTACAATTGTCTATTCCTTCTTTATTTCTAATTTAGTCTATGTTACTCAGGTTCATACACACACTACACCGGTCACCAATACCACCACCACCACTGCGACTCTGCGTCTCATTCTCAAACACCACCAAGACCGCCGTTGAGAGAGAGAGAAACTACGGCATCACATTACATTTTGACGGAGGAATTAGGCAAGAAAAAGGGTAGAGGGGGAGGAAAAAGAGGGAGAAAAACTAATGGAGGAATCAGGCAAGAAAAAAGGGAAGGGGATTCTCGTCGATGTATGGAAAGTCTAACTTTTTGAGATTTTTTAGGATATTTTGAGAGAGAGAAATTGAAAGAATATAGGCTCTCTCCTCTCTCTTTCTACTACACTTTTCATTTTATTTCCTTTTAGTCTAAATTAGCTCCTCCTTCTCTCCTCCATGGGGGAGACTCTTAAACTTTCTCTCTCTAGATTTCCCATGTAAGCTTTCTTCTCCCATTAATTTCTCATGTATTAATGTTGCTACTCTCATTGAGATCGTTCTATAAATCTAGTTTATATGCATTTTCATTAAGTAATTAGTTTTTGTGTTGTTCTAGCTAATTCTCTTAAAAACCTTAGTTTCTATTTTTTGTTTGTGATTTTCTCTAGAGTTATTATTGTAGGTACACTTGAGATCTTCATTAAAAATTAGTTTTTAAGTTTATAAATCATGTTTTGCATTTCCTTCAAAGTTCTAGTCTTATTTCTTGCTAAGGTTTGTGAGTAGTTTTACGTAGGCTTAGTCATGGGGTGATTAACATGCCATGACTCAAGTTTAATCCGTTCATTTCATCAAAATCTTTCATTCCTGTTTATCAATGATTTAGTGTTTCATTTTATGTACCAAAGTTTCAGTTTGTTAATCTCTTTGATCACACGTAGCCAAGAGCTTGACTATTTGGCACGTGTGATACTTAGGGCAATGTCAACTTAATCGTTTGCCAATGAACCGAAAACCCTAATCTTTGGTAAACACATTTTCTTGTAATGGCTTTAAAATCTAAATCTTCCGTTCGGGGGCATTTAACGATGCCCCGAGCCGGTAATCAAGAGAGAAAACGGATTAGCTTTGGTCATGGTTGTTAAAATCCCCTAGACTTTGCCTTAGTTTAATTAGCCTTTTAAATTTTCCGAGTCGCTCTCGAAGTCGAGAGAATTCCACCAAACAAATCACAAACTAAGTTTGCCGCTTCAAGGCCGAAAACCTACACTTGCAAGACACTCTCACGCCGGGTGTGTTCGGTCCCTGTGGATTTGACCCGGTCTTACCGATTTTGATGCTACCGCAGCCTAACCCTTGGGGAAATAATATTAGAATATAATCCAAGGGCGCAAGCAGGAACTCTTCACTGGCAATCTGTAATTAGGATGCTTGGATTTGTTTCATGAGCCGTGGGTTATGTACTCCACCCCCCCTCCACCATCTCCTCGGCGGTAAACTTGAGAGTTATTAGTTTTTCTCCCTCTTTTTCCTTCCCCTTTGCCCTCTTCTTTTTCCCTCTGTCATCGACGAGAATCCCCTTTCGTTTTTTCTTACCCGATTCCTCCATTAGTTTTTCTCCCTCTTTTTCCTCCCCCTCCATCCTCTCCTTGGATGTAGACTTGAGAGTTATTAGTTTTTCTCCCTCTTTTTCCTCCCCCTTGGCTCTTTTCTTCTTCCCTCTGTCATCGACGAGAATCCCCTTCCGTTTTTTCTTGCCTGATTCCTCCATCGAAACGTAATGTGATGCCCAGTTTCTCTCTCGCTCTCTCTCTCTCTCTCTCAACGGCGATCTTGGTGATGTTTGAGAATGAGATGCAGAGTCGCAGTGGTGGTGGTGGTATCGGTGATCGGTGTAGTGTGTGGACGAACCTGAGTAAACACAGACTGAATTAGAAAGAAAGAAAGAAAAGACAATTGCAAGCAAATATTTGGGTTTTGATCCTATGTAGCCGATAATAATCACTTGCAAATGAAGCCAGATTACCCTTTTTATCCACTTCAAAAAAAAAACTCCATTTGTTAATTTATTTTAAGTCAGTTTTTTAAAAAAAATTGTTAATTCATTTCGACGAGGGGAATTTTAAAAGTAAAAATTTTGAACCGAATTAAAAAAATATATATGAATGAATCAAAATAATGATGACCCAATAGGCCATGGTCCCTATACAAACTCATCACTGATTGATACTCAATCATAATGGTAACCAACATTTTTAGGTCCATATAACCCATAGTATAGACAATGAAAGTTGCGAAACCCACAATAAAAATAATCAAATAATCCGAAAAAATTATTTAAACAGGAAATAAAACAAGGCTCCCGATCATTTATGAACCCCCGTTACCTAAAAATTTTCTGCATCCTTGGCTCCCTTTCAAGAAAATGTTTTTCGTCGATGCTAAGCTTTTTCTTCCACATTAGAGTGGAGCCAGCCCCTTCATCGAGCCACGTCGGCAAAATATGTGAGGCATCCTCCTACGATGACCCCGCCGCTATCATCCAAAGCTAACAATCTGGGAATAGTCGGGTGTTCAAGGAGTTGAGTAACCGAGCCGTTCATCTTGCTTCACGAAATGATATGAACCGTATACGGGAACTCTTCACTGACAATCTGTAATCTGGATGGTTGGATTTGATCCATGACCCGTGGGTTATGTACTCCACCCCCCTCCATCGTCTCCTCGGCTGTAAACTTGAGAGTTATTAATTTTTCTCCCTCTTTTTCCTCCCCCTTTGCCCTCTTCTTCCTCCCTCTTTCATCGGTGAGAATCCCCTTCCATTTTTTCTTGCTGATTCATCCATTAGTTTTTCTCCCTCTTTTTCCTCCCCTCCATCCTCTCCTCGGCTGTAGACTTGAGAGTTATTAGTTTTTCTCCCTCTTTTTCCTCCCCCTTCTCTTTTTTCTTCTTCCCTCTGTCATCGACGAGAATCCCCTTCCGTTTTTTCTTGCCTAATTCCTCCATCGAAACGTAATGTGATGCCCTAGTTTCTCTCTCTCTCTCTCTCTCTCTCTCTCTCTCTCTCTCTCTCTCACACACACACACACACACACACACACACACAATCAACGGCGGTCTTCGTGGTGTTCGAGAATGAGACACAGAGTCGCAGTTGTGGTGGTGGTGGTATTGGTGACCAGTGTAGTGTGTGTAGACAGAATTAGAAAGAAAGAAGAAAAGACAATTGTAGGCAAATATTTGGGTTTTGATCCTATGTGGCCGTTAATAAATCACTTACAAATGAAGCCGAATTTCCTTTTTATACACTTCAAATAAAATCTCCATTTGTTTGTTTATTTTAAGTCAGTTTTTTTTTAAAAAACTATTATTCATTTCGACAAGAGGAATTTTAATAGAAATTTTTTGAACCGAATTAAAAAAATATATGAATGAATTAAAATAATGATAACCCAATAGGCCATGGTCCCTGTGGCCTATTGGGTTATCATTATTTTAATTCATTCATATATTTTTTTAATTCGGTTCAAAAAATTTACTATTAGAATTCCTCTCGTCGAAATGAATTAATAATTTTCAAAAAAACACTGACCTAAAATAAACACAGATTTTCTTTGAAGTGGATAAAAAGGACAATCCGGTTTATTTGCAAGTGATTTATTAACGGCCACATAGGATCAAAACCCAAATATTTGCTTACAACTGTCTTTTTTTTTTCTTTTTTTCTAATTTAGTCTGTGTTTACTCAGGTTCGTACACACACTACACCGGACACCAATACCACCACCACCACTGCGACTCTGCGTCTCATTCTCAAACACCACCAAGACCGCCGTTGAGAGAGAGAGAGAGAGAGAAACTTGGGTATCACATTACGTTTCGATGGAGGAATTAGGCAAGAAAAAACGGAAGGGGATTCTCGTCGATGACAGAAGGAAGAAGAAAGGGCGAAGGGGGAGGAAAAAGAGGGAGAAAAACTAATAACTCTCAAGTCTACAACCGAGGAGAGGATGGAAGGGGAGGAAAAAGCGGGAGAAAAACTAATGAAGGAATCAGGCAAGAAAAAACAGAAGGGGATTCTCGTTGATGACAGAGGGAAGAAGAAGAGGGCGAAGGGGGAGGAAAAGAGGGAGAAAGACTAATAACTCTCAAGTTTACAGCCGAGGAGACGATGGAGGGGGTGGAGTACATAACCCACGGCTCATGGAACAAATCCAACCATCCAAATTACAGATTGCCAGTGAAGAGTTCTCGTATACGGTTCATATCATTTCGTGAAGCAAGACGAACGGCTCTGTTACTCAACTCCCTTGAACACCCGACTATTCCCAGACTGTCAGCTATGGATGATAGCGGTGGGGTCATCGCAAGGAGAATGCCTCACATATTTTTGCCGACGTGGCTCGATGAAGGGGCTGGCTCCACTCAAAAGTGTGGAAGAAAGAAGCTTAGCATCGACGAGAATATTTTCTTGAAATGAAGGCCAACGATGTAGAAATTTTTTAGGTAACGGGGTTCATAAATGATCGGGTGTCTTGTTTTATTTCCTAGCTTAAATAATTTTACGGATAAATTGATTATTTTTTATTGTGGGTTTCGCTACTATTTCATTGATTGTACTATGGTTATAAGGGACGCTAAAAATGTTGGTTACCATTATGATTGAGTATCAATCAGTGATGAGTTTGTACAGGGACCATGGCCTATAGGGTTATCATTATTTTAATTCGTTCATATATTTTTTTGATTCGGTTCAAATTTTTACTATTAAAATTCCTCTCGTCGAAATGAATTAATATTTAAAAAAAAACTGACTTAAAGTAAACAAAACATGGAGATTTTTATTGAAGTGGATAAAATGGATAATCCGGCTTCATTTGCAAGTGAATTTATTAATGGCCACATAGGATCAAAATCCAAATATTTGCTTACAATTGTCTATTCCTTCTTTATTTCTAATTCAGTCTATGTTACTCAGGTTCATACACACACTACACCGGTCACCAATACCACCACCAACCACTGCGACTCTGCGTCTCATTCTCAAACACCACCAAGACCCGCCGTTGAGAGAGAGAGAAACTACGGCATCACATTACGTTTTGACGGAGGAATTAGCAAGAAAAAACGGAAGGGGATTCTCGTGGATGACAGAGGGAAGAATAAAAGGCGACGAGGGTGGAAAAAGAGGGAGAAAAAACTAATAACTCTCAAGCCTACAGCCGAGGAGAGGGTAGAGGGGGAGGAAAAAAGAGGGAGAAAAACTAATGGAGGAATCAGGCAAGAAAAAAGGGGAAGGGGATTCTCGTCGATGATAGAGGGAAGAAGAAGAGGGCAAAGGGGGAGGAAAAAGAGGGAGAAAAATAAATAACTCTCAAGTTTACAACCGAGGAGACAATGGAGGGGGTGAGAACATAACCCACGGCTCATGAACAAATCCAACCATCCAAATTACAGATTGCCACTGAAGAGTCCCCGTATACGGTTCATATCATTTAGTGAAGCAAGATGAACGGCTCGGTTACTCAACTCCCTTGAACACCCGATTGTTCCTAGATTGTTAGCTTTGGATGATAGCGGCGGGGTCATCGTAGGGAGGCTGCCTGACATATTTTTGCCGATTGATAAGCCCACAATATTGTATATATTCGGGGCTTATCTAGCCTATTTTGCTCGCACACACACGCGATTTCGCGCCTTATATGTTTGATATGCGCGTAGTGTTGTTTTTTATAGTTACAGGTGAAACACGCAAATAAGCGCATTTTGGAGCGCATTGGGAATCGTCTCAAGTAACCGAGGGCCAAGTGTCCCATAGCACGCCAACACCGAGCCTCAAGAGCCAAAAAATGAGGACTCGGCTAAGGCCCGAAAAATCAAAAAGTCACAAGTCAAACCGGTGGCCAAGCCGTGACCAAGACTCACAAGGACTCCCGGTGAATCCGGGAGTATTCAAGCATCCACAAGACCAAGTACCATCCTCCCGAAGGCCGCAAATTGATTAGAAGTATTTTGGAAGAAGTCCAGAAGCATCACATTTGACCAAGGAGGGACCAAGGCATGAAAGCAAGAAAATTCAGATTGGTATCCATACCTCCGATGGAGGGTATCCATACATTTTGCACCCAGACGAATAGACAGATTGCTATGGATACCTCTGATGGGAGGTATCCATACCTCTAGCCGTAGACAAACAAAATCATTGGTATCCATACCTCTGATAAGAGGTATCCATACCAAGCCAAAATTCTGATGATTTTGAACTTGCTTTTTGAACTTTCCACTTATGGAAAGTCTAGCTTTTTGGGATTTTTAGGATATTTTGAGAGAGAGAAATTGAAAGAATATAGGCTCTCTCCTCTCTCTTTCTACTACACTTTTCATTTTATTTCCTTTTAGTCTAAATTAGCTCCTCCTTCTCTCCTCCATGGGAGAGACTCTTAAGCTTTCTCTCTCTAAATTTCCCGTGTAAGCTTTCTTCCCCCGTTAATTTCTCGTGTATTAATGTTGCTACTCTTATTGAGATCGTTCTATTAATCTAGTTTATTTGCATTTTCATCAAGTATTTAGTTTATGTGTTGTTCTAGTTATTTCTTTGGAAAACCTTAGTTTCTAGTTGTTGTTTGTGATTTTCTCAAGTGTTAATGTTGTTGGTAGACTTAAGATCTTTACTAAAAATCAGTTTTTAGGTTTATTAAACATGTTTTTTGTTTTCTTCAAATTCCTAGGCTTAATTACTAGTGTAATGGGTGAGTAGTTTTAGTAGGCTAAGTCATGGGGTGATTAGCACTCTATGACTTGGGATTAATCCATCCATCTCGTTCATAAAGCATACATTGCTTGTTTACCGAAAATTTGGGATTTCATTTTTATGTACCAAAGTGTGGGTTTGTTAATCTCTTTGATCACACGTAGCCAAGAGCTTGACTACTTGGCACGTGTGATGCTTTGGGCAATGTCAACTCATTCGTTTGCAAAATGTCCTGAAAACCCCTAATCTTTGGTAAACACATTTTTCTAATAAAGGTTTTAAAACTCTAAATCTTCCGTTCGGGGGCATTTAAACGATGCCCCGGGCCGGTTATCAAGAGGGGATGGATTAACCTGAGTCATGGTCATTAAATACCCCTAGACTTTGCCTTAGTTTAATTAGTCTTTTTAATCTTCCAAGTCGTTCTCGAAGTCGAGAGAATTCCACCAAACAAATCACAAACTAAGTTTGCCGCTTCAAAGGCCGAAAACCTACACTTGCAAGTCAACTCTCACGCCGGGTGCATTCAGTCCCTGTGGATTCGACCCAGTCTTACCGGTCATTATGCTACCGCCGACCTAGCCCTATGCATGGGGCGAACACCATCTACGATACAATCCAAGGTCGCAAGCACCGACGTGGTTCGATGAAAAGGCTGGCTCAACTCCAATGTGAAAGAAGAAGCTTAGCATTGAGGAGAAATATTTTCTTGAAATGGGGGCCAATGCAGAAAATTTTTAGGTAACAGGGGTTCATAAATGATCGGGAGTATTGTTTTACTTCTTGCTTAAATAATTTTTCAGATTATTTGATTATTTTTTATTGTGGGTTTCGCTACATTCATTGTTTGTACTATGGGTTATAAGGACCTAAAAATGTTGATTACCATTATGATTGACTATCAATCAGTGATAGTTATTTCAGGGACCATGGCCTATTGGGTTATCATTATTTTAATTCATTCATTTTTTTTTAATTCGGTTAAAAAATTTTACTATTAAAATTCCTCTCGTCGAAATGAATTAATGATTTAAAAAAAAATGACTTAAAATAAACAAAAAAATGGAGATTTTTTTTTGAAGTGGATAAAAAGGATAATCCGGCTTCATTTGCAAGTAATTTATTGACGGCCACATAGGATCAAAACCCAAATATTTGCTTACAATTGTCTATTCCTTCTTTCTTTCTAATTCAGTCTGTGTTACTCAGGTTCGTACACACACTACACCGGTCACCAATACCACCACCTCCACTGCGACTCTGCGTCTCATTCTTGAACCACACCAAGACTGCCGTTGATTGAGAGAGAGAGAGAGAGAGAGAGAGAGAGAGAGAGAGAGAGACTACGACATCACATTACATTTCGACGGAGGAATCAGGCAATAAAAAACGGAAGGGGATTCTCATCAATGACAGAAGGAAGAATAAAAGGGCGAAGGGGGTGGAAAAAGAGGGAGAAAAACTAATAACTCTCAAGCCTACAGCCGAGGAGAGGTGGAGGGGGAGGAAAAAGAGGGAGAAAAACTAATGGAGGAATCAGGCAAGAAAAAAGGGAAGGGGATTCTCGTCGATGACAGAGGGAAGAAGAAGAGGGCGAAGGGGGAGGAAAAAGAGGGAGAAAAATAAATAACTCTCAAGTTTACAGCCGAGGAGACAATGGAGGGGGTGGAGAAAATAACCCACGGCTCATGGAACAAATCCAACCATCCAAATTACAGATTGCCAGTGAAGAGCTCCCATACACAGTTCATATCATGTCGTGAAGCAAGATGAACGGCTCGGTTACTCAACTCCTTTGAACACCCAATTGTTCCCATACTGTTAGCTTTGGATGATAGCGGCGGGGTCATCGTAGGGAGGATGCCTCACATATTTTTGCCGACGTGGCTCGATGAAAAGGCTGGCTCAACTCTAATGTGAAAGAGGAAGCTTAGCATTGACGAGAAATATTTTCTTGAAATGGAGCCAATGCAGAAAATTTTAGGTAACGGGGGGTTCATAAATGATCGGGAGTCTTGTTTTATTTCCTGTTTAAATCATTTTTGGATTATTTGATTATTTTTTATTGTGGGTTTCGCTACTTTCATTGTTTGTACTATGGGTTATAAGGACTTACCATTATGATTGAGTATCAATCAGTGATGAGTTATTTCAGGGACCATGGCCTATTGGGTTATCATTATTTTAATTCATTCATATTTTTTTTAATTCGGTTCAAAATTTTTACTATTAAAATTCCTCTTGTCAAAATGAATTAATAATTTTTAAAAAAATGACTTAAAATAAACAAACAAATGGAGATTTTTTTGGAGTGGATAAAAAAGGATAATCCGGCTTCATTTGCAAGTGATTTATTAACGGCCACATAGGATCAAAACCCAAAATTTTGCTTATAATTGTATTTTCTTTCTTTCTTTCTAATTTAGTCTGTGTTTACTCAGGTTCGTACACACACTGCAACCAGTCACCAATACCACCACCACCACTGCGACTCTGCATCTCATTCTCGAACACCACCAAGACCGCCGTTGATTGAGAGAGAGAGAGAGAGAGAGAGAGACTAGGGCATTACATTGCATTTCGATGGAGGAATCAGGCAAGATAAAATGGAAGGGGATTCTGTCGATGACAGAGGGAAGAAGAAAAGGGCGAAGGGGGAGGAAAAAGAGGGGGAAAATTTAATAACTCTCAAGTCTACAGCCGAGGAGTGGATGTAGGGGGGTTGAAAAAGAGGGAGAAAAAATAATGGAGGAATCAGGCAAGAAAAAAGGGAAGGGGATTCTCGTTGATGACAGAGGGAAGAAGAAGAGGGTGAAGGGGGAGGAAAAAGAGGGAGAAAAACTAATAACTCTTAAGTTTACAGCCGAGGAAACGATGGAGGGGGGTGGAGTACATAACCCACGGCTCAAGGAACAAATCCAACCATCTAAATTACAGATTGCCAGTGAATAGTTTCCGTATATGGTTCATATCATTTCGTGAAGCAAGACGAACTACTCGGTTTATTCAACTCCCTCGAACACCCGGCTATTCCCAAATTGTTAGCTTTGATGACAGTGGCGGGGTCATCGTAGGGAGGATGCCTCACATATTTTTGCCGAAGTGGCTCGATGAGGGGGATGGCTCCACTCTAATGTGGAAGAAGAAGCTTAGCATCGACGAGAAATATTTTCTTGAAATGGAGAAATATTTTCTTGAAATGGAGCCAACGATGTAGAAAATTTTTAGGTAACGGGGGTTTATAAATGATCGAGAGTCTTGTTTTATTTCCTGCTTAAACAATTTTTCAGATTATTTGATTATTTTTATTGTGGGTTTCGCTAGTTTCATTGTTTGTACTATGGGTTATAAGGACTTATAAATGTTGGTCACCATTATGATTGAGTATCAATCAGTGATGAGTTTGTACCGGGACTCACATGCTTAACACATTCTGTGAAAATAAGTTTTTGGTTTTTACTTGGTTTTTAGACAAGAGAAGTGAGAAGTAGGGGTGATAAGCTTTTGACTTCAAGATTTTTCAATCTTCCGATTTTGATTAACAAAAAGACCTACAGAACATTGACAGAGCCATGGGTTGGCTATTTGGGGCCAAGGCCACCCCCAATTGAAAATCTCCACAATTTTTTATTTTTTTTTTGTAACTAGTAAAATATCATGTGAAATGCTTAACGGGTGCCAGTGCACCCGTTAAGAGTACAAAAAGTACAATTTAAAAATACACTTGTACTTTAAAGTATATCTTTAAGTGTACTTTAATGTACAAGTGTACTTTTAAAGTGTATTTTTTTGTACAAGTGGGACCCACAAAAGTGTATTTTTTGTACCCTTAACGGGTGCACTATGCACCCGTTAAGCATGACCCTAAAATCATTTAATGGTTGAGCCACTCCTATTGTAATGTAGAACTCAAGCCAAAAAAAAAAATCGTCTCTTATACTCTATGAAAGCATCACATGAGTGGTCCCCCATGAAATAATTTTTTTAATTACGTACCATTTTTCAACTCCACTAAATTTAAGAACTATGGAAAACCACGCTCGAGGTTTGTTTTGGCTCTAACATCTGGATTTATGCATAAAATGGTGGATGATTAGCTTTTTATGATTGCTTTGGGTTTGTTCATCTAGAAGGAAATTTTTCCAAAATTTAGTTTCGACTCAATCAAATATGACTTTCAAAATCTAAAAGAGTGTCACATTCCATTTTGACAACCATTGGAATACTTTTTTTTATTACTTTTATTTGTTGTTTTTGGTTTGTTAAAAGCACGTAGATTTTGCATTTTGCATTGGGTACTATTTAGACATTTAATTGTTTTTTTTAATGATGAAGAGAGAAATATTATTGCAACTGTGCTATCACAATTACATTGGGTGGAACGCCGGCAATGAGCGAAGGCCTAAAGCAAGTCAAGTTGTCACTACCTAGCTACAACCAACAAAATAGAACACGTTTAAAGAACCGCAATACACAAAGTCCTATGTTATCACCAAAGAAAAAGGCTAGAGACATGGGCCTATGCGCGCTGGCAACAGACGATGACCAAAGGAACAGAGCATAGTGACTGCAAGTGTGTGCGGAACAACAGAAAAGCAAAAGAAATTAAATAAAAGCTAAATTAAATAAACTAATGCATCACAAGGAAATCACCTTAGACGAAAACCACCCGCAACCGAGATGATGCCGAATGACCACAAGAAACTAGCCAGACAAACCCAAGCAAACAGAAAGCTAGAACCGATCAACTCCAACGAATACCAACAGATGAGAGGCCATTGTAATACCCCAAGTTTGTAGGTAGATGGTATTTAGTCCCACATTGGTTATTTACATGAATGTCTTGGTCATAACAAACCATGTAAGAGACTACTAGTACCTTGGGCTTAAGCATTTTGGGCCATGTGGTGTGGCTTATAGATCAAATCAAGGTTGGCTAGTGGTCTGCATGAGGCGTTATTAATGGTATCAGAGCCCCACCATGGTCCAAGTGGTGGGTAGGATGTGCTTTACCATCGTGGACGTTGCATCACTAAGGGGGGAAGATTGTAATACCTTAGGTTTGCAAGTAAATGGTATTTAGTCCCACATTGATTATTTACATGAGTGATCTTGGTCATATAACAAATCATGTAAGAGACAACTAGTACCTTAGACTTAAGCATTTTGGGCCATGTAGCGTGGCTTGTGGATCAAATCAAGGTACGGGCTAGAGGTCTACATGGGGCGTTATTAAAAAATCCTACCAACCGAAACAGAGAGCCCAAAGTCATCGCGATCAGACCAAATGCAAACACCTGAAACAAGAGAGCCAATTGGATCAAGCGGGAAAGGGCAGAAATGAGGAGGGGAGCTCGACCTAGTCGGAAGAAAGAGGAGGGAGAGGAGAAAACTGATCGATCGGGGAAAGGGAAAAACGGAAACGAGGGCCGATCCGGTTCAGCTAAACCAACCAACTGGGGGGGAAAAAAGAAGATGGGGAGCTTATCCACTGAAGAGCAAAGAGAGGAGGGCAATTTTTCTCCAGTGGGGAAGGGGGATTGGAAGCGAGGGGACCAAACAAACTAGCCGGAGAGGACAGAAAGCGGTAACTATGCCAGAGAAAGTGACTGCATGTGTGATCACCGAAGAAAATAAGCCACCATCAAACTTTAGCAGCGGAGGGAGGGCAGTGTTGCATCGTCGGAGGGGAGATAGATCATGGCTGGAGGCACAGAGGCTCCGGGGGAACGTGGCTGTAGAAAATCCTTCCAAACCGTAGCTCAGAAACCCATATCCGCTAAATAGAGCACACTGGTAGCGGCAGGAGCGGCACAGAGGTGAAGGGCTGTCGGCAAGGGGGCACCAGGAGATGCTTAGTAGAAGGAGAAAAGGAAAAGAAGACGAGGGGAGGGGCTGGCGCCCGCGCACGGAAACCCTAGTTTTGGGCTTGTTTGGTAGAGAGAAGACACATAGGCGAATACAATTGTATCTAAAATCTATCCTCTGTGGATCCATGTGTGTTTAATGGTTCAGATGTTGTGTCTAGATTTAGGTGTGTTCCTAAAATTTTTCTTTGCGATTTTGGTTTCAGTTATCAACACCACTCCGAGATGGAGAAAGCTACGCAGCCATATAAATGTTACGATTTTTTGGTGTGTATATTATGCATATTATGTATTTTCTTTGTTAGCTACGTATTTTTTGATATTAGTTATACGTTTTTAGTGTTAATTACACTAAATATTTTTGTTACCAAATCCTGCTACTGTTTTTTGAGAATGAAAACATCCTTCACTTTGAGAGGAAATAACTATTTCTCATAATTTGACAGAATTTAATCTTATGATTTATTGAAAGGTAGATTAGCGGAAAATGCACTAGAAAATAGATTCCAAAAACAGTCGAGTGTTCTGTATTTTTCTAGAAAAAATTATGTAGAAAAACTTGAGAACAACAATGATAAACATCCTAAGGGCAAGTCCGATATCATTGTACCAAATCTCATGTTAAAACCAAAATTTGGTAACAAGAACGAAAAATTCATCTCCACGCTATATCAAATTCAATGCCAAATCTTGGCAATGCCATTTTTGGTAATGAATTTAGCAATTACCAAATTTGCCATATCATTAAAGCCATTCGATTTGTAGGGTAAAGTGAGATGAGTTTAATCCAAAAGCATGCTTTTGAGATTCTGCCAAAATGGCACCAAACTGGTATATAGGATTAGCATTTTTATTATTTTTAAGTTGTTAGACATTGCAGCAATCTAAAAAATGCAGAATTTCACTATAATGGACGATCCAAACATAACTCAAAGGTTATATTAAGATATATTATACTCCCTCTGTTCCATATTGTTAGTAAACTTTCAGTATTATGGAGCTCTCAACAAATCTACTACCATATCTTTCCATTTATACTATTTTATATATACAATATGAATCTTATTTGATAGATCTCAATTAGTTATATTAGTAAAAAATTATAAAATTATTTAAAACATCATAAATTTTGAGATATACACGATTTTGTACATTGAAATTGAGTTAATGGGTTCAATTAGCTACTTGAGTAGATAACAATGAAATCTCTTCAAGTTGTTGGAATGTTGTGAGTTTGTTAGGCATTATACATTGGTATTGAATGAGGGTATGCCAAAAAACAATATACATACGCGCTGCGCACATACGTGTATGTATGCCTTGTATATTAGCAAAACAACATCTAAGTACCTTTTTTCCCTCCTCTAAATAACAGAGTCAATTGAACAAACCAGCAATACATTGAATCATTACATACAGCACAAACCGGTCTTTTTCCCATTACACTACCCTTTATGCCTAACCACTTTCATGTGTAAAATGACTGAAAGCTAATACATGCACACATTTCAATTTCCAACTATGTCTACACCAAAACCTGTGCGGATTTGTATACGGAATGGCTGAGAAACACCAACAGAAGTATGTGAAATGTGCGCAGAGCCATCGCATAAAGCTTACTCTTTGTTGTTTGAGGACTTATCCTTCTTCGGTCCACCCAGAATACGCGAGATCTGTAGACCTCTACTAAACGCTTGGTTAAAGAGCATCCGCGTTTGGAATTCTGACACGAAGGGGAACCAAGCCAAGAATGCTACTGGGGTGAATAGAAGCAAGCCCATGATTATTTCATAGCCTCGTGCAAGCGTTCGAATTGATCCCCATACTCCAACCCGAGGAAACAGAGGCCTCAGAGCTTGCGCAATCTTCAAATAACACAAATTCCACAGAAACAAGGTGAATAAAGGAACCAAAGGACCAATATCATATAAAACATAAGCCTAGGAGGTGAATACAGGATTTTCAGAAAGTGAAGCCAAAAAATATAACCTAAATACGTACACAGAAATTTTTATATTAAGTCGAGAAAAGTTGATCTTGATCTCCAAAACAAGGCAAAATTATTATATGAAAGTGGGGAACAAAAATTAAACTAGAGGTAGGAATAAAATTTTCCAATCACAGATTCTATTAAAGTTTTATTTGTAATTTCGTGATAAAGTTCTAAACCTTACACAAAAACATGGCCCGCCCACCCGATACTATTTATCAGTTAGTACTCTAATGATATGTAAGAACAAAAGTAAGAGGAACAAAGAAGATGAAACTCACCTGAAGCAACCCCCATCCAGTTGGCATGAAAGCAAGAATGCATACTATGACGTCCTTAAAAGTCATGTGGGGAAGTGCTATTAAAAGAATTAGGACAGTAACCAATGTGAGGAAGATGAAGACATTGATCAATCGAAACACAAGCTGGTAGGTCGCGCTAAATCTCCGCCTTCCCACGGACACAGCCTGTAAAATTTGCAAGGGGTGCGAAGAAAATAAGGCCTTTTCTTTTATTTATCAATTACTAGGTCAAAACTAAGAAGGCTCATAACTCATATTTATTGTACTAGACAATTAGGAAAAACAAAGTTCCAAAATACCTGTGCTAATTTGTTTGATATTTCACTCTGTCATGTATTACATATTTGGTTTCATCCGTAAAGCAGTTCTGATTTTCTGATTTCTGTTGCTATTTAAGAATTCATAAGCGTGCTATGTCTATATTAATTGTGTCTAAATAGCAGTCTCGCAATTGATGAAGTCTTGTATTGCGATTTAAAGCTCCTGTTGTGAACGTCCGTTCTTGATTATGAGTCCAGTTGGCAGCAAATATATTATTAGTTACTTTGGATTCCTTTACACTGTTTATTATTCCACAAAATGGGTGATGAATATTAACTTCAAAGAAATTTCATCAGCTGTTTCCTGCTACTTGTCTACCATGATAAACAAAGTAAGCACGTACATGTAGCTATGAGCAGATTTAAAGCACTGCTATTTTCGGTTGGTTTTCCAAGAAAATTAATTAGTACTTTTAGACCCACAAGACCAGCAAGAAAGACCAAAGATGCATCTTTATTCCACAGTATAATACTAGTTGTTTTCTTATAATAATAGAACACACGAACCTTAGTAGACAGCCTCAACTTGGAACAAAGCGAAGAAAATAAAAAAGAACTTCCAATATATAAAACTTGGTAAATGAAGAAATTTTACCACTCACCTTCATCACAAACAATACTAAAAAGATCACAAGCCATGATATGCCATAAACCTGTAGAACAAAGAAAAATAAAGTGACTTCAGCTGCCACTTTAGTGAACAAGAATGGATTTTCTTATAAGAAGTGCACGTATCAAAGTAGAATATGGACAAGGAAAATACCAGAACACTTTTGGTTTTCCTGGTAATGTTCATGTGATATACAAGTCCATACTGATAGATGAAGAAGCGCAAAGATAACAAAATCTCAGCAATGATACCCCGCAACCCAGAATACTGAAGATGCTCTTGTTCCTTCTCCCACCATGATTCCCAGCTTTTTTCAGGAGGCACCCCAATTCCTCCAAGGTTGTTTATCCACTTATTCCAATCTGTCCAATCATCGACAATTTTTTGCCACTCAAACCCAGAGGGATTAAAGAGGAAGGGAGCAAAAAGCCATGTCCCCACCATGAACCACATTGATACTGTAATCAGTATGTATGGAACTGAACCTCTATACGATTGGCCAAATATTTCGTACACAAGAAGTAGAATCATCAATTCAATTCCCTTCACAAAATGGCTCCGTGAGTACAGTCGATAATTGTCGGAAAATTTTGCATGGAACACGACAAATCCACGACCTGTACCTCTGTATTGTGCACCACCATGAAGCAAAGTCCTTCCAAAATGATGGGTTTTTGTTCCGAGAGAAAATGTGAAAAATACAGGAGCCAACTGAAGTTGCATCAGCACGAAATCACTCAAGGCATTTCGAAAACCTCTCTCAAGGCCTATTTCCATCATCATAGGCAACGCCATCAAAATCCCAATTTGCACAACAGACTGAGAAGCAAGAGCTACTTGAAGAGGTTTGTTGTCCCGAATAGCCTTTTGGGTAATCAGTGCTTCTTCAAGTCCACTCAGAGCAAGGTAAAGGCGACCATATAGAAATACAAAGACAATAAGCACAGTCATCTGCCAAGACAGAACCATAATGATCAGACGACCATGAAAGATTCAGTTCCAGTCCATAGAACAATAATTAAAAAAATCCAACATAGCTGAGCTCAATTGATTGGGACCCAAGACCCAGTTTCATTTGGTTATAGCCACAATCTAGTGTAGGATATCACATACTGCATCATGTAAGAGTAAATAAAAAATTATCTTAAATAAAAAAAGCTCTTAATTCTTTGTAATTCCATTCCATCTTCGATAGTAAAATTTTCAAAAAAATGGGGAGTAACTTCTGCGGTTAAGTACCACCACAACATAAGTCCATAACAAAAATGGAATAAAGAAAGCATGGCCCATATCATACCAAGGTGCTGAAATAGAACCCCACAGTAGTGAAATAACATGACAACATTCGGAAGAAATCAAATCGATGGCCAAGTCTATAGATGTCACGACTCATTGTCTGTTCACCATTGCCATTGGCTATCTTTGCCTCAAAAAGCGAGATCTGGTTAAGGCCCACATCCCTCCCTTTACCAACTTGTATGTATTCATGATGGGTAACATTGCCTCCTCGTAGCGTAGAATTGATACCTGCACATCATGGAGGTGTTGAAAGATGGACAATGAAGCCGAAACCATGTACTTGACATTAAAAACAAAGTAAAGAAGCAATGACAATGCCTGCAAATATGTCTTCGCTTAGGTTAATAATTTTGGAAGCTTTGCTGACACCTCCCCTGGTCAGGTGAAAGAGCCTATCAAACACATCTGGATGGCCATAGTGGAAACGAACCCTAAATGAGCAAAAGACAGAAAATTATGAACAGTTAGTACACCAAACATAAAAGAACAAAGTAGATAACCAATATATCAAAGAAGCGAACTCCATAGTGACTGAATCCTAGTGAAAGTGAGAAAATGACTAGGTTTTGAATCTGACTTTATCAGGGGCGGAGCCAGAAATTTGGGTTGGTGAGGTCAAAATCAGATCCATATGCAAAATATTTTTTCTATTAACTAAACTAAAAATAACTATATTGAGAGGTTAATTATAAGGCACATATACACTGATAACTCTCAGTTTGCTTTATAATTGGTCCCAAAGACCTATTATATTTTGAGAACAATGCATCATAGCCTCATTCATAGTACTATGAACTCTCAAAAGGAAGAGAATGCATGTGGTTTTTATGCATTTGAAGCAAGATGGGCAATTTAAAAATAATAATAATTTGCGGGGTCAAAATAGCAAAATTTGACTGCAAATTATCAAATATTCTTATGAGAAATCGAAGTGAAGTGACCCCACTTGTACCTACAAGCCTCAGCCCTTGGTCTTCATAAGAAACTAATGGTTAACATTCATGTCAATAAATTGGACCCAAACTCGTTCTGTCATTTATAAATTTCAACGCCATAATTATTTAGAATACATAAGCCATCATCATTCATCACCAGAGCTGAGACATTTGTCTGACAATCACTGTTGTCAGAGATAAAGTAAAGAGTGTAGGGTGTTAACTCACCCCAACACAAGTCAATATTATTTATATTAGTGTGTACCACATTACATGACTAAGATAGGCGATGTGGGACAAACATCAACTAACTAATATAAGCTTATTCTAACACTCCCCCTCAAGCTGGAGAATAAATATCAAAAAAATCCCAGCTTGTCACAAAGTAATTCCAATCGTGGCTTGAACAATGGCTTAGTAAATATATCAGCTAACTGGGCACCGGTAGACACAAATGGAGTAGCAATCACACCACCAGTCAACTTCTCTCGTACAAGATGACAATCCACCTCAATGTGTTTAGTTCTCTCATGAAACACCGGATTGGATGCTATGTGAATTGCAGCTCGATTATCACAATAAAGATTCACAGGCACCTGCACAGGGAATCCTATCTCTTCAAGAAAAGAACGTATCCACACAACCTCACATGTTGTGTGAGCCATAGCCCTGTACTCTGCCTCTGCACTAGACCGCGCAACTACCGTCTGCTTCTTACTTTTCCAATTAACAAGATTCCCACCAAGGAAGATACAATATCCTGTAGTAGACCTCCTGTCAGATGGTGCCCCCGCCCAGTCAGAGTCAGTGAACGCCTCAACACGCAAGTGTCCATTAGCTCGATATAACAGACCGCGTCCTGGATGGGCTTTGAGATACTTAACAATTCTTAGAACAGCTTCCCAGTGTGGAGAGCGAGGAGTTGACATAAACTGACTAACCAAACTAACCGCAAATGAGATATCGGGACGAGTAACAGTAAGATAATTCAGCTTCCCAACCAAGCGACGATACTGATCCGGACTAGAAAGCAACTCCCCCTTATCAGCACACAGTTTGACATTAGGATCCATAGGAGTCTCAACTGGCTTTGACCCCAATAAGCCAGTCTCATTTAGAATATCCAGCACATATTTCCTTTGCGATAGATTAATACCATCCTTAGACCGCGCCACTTCGATACCCAAGAAATATCTCAATTTGCCCAAGTCTTTAGTATGAAACTGACGGTGTAGAAACAGTTTCAAGTCATCAATGCCCTTTTGATTGTCACCTGTAATAATAATATCGTCCACATAGACAATCAACAGTATTTTCCCTTGATCAGATGTGAGAGAGAAGACAGAATGATCAGAATGACAACGCTTCATACCAAATTGCAACACAGCATCACTAAACTTGCCAAACCATGCCCTCGGGGACTGCTTAAGCCCATATAGAGCTTTGCGAAGACGACACACCTGATTACTCCCCCCCTGAGCAACAAACCCGGGCGGTTGCTCCATATATACTTCCTCTTGGAGATCCCCATGGAGGAAGGCATTTTTGACATCTAGTTGAAATAACGGCCAGCCAAGATTTGCAGCCAGAGAAATAAGAATCCGAACAGAACCCAGTTTGGCAACAGGAGAGAAGGTCTCCGAATAGTCAACCCCATAAGTCTGAGTATAGCCTTTAGCAACAAGGCGAGCTTTCTAGCGCTCAACAGTGCCATCAGGAAGATACTTGACAGTAAATACCCAACGACAACCAACAGTAGTCTTACCAGCAGGAAGAGAAACCAACTCCCAAGTCCCATTATGATGAAGAGCAGACATCTCATCTTCCATAGCTGTCCGCCACTCAGACACAGAGAAGGCCTCCTGAACAGTGTTAGGAACAAAAACAGAGGAGACCGAAGTGGTAAAAGCACGAAAGGACGGGGACAAATGAGTATAGGAAACAAAATGAGCAATAGGATGGACAGTGCAGAACCGAATACCTTTACGGTGGGCAATAGGACGATCAAGGCCGTCAGGATCGCGCAACGGAGAGGAAGACGAAGCAGTGGGCGAAGGTGGGGCGGCGGGCGGAGATGGCTCGGACGAAGGTGGAACCTGCGGAGGTGGCACTGGTGGATTTTTAGAACGGCGATGATAGACCTACAAAGGCGGTGATAGGGGAACAGTACTTGGGGAAACAGTACCAGACGGGACACGTATAGGACACACAGACTCATATGCAAGCAAATCATGGGGAGAGACAGACTCAGAATAAAAAGGAAGTGACTCATTAAAGGTAACATCAGCACACACAAAATGACGACGTAAAGACGGAGAGTAACACTTATAGCCTTTTTGAGTGCGAGAGTAGCCTAGAAAAATGCACTTAATAGAGCGAGGATCAAGTTTGCTCTGGTCAGGATCCAGATTATGGACATAACACGTGCACCCAAAAACCCGAGGGGGTAATGGGTGGAGTGAATGACCAGGAAACAAGACCGTATGAGGTATCTCACCTCCAAGGACAGTAGAGGGCATACGGTTAATCAGATAACAAGCGGCAAGAACCGCATCAGTCCAGTACGACTTAGGAACCTGCATTTGAAATAGCAAGGCACGCATAACCTCTGATAAATGTCGAATCTTGCGTTCGGCAACTCCATTTTGTTGTGGAGTCCGAGCGCACGATGTCTGATGAATTATACCATGATCATCAAAAAACTGAGATAATGTGTTATGAAAATATTCGCGTGCATTATCAGAACGAAATATACGAATGCAAGTATTAAACTGATTTTTTATTTCCATATAAAATGAGTGAAAAACAGTCTTCAACTCTGACCTCGCTTTCATAAGATAAAGCTATGTAATACGAGAGAAATCATCAACAAAAATAACATAGTACTGAAAACCAAAAACATTAGGCACATGAATAGGCCCCCAAATGTCTGAATGAACTAACTCAAAAGGACTCGACGCACGACGCTCAACTCTAGGATAAAAAGGTACTCTACGGTGTTTACTAAACTCACAGACTTCACATGACAACTCTTTAATAGAACCACAGGAAGGCACTAGACGCTTCAAAGTTTGAAGTGAGGGATGTTCAAGCCGACAATGTTGCTGATAGGAGGACTCTGTGGACTGAAGAGCAACAGTTTTAGCAGGATTATTGGTCAGGTAGTACAGCCCACCACGCTCAACACCGCTTCCAATCGTCCTCCCCGTCTTGAGATCCTGAAATACACAACCATGAGAAGAAAATGTGATGGAACAGTTTAAAGATTTTGTAAGTTGACTGACAGACATGAGATTAAAAGGTAAACGAGGTACGTGTAACACTGAGTGCAAAGTGAGAGATGAAGAGACTAGGAAAGAACCTAATCCAGTGACCTCAGTAGTAGAACCATCTGCTAAGGTAACATGAGATTTTTGACCAATAGATTGACAATTAGACAAGATAGTAGAGGTACCAGTCATATGATTAGTAGCACCAGAATCAATAACCCAAGGAGAAGAAGAAGAAGCAACACAAGCAACAGAGGAACCTGTCTGAGCGAACGTAGCTGTGGAAGCAGCAGAAGGCTGAAGGGACATGAGACGCTGGTACTCCTCTGCTGTAATAGTCACACTGCTATCGGTGGAATGAGTAAACTGCCCAGCATCCTCAGAATGAGCAACCTGATGAGCCTGGGGAAAACCATGAAGATCATAACAATAGTCCACTGTATGATTTGTACCCTGACAATGAGTACAAAATCTAGTACCACGGCCACGACCACGACCAGAACTACCTCCCCCTGACGTGCGACCATAACCATTTCCACCCCGACCAGAACTATGACCACGGGAACCAGAATCACCACGACTGCGAGAATTATTACCTGAATCATAGCCACCAGAACTTCGACTACCAGAACCACGACCACGAGTGCTAAACCCAGAATCATGGCCGCGACCACGGCCACCACGCGACCCAAAACCACCCGAAACAGCTAAAGCAGACCGATCAGGTGGTGGCTGAGAAACAGAACCAGTATCGGACATAGAAGCTTGGCGAAGACGTCTAAACACCTCATCGAGAGAGGGCAACTCCCGCTCTCCCAAAATCTGAGACCGAACTGGATCATAAAAGGACGACAAACCATATAAAAATCGAGTTACCTCCAAACGCTCACGCTGACACTCCATAACCCGGGGATCACTCGAGATAGGCTCATAAACACGGAGTTCCTCACAAGTCCCCCGAAATTTAGAATAGTAGTCCTCCAAAGAGCCAGAACTGATGGTCAACGAAAAGAACTGGTGGTGAAGATCATATGTACGACGAAGATTATTAACACCAGAATACATCCCGGCAAGCCGATTCCACACTTGTTTGGCCGTGTCGAGATAAAACAGAGGAGCACTAATCTGGGGTTCCATACTATTCCACAACTCAACAAGTATATGACAATTCTCAGCTTCCCAATCACTATAATCCTTAGCCTCTTTGGCAGGAGGATCATCCGTCAAATACCGAAACTTCCGCTCACCCATATAATAAACTTTGACAGCGCGAGACCAAATAGCATAATTGTTGCCATTTAAAGGGATGGAGGTAATGGAATCCCTTTCACGGCGACGAGAGGAACCAGAAGAGCTACCAATAACAGTCGTACTCGAACTAGAACCAGAAGCAGACTTCTCCTCAGACATGTTGCC
Source organism: Vaccinium darrowii (assembly GCA_020921065.1). Taxonomy (NCBI): domain Eukaryota; kingdom Viridiplantae; phylum Streptophyta; class Magnoliopsida; order Ericales; family Ericaceae; genus Vaccinium; species Vaccinium darrowii. Next base: position 20,511,532 of record CM037157.1, read on the forward strand.
AAACAACAGAGAGGAAAATAATCACCAACAAAGCAACGACAACCAACTACTCAATCAACCACCAGCTACCAGCAAAATAGCCAACCACCAGCAAGAAACAATAAACCCGTGCCTGCTAATTGGAATTGAAGATTTCGAACTTTGTTTCCTATTTCCTACAGTGGTTCAGTCCCTCACCCATAGATTGGCAATGTAAAATATCACTCTATTATTCTTTACATAGCATGAAGATAAATTAGTCTTGCTGTTGTGCAAAATCTTGCGTTACTCTTTTACTGAGTGACATTAACTTCACCAAAAGTATGGTGGTCCTTTCATTGGTAAATAACCATGGTGGTCATTATTATACTATATGACTCCCATCGTCCATATGTATATGTAATTTCCTCTGTTTAAGGTTTAAATCCACTTTACCTTCCTTGGTTTCCCCCATGTGCAGTCATTACAACATTAGCACATAGTCCCTATGATTTCTGGACTAAAACCCTCAGTCACCTTCCGTTAAAGACAGATAATCCGACTAATATACACTCTTCTGAACTAAACCCTACAGTTTTTTCTTCACGCAGACATTAGGTAATCTAAAAAGAGAAAAGTTGTTTGTCTAATTACTCACCTATTATTAGAAAAATAAACGCGAAAAACTATGATACCTAGTAAAAGTGAACAAATGTCATAACTACCCGTAGGTATTAATGGCATACAAAGATACTAGGTAAACATGTACATACATTCATATATTTTGTGAATCGACAAAACCACCACTACAATTGACCCACCTTTGCCATACTCCCGTCACCAGCTACCAACCCAGTGATCTCTCTCTCTCTCTCTCTCTCTCTCTCTCTCTCTCTATATATATATATATATATATATATATATATATATATATATATATATATATATATATATCCTCCCATCTCTCTTTCTATATCTCAATACAGAGAAATGATAGATCAAAATGAAGTCTTACTTCAAAGGATTAGCCAGCAGTCTCTGTCCAATTGTTACGAAGCTAGTCTCTTGATTTGACATGAACCACGCGAGGGAAGAAACACTGCGCAAATGAACACATAAAAAAGGAACTGTTACTAAGCACTGAATGTTATACCAACTAAATCTACGACCAGATTGCAACAGCAGATTTTGTACCTGCCAGTGAAGATATGCTCCCTAAGTCCCAGTATCGTTGGTTTTCTCACACCATGCTCTTTAAGAAACTCTTGCAGCAAGTTCCTCATTTTAAAGGCTTCTTCCATGTAGTTATCCTATGAATAAGAATTTTAACGATCTTACTTCAGGCATTGAAATCAAGCTTACCATTAGTTAGACAAGCAGAAATATATAAGGTAGTACCTGGTTCATATCTATCGTTTGTAAGCCTTCCCCACGTGTGAAAATTATGGCATGGTTTTGATTTTCAGGCTTCCCTTCACCCAATATAGCAGGTCCAGGAAGTTTTATCCGATAGATAACCTGAATAAGGAAATTTAAGCAATTGCCACTAATGATTGTAATTGAACAGGATGGAAAAATAAGAAGGGTCACCGTAATGCAGGTGTGATTAGTTTAAGATAATCCAAACCATCATAGCTTGCAACTCTTACAACCCCAAAGCCAATAAGATAAAAGGATATTTACACTTTTGTTGGTGACAATCGTCAAATTTCAACCAGCACAAAATGGATTATTCAATATCCATATTACCCTACACCTTTGTCATAATATTTAGCTTAATTCTAACACTAACATAAGCTACTTAAAAATCTCAAATCCTTGGGAACCCTAAGAATCAATAAAAAAATTCATATGACCACAATAAACCTCCCATGGTGTTTCTGACAAGTAAGGGGGACAAAGCTATGAAATTGAAACATAGAGTTAAAAGTGATTCATCTGCTGTTCAAGTTCAAACAAACCATAATAAGCAGATTTGCCAAGTCCAATTTGACCTGAAATTCGTACCTGATCTAGGCTTTGACCCTCCTCAGATGAGTCAACAGACTTTGGTGAAGCCTTCACAAGAGCTGAATAGTAAACCTTCTCAACTGTCTTTTTGGATTTATCTTTGCTGGTTTCTTCAACCTCGTCAACATAAGCTACGCGAAGAGATGGATACCTGCCCCGAGAAACAAGAAGATGAACTATTACGTAGTAAAGCAATAAACCATGATGCCGTACTTGGATGACAAGAATCTTGAGGCGGCATGAGAGTGTGAAGCCGTATTCCCGTGATTCCTACATTTGGAATGGACTGCCATAGGAATGCGATTTGTTATATCATTCCCAACCCGAAATCAAATTCCCAAACTATGTTAACAATGTAGGAATCTGATCCCTCCCCTCGCCCATGGTAATCTTAGATCTGCTGGTTCTTTCGATATGGATATAGCCTATAAGCTCTTTCCTAAGAAAGTTGACTCTAGTAAATCTCCCAGAAATAGATTCCTGAACTAATCCAAATATTGAAATGGGAATGGGATTAGCTCGGCAAAATAGATTGCTAGGTACTATTTGATTCCAATAAATCAAATTTGCATTCCTACTCAAGCAGTGACAAGTGACAGAGCCAGAATTTTAACTTGGGGGTGGCGAACATACATACCAAAAAAGATGATGGAAAGATAGAATTCCACATGAATATTTAGTAGCTTAAAACTGATAAAAGATAGAATGCTACATGAACATTTAATTGACCTATTTCTCGTATCAACGTAGAATACAAAAGAAAAATAGTTTAACTCAATCTATCCACTAAAGTGAGACACTTTACAATGTGCTCAACCCTCTTTAATTCTCGTCAATAAAAACATCTAGATAGAATTGCCATAAAATACTCCAACAATGTCTTTCTCAAAGTTATTTGCATTGGCATCAAGAGTTCTAAAATTGTGCATTGCAATCACAACGTGCCTGGGGATGATGGAAATGACTTGAAAGATGAGATTGTTTTGCTTCCGTGGAAATAGAAAGGTATGGGTCCACAGACTTTTCTCCACAATTTAGAACAAATTTTTTTAACCTTCTAAGTAGACCCCTTGAGTTTGGGCCTTCGACCACTTAGTTTAGGCCTTCTACATAAAAAAACAGAGGAAAGGACTTCTATCTATTTTCTTTGAGATGCCAAACTTATAAATTTTGATCTTAAATAAACCAATTCTAGTATAAGCATAGATTTTTTAAAATGATAGAGGTGGTGAGCGCCAGTACTTCTACCCCCTCGTCTCCATTCAAGATTGCTAGCATCCAACCACAGCATAAACTATTAACTCAATTTTGGAAACATACGTTGTCATAAGCCTCAGAATGTCTTGGGCACGAGTATTTCCAGATCGTTTTTGAATGCCATACTGCTGGCACGACACCACATACGTGAACTTCATATCAGCTACTGCTTGACATTGTGCCAACAATGACCTTTCATTCCTCAGTTGTTCCTCAGTATTGGATTCAGCAGCCTTATAGCCTTTCATCAACTCTGAAGAAAACAAGCAAGTAATATATAACAAAGGAATATGATTTGAATTACCATAAAAGATTATGAAGGAAATATGATCATGCTTTCAGTAAGTACCTTCATCCTTTGCCATATCAAGGAAAGCTTGAAGTTCTAAAGCCTGCCGATAGTACATCATACCTCGTACTTATTTGGTAAGCATGAAGTTAGAGCATTTACAAACTTCCATCATTTGAAGGAACAACGGCTCTGAAAAAAAAAAAAAACTCACTTAAAAATCTAAAAAAAATTATACCAGTTTTGGTCAATGTCTGGCCTCTATATGACGCCCACAGCCGAAGTTGTTCTTCTGGTTCTGGATTTCCCTTCAGGTCCTCTTCGCTGGATTGAATCCTTTCAAGAAAGTTGTTCCATTCATCTGAACATTTCACACCCATCTAGAATTAGGGGACAGTAACATAATCACATATAACGTCCAAAAAGTGTACCCAGACACTCTCTCCCTCACTTCCTCCCCCCCCCCCCCCCCCCCCCCCCCCCTCCCTCTGGTTTTTAGTTTCTTTATTTTTGCTTGGGTTTTGTTTAACTGAGGTCATAGCTTTGGGAGTGGCGTTGTTCGCTGAAATGGTGGTGGTTGCAGCGACATTCATTGAATCATTGGTGTCGACCTCAGCGTTTGAAGGGGCTGCGGTGGGGGAATGGCGTGGTGGCTCTCTTCAACAGTTAATTCACAAGCAGCAGCGCAATATCCAGGAGTTACAACAATTAGGTTTTGCAATTCAGGGGTTCGGCTATGCTTAGGGCTTGGTTCTGAAGGTGTATGTGGTGATCACCGGAATCGGGTTCACAATGGCGAAGACGGCAGTTTAGCTGAGCTAGGAGCAGTGTTTGTGGCGGATAGGACAAGCAGCTTGTGATATTACAACGGTCATGGAGCGGAGAAGCACGTGGCGTTGTGGCGGTTGGGTTGTGGAGCAAGAATCAGTGGCGGAGCAGCATTTAGAGGCAGCGAAGTGTGGAATGCACTTGCTTGAGGAAGTCAAGTTTTCCTTGGGGACATTAATGCTTGGGAAGGGAGCTGCTGGTACTCCAGGGGAGAGGCTCTTCAATGTGTCTCATTGGGTGTTTTTGGGTCCTAGCATTAGTTGGCAGTTGGCAACTTCTCAACTAAAAATATTTTGTGTTATTATCTTCTTCTTTCTGTTTCTTTCTTCAAAAAAAAAAAAAATACCTTCGTGAGGCTGGGAGGTAGTTTGAAAATTTGTGTAGAGCAGTAGGAGAAGGGTATTGTGCACTCTCCGAGGCTCTCCCAATGCTTTTCTTTTCTTATTGTACTCATTTCATATTTTTATTAACTTGTGATTAATGAAGATTTTCTTTGCCAATCAAAAATAAATAAATAAATCACATAACATATATCTGTCTCACATTGGTTACCTATTACCTCCAAAACTAGTATATGAGCCTGGTTAGCCTCTCCTCTCAAAAGCCAATTAGTTTTGAGTAATGTTATTCACAGAAGATCACAAGGGGACAAAACAACTAATAAGAAGTCTAACCTGGAAAAATCTTTTGCAAGTAGAATAGGATAGATACACCATCTTCATTTGGCTTTTCCAGGTCATTGATGGCAAAAAGGACATCCTCCATGTAGTACGGAGTAAGGACACTACACGAAGAGTCACAGATAAGCAAGTTGGTACGTTATAGATACATTATAATATAAGCAAAAGTCTGAAAACTAAATAAAACAGAGACAAATAGTTCTCCATACTCCATTCATTGGTAAAAAAGTAGGAACAAAAAGGCCTGATAATTATACGAAGGTTTGCAACCAAGTGGAAGTCGTATGCTAAACAATTCCTACCATTAGACAAAGGGCTCCCATAATATTATTTTGAAGCAGTTAATAAGCGCTTCCCTCAAGTGCTCGGAATATTTAGAAATAAAAAAAGCATACTAAAAAACAATAGTTCCCTGTTTCTTTCAAACAATTTAAAAAATTAACACTAAAGGTCACAATCCGATAAGTTGATCCATTGTATGCAAGAGTATTTAAAAGATAGTTGTATGATCATTAACTTACGAAAAGGAAATCATATTGCGAACTTTCGGTGCTGTGGGCATGTCCATAAACAATGAATTTGAGAAGAAAGAAATACGCCTTCGAGCTTCTAAATTGGATGGCACATCCATAGCAGATTCCTTCACCGTAAGCAATAGATGAAGCCTTTTGATCTGAAGAAAGGTAAGAAAAAGAAAAGACATTACCTAGCAATATCTTGAGATAAACACATACTAAAGCGTGTATTTCTTCTGGTACCAAAGAGATGAGGTAAAAGAGACAATAAAAAGACCCCAAAAAGATTTATAGACGTTAGAAAACGTAACATAAATTTGGAGGGCCTGCTTGCTATTGTTATTGTGTATTTTTTCTGTTTTCATCTCAGGGAAACGACAGCATAATTTATTGGTGAACCGTTTCCAAAACCAATATCCAGATTTTTGTTTGTTTTGAAAACAACCCATTTTCCATAATAACACCAAAAAGATGTTTTCAAAGACACGAAAACTCTATTTCCACTTAAAAAGAATATCGTAGGGAATGGCCAGTTTTCTTTTCTTTCTTTTTTTAATATCGTCATCAGAATCAATTCATCAAAAGTGTTCGGCAAAACTGTCTTTGAAAATAATAACAAAGCAATTACTGCACTAAAAAAAAGAACATAAAAGTGGACACTAGCAAAATTACAAGAACCCCACATATGCGCCTAAATTTAGAACAAATCTTTTTTTTTTGGGTAAATTTAGAACAAATCTAATCATGGATAAATTAAAGTAATACTTACTTTCTCTTTCCAAGCCTCTGTCTCTTCTGTAATTGGAAATCTAAGTGTTCCAAAGAACTGATATTGTTGATCCAGAGGGGTCATTCCCTCATGCATCGCATAAGATCCACCATGGCTTGAATCTAGCAAACTATTAGAGAAATTAATGAAAATAAGGATGGAAACCAACCTATAAATGTAGGAGCAGAGATAAACTGGTTTGAATTGTGTACCTAGGAATTGATTCCACGATTATGTCTCTGGTCACAACCTCCAGCATGTTGAGAAGTACAATGACAACTTTATCCTTATCTTCTTTCCTATTCTCTAGCTGCAGAAAAAAAAAAACGAAGGAGAAAGAGTTCAAACTTCACCCATAATCCCTGAGTAACTAAAATGCAGAAATTCCGCATGTCTTCTATGCTTACCAGATACTTAATAAGCTCAACAAAGTTGTCATAGAGGCTAGGCAGAGCACTCATATCCAGTTTATCTATCAGATCATCTTGTTGTATATGATGATCGACCTCTGAGAAAATCTCATTTATGACACTGGAAGTAGTTAACACAGGTCAACAAGAAGCCAAATTAGAATAGGTACTCTCTCCGTCCTCTAATGTTGGTCCCTTTTGGGAGTTCCAACTTTTTAAGGGGACATGCATTTTGGGACATCCAAGAAACAGAACTGATTAATATTTTTTGGGGCTCGTGCATTTAAGCGGGTCAATGACTACTATAATTTTGCGGAGCATTTGTCCAAAAAAAAAAATCCACCAATAAACAAAACTGATTAGTTTTGATCCAATTAATGCACGGCTTCTGAAAAATAGACAACAGTATGGAATTGAAGGACATCAGTATTTATATACTGTGTGGGTGGGTGGAGAGAGAGAGAGAGAGAGAGAGAGAGAGAGAGCAGTATGCTTTGAACGAATGTGATAGACAGCAATTAACTTACATTTGTTCACGTTCCCCTAAAACTAAATATTTCATAATGTTTTTACATGACGCATAGCACTCCCGGACAGCACAGACCATGTAACTGTCTGCTTGCAATCTCTTTTTGAGCTCCCGATCTCTCCCATTGCTATCTTTGGCCATATCCAATGCTATAGGAAGCTGCACAGCACAAAAGGGAGGATGTAAACAACAATAACAGATGAAAGTAGCTAAGGAGATAAAAACCTCATTCAAGGGAAGAAGGAAATTCAAGGTACATAAACCTTGCTAGCAAGTAAAAATGGAGGCCACTGAATGAGTTCCAGGTCGCGATCAGCCCAATATGGAAGAAGCAATAGGTCCTTCTCTCTGCAAAGACAATAGCATAAGCACCGCAGGATAGGACCCAGAAAACTTACAAAAGTAAGAATACTGGAAAGAAGAGGAAAGGTGATAAACTAGATACTATCAAAGGGAAAGATATTAAATGTTGCAATCGCCATGATACCTATCATTTATAAGATCCTCATCTCTGAAGCTAGTTATTATTTTGTTCCACAATTGAGCAAATCTGGCTGCCTCCTTTCCTTTGTTCGACGGGGGGATCTGAATAAACAGACAATTTCTGAAAATTCATAAAACACCAAAAACAAATACTAAAAATAAAAAGTAACCAAACCTTTTCAAATTTCCGGGATAGTGTAGCTTTCAATCCCTTCTTAGGTTGCTCACTCTTTTCTGGTGGAATCAGCCGGGCATTGAAAGCACCTGGCAATGATTCAAATCGGGACCTCAGCATCCATAATGTCCGAATCTGAAAGCAAAACAGAAAAGGTGAGTCATAATTTCAAGAACCTAAATCTAGAAATAAATTGCAGGGCATATCTTAAAGAAAATTACTTTTTCTTCCATGAGGTTGTCGAAGAACCTTACATAAGCCATAAAATACACCTTTTCAAAAAATGTGAAATTAATTTTCACTAGTTGAGACTGGTGAAACTAATCCATGCCCGTGTACATATTAACTAATCCATTAAACCACGTTCAACGAATGAGAATAAAACAAAATTCGAGTAGAACAACAAAACTGTGCAGCAAAACAAATAACTTATACAACCTAAAGTTAGAAAATAAGAAGTTCCACCAACCTCCCCTAGACGGCGAAATGCACCATATAAACCACCAAATATTGTGGAGAAAATAGCATACCAAATCTGTGTATCCATGAAATAGACCTGCAGTATTCATTGCTTTAGTCTTTAGACATCAAGAACAAAATGAGCTTAGAGAAACAGAACGCAACAGATACAGCACCAAATGGAAAGGAACTTACGAGAACAATAGGTGCCCAGAGTGCAATCACCACACCAATATTGCTATTGGCTGCAAACAGCAAATGATAACATAAAAAACCATCTCCATGCTTGTACATTTACACTATGCATTTGTGGAATAAGTAACATTCATTTATTTGTTACCATGAGGGAAGAACTCGTGCCATTGATAAGTACTTATGTGAACTCGCATAATTTCCTTGGTAGGCTCCACAAGAGGTCTTATCTGTAATTACAGAAACAAATGAGACAAATGCCTGTGGGAGCTGGGGAGACAATGCGTAATCTCTAGTCTCTATGATAAGATAAATTGTCATCAGCTAGGATATGGGAATTTTGATTTCTTAAAAAATCATAAGACAATGCCAGCGGGGCAAAAAGATCAGAGTGACTACCTTACACCCATATTGCCCTTCTTGCACTGACACGATTATGAGAAGTGCTTGGTTACATAATTCAAATTCAGTGATTATAATACTGTTGCAAAAGGGTTACCAACGGTGGTAGACAAAAGGAGCAAAAATTTTCATGAAAGATCTTCTCAGATTACTGCCAGAAGCCTACCTACCCATTTTTGAATGAACCAAGGATTCCCCTTGTACAAGAATAAACGCTAGTGGTCATAGCAAATAGAAGATGAAAGAGAGAAACACCTCTATATAGTAACTGAACGCCAACTTCGCCACAATGAGGAGAACCCAAAAAATAGTGTACCTGAAAGTTGAAACAGTTATAACTACTCAATTACAACAGCAAATATCTGATTCATGACATCCCAGCTTGACAATACAACATTGTCTTCATACTTGAAAAGAGAAAATGTGCTCTCATGCATTCCCCTCCCAACATAGAGCCGCGGCTGCAAGACATCAAAAGATATCAGAAAGAATGCCGTAACACAAACGGAACATAGAAACAGATAAATTAAAAGGATGCAGCATCAGACACTACAGCTGTGAAAGCAATAACTTTTGGAATTAAAAACTAGAGAAGACAGCAATTGATACTTTCTTGTCTCTTTTCGTTAGTTCGTTTCTCCACTTTTGGCTGTCCCAAAAAGAATGTCCACTTTCAAAAGTCAATAAACAAAATTATCACAGTACAGTCTTGCCCTTCCCTTTTGAAATCGTTTAAGGACTCAAAAGGACAGAGAGGGATATAGAAAAGTTGAGGGTGTACTCTAGGAAAGTCAAAAGTCTACAAAGTGCAATCATTTTGTCTCCAGAATAAGTTGAATTCCTCAAAATGGACTAACAAAGAGGGACAGAAAGACTATCAGACAAGGTCGAAAAGTCCCTACATACCTGAGACCACCACATAATGAGCCTCAGAACCTTATTGTCCGATCTTTCCAGGTACCGACGAATGAACGGAAACAAGAACAACACTGCAGAAAGCATATTCGGGGACAGATACAGTAGAATTGCCACAATGAAGAAAGAAGGTGAACTTGGACTGTTGCCAAACCAACTCCTAATTGTCTCTGAAAAGCCAGAGGGATTTTTCCAACTATACGCATAAGCTATTGGTAAAACTATCGCCCAAACTGCAGCAGAAACAGCCTTCAAAATGTATCTTAGCTTGACATGCAATGACATGCTGTGTCTGGCTTTCCAGCTCATAGTTATGTCAAGGACAGCTGCAAGTACAAAGAACAAAAAAAAAATCACTAACTTTCACCAACAAAATTTGCTTCAGTATTGCTGAAAGCACTTGTGCATTACTGATGCTCCCGATTTTGAATCGAGGAAGCAAGGTAATAAGCACATAAAGTGAATCGGGTCTCTGGACCTGCGCTCCCGATGCCTTTCGGCTTTGATCGGGAGCATGCTTTCACAACATAACTGTTAGAGCATCCAACTCAAAACCAATAGGCAATGAGTGGAGAGGCCGCCTGGGCTCGTATACACTCACCCGCACATGTGACCCCGACACACACGTGGAGAGATACAGATCGATAACATAGGGATCACATTAAATAACGAAACAATATGCACTTAAGCACAAACAACAGGGCAACCAATTAACAGTCTTATCCAAAAGCATAGCTTTGATACCATGATACTTGAGAGAAAGTGCTTAAGGCGTTAATTAACCCTAATGCACATATTATCGATTCATATATATTGTGAATACAAAATATAGAAGACTTAAATACCCTTACTCACTAATACATATACCATATATCTCCAAACAATAACGTCCCTTGAGCTCCTCGACTTTTGGAGGCATAGGGAGGTCACATTTTCAAGTACAAAACTTTTATAGAGCAGCCACTTTGTACATATATTGCCAAAGATTAAGTCTGTCTCTAGTCCTCCCCCGCCCGTACCCCATCAACTGGGGATTACATGGGTACTATGTTATAGCAGTTTGCAGAGGCCTCCATGTCCATGATACCTTAGGGTCTGCTTGCATTACAGCGAAAGAAAATGAAAGTAAAACTTTTTCTTTCTTCTTATATATGGTTCCTTTTTGAGAGGAAAAGAAACAAAATTAAAAAAATCATGTAGAAAGTACTTTTCCTCAAAATTCCTTGATTTTTTTCTCACCACTTTCTCTTTCTTTCTTTCTTTGCTAGTCATCGTTTTTGTTTTCTTTCATCTTTCTCTTTGTAGTCCAACAAAGTAAAGTTATTTTTCTTCTAATTCTCTTTTTGTTCCCTTTCATTATCTTTGCAAACCCAAACATAGGAAAATAACCGACTTTCTCAATTTCTTTCTTAATAAAGTTCCCTTTTGTCTTTCTTCCCACAAATGCCAAACACACCCTTATTTTACCTCGAGTAAAGTATGAATGATAAGGGCTGGGAATGTGAAGCATGAAGCTAAGCAAAGGTAATCCACCTATATTGTTGTATGAGTATTAGACCATTGGAGGTATTACCTTTTACCTTATATTTTCTGACCATCAGGCACTTAGATCTCCACTCTCAAAAGACGCTTAGTGCTCGACATGCTAAGTGGGTAGACTTTCTCGAGGAGCACACTTTCATTCTTACATATCATGTTGGTGTTGAAATAAAACCTGTGAATGCCTTTAGCCCATGTGGAGGGATTTGAGAGGTTAAATAGTTAGTATTCGGCTTGTCCATATTTCAGTGTTATTCATCAAGATCTTCTATACGGTCACTGTCACGAACATGTGGTTTTATTGGTAGAAGATAGATTTTATTTCCCTTTGTTCAAGAGGGATGTCGCCAGGATTGTGTCATAGTGTTGTTCATATAATCTATATAAGGATGAGAAGAGTAATATTGGTCTCTACACTAGTACACTCCTTTATCCGTTCCTCACATGCCTTGGAGAGACCTTAGCATTGACTTTGTATTTGGATTGCCTACGATGGCTAGAGGTCATGATTCTATTTTTGCAATGTCCTTTAGGTTCTCAAATATGGCTCACTTCATTCCTTGTAGTAAATCTTTTATGTCCTCTCACGTAACTAATTTTTCTTTAACAAACTGGTTAAGGCTTCACCTATTACCTACCTCTCTTGTGCTCGTTGCCCAAGCTAATCATGTGTTCTTACCTCTATTAAACAACATAGCGGTAAGATTGCATGATTAGTGGGTGATGAATCGTAGCTTGGGTGATTAGCTTGTAAAATGTATGGTTGCTCAGAAATTCGCTAATAACAATTGAGTCACTAAGTCTACAGGTAAGAACCCATTTGAGATGGTCCATGTTTGCCCCTATCAACCCGTTAATCTTCACCTTTTACCACCTGAAATTCGCTCTTCTGAGTCTGATAAACTCATTCACAGTCTACATGTTGATACTAGGAGTAAAATTACCCAAAAAATTCCTTGAAGAAATTACAAGCCCGAGAAACACATTATACTTAGAGTTGGACCTAATGCATATTTTATTGATTTGCCATCTGATCTTATACGAGTATTAGGCTTGTCTTGTTTCCTAAATAAGGCACATTTGAGGCTCCTCTAGTCCATGCATGTGTTCCTAGGGCTGTAAACAAGCCGAATCAAGCCGAGCTTTAAAATATTCGGGTTCGTTCATTAAGTTTTTAAACGAACTCGAGCCGATCTCGAACTCAATGAAAATTTGATGAGCCGAGTTCGAGCCGAGCTTGCCGAGGTTTGAGTCGAACTCAAACTTGTTCACGAGTCTTAGCGAGTAAAAAATTTTACATATTTATGCTCTCATACAAGTCTAGAACTACAAATAAATTTTTTATTTTGTACGTAAAGAAGCCTATCCATACATAAAATTATAGAAACATATTAAAATTTAAGTTTATACAAACATTTATAAGTTTATACATGTACAAGTTATAAAAACTTTCATTATGAATATGTGAAAGTTATACATATTCAAGGTTATATATGAAATTCTTATGGGATATACGTATATATTCTAAGTTTGCGAGCCTAATCGAGCCGAATATTGTCAAGTTCAAGTTCGGCTCGTTTATTAAACGAGCCTAAAATTGAGGTTCAGGTTCAGTTCGTTTAGTAACCGAATCGAACTCGAACGAGCCTTTACCGAGTCAAGCCTCGAATAGTTAACGAACGGCTCAGTTCATTTACAGCCCTGGTTCCTACAAGGAGTGTTCTTACATCATCATTTCTTCTGGCACTACACATTTTGCCGTACATAGACCAAATGAAGGACATGCTTGACGATGAGATTATATGATCGTGCCATGGTGGCTTCCAGAGGTATCTCATCAAGTGAGAAAATCGCCCAGTAGTTGATGCTCCTTGGTTCACGATGAGGAGTTACATCTCTTGCCCTAGATATCATACAGCATAACAGAAGGACCACAGAGGTCAACTCAAAGGAGGTGAGTTCTTTTTCAGTTGGGGAGATAGGGATCACGAGGCCCTATATCACCTGCACCTGAGGACGAAGGGATTGATATTTTTTTTGTCTATGATTTATTTTATTTTAGGAATCTAATGAGTTATTAGGAATATATCATTTATTTCTATTTTGGAAACTTTGTTGTTAGCCTATAAATACTAGGCTTATAATCTTCATTAGGTACTTTTGATATTCAAATTGAGTTAAGAATTGGGGTTTTCTCTTATTTCACTTCTTTCTTTGCTCTTGTGGATCTAATCACGCCGGCCTTCCGGCGGCAGCAGGATGAGAGTGTGATAATCGAAGTTATCAGAAAAGAAGCAAATAGCTAATTAAGCAAAATTTACCTTGTGCAAGTTTTAATACAGCAGCGGTTATAAAGATGCTCAATACTTTCTTGAACATGTCACCAGAAAATATAGAACTTAGTTTCCCTGATCCATGCCAAGCAATGATGATCATCGCCTAGAGAGGAAAATTCATGTCAACAAGATGTGATAATGGTTATCAAGACATGAGAAACAACCGTTCAGGAGACAACAACAACAAAAAAAAAAAAAAAAAAGAAGAACAAATACCTGTAAACACAAGATAAAAAAGATCCACATCCTATCGAAACTCCTAAATATATGCCAAAACGTGCATATCTCAACGAAATTAAATTTGCCAATCCATCGATCCCCGGTTGCTGGTTTGGTCTCCTGAACATGAAAATCAGTGTGAGAGAGATAGTGACATTAAACTTGAGTCAGTAACCAAATCCTGCTTTAAGAGATCCATCGTGCAACATAAATCGCTATGTCTGATGGACTTTATGAGGCCCCAGGTTTGACTAGGAAATATGGAATTTGTTGATGGACAGTAACAAACTGCAAGCTTTGAGCTTTCGAGTTCCTAAAGTTAGCAAGTCTAAAAGAGAAGGAATTAATAGGTACAAACTGCCGCTAGTTTTTTGTTATGGAATCTCAATTTTTTCCTTCAAACATGCATCTTGTTTCATGTGTCTATAAGCAATGGAAATGTTTGTCCCCTAATAGTCCAATGCATGTGGGGGTTCTAAACTAAAAGAGAAACAACTACAAGATATCGTTTAGAAGACTAATGGTCAGACCATTGAAGAGAGTTCTATGGATATCAAATCAATCAATCCATGAGGAAGTGCCCTCAAATCTCCCAAATACGTTAATTTGGCAAAAAAATTGAATGTAACAGCTTACAGATTTGCACACAATTGTTTATATAAAAGAAGTAAAAGTCAAACATCTGTAAAAAAAAAAATAGCGAATGAACTCTAGAGTAGTTATGTACGAGGACCCACATATTATATACCTCAGTCTTATTACCGTCATGCTGTTCGATAGGCACACGAAAGAAATCAGAATCAGCACGCATCGGCCACCCCAGCCGAAAACAATCAACTGACCTACAATTATTATTAGATTCATTTACACTTGAAGGGAAAGAATGCATATTCACATAAATATTTACAAAGATAATCATGATACCAAAAGTATTCATTCAAATCATCATAATTCCTCCATTCAGAATGTTTCAACTTTCCTCCTTTGGACCTTTTACATTCCTGAGAAGCACGAAGTGCCAAAATGCTAAGATATAAACCAAAGAAATGAACTAATCAAACACCACATCAAGAACTTTCCCAAACTTTAGGAAAACAGCAGAGGAAACACCTTGGCTATTGTGTTGTAGATTGGAGTTACCACTTTCCGTAAGTAAGCCTCCTCTTCACCACCATATGCAGGCTTAATGTGCTCACCTGTCATGGGACTTACACTCCCGGCCAGCATACCATATAGTTCAAATGCCATCTACACAAAACCAAAAGGGCAATATTTATATTCAAAATCTGTGCACCTTTTTTCACTTGGATCCCTATGCGTTGGATCCTTTATTTACATCTCCACACTTCGGGATTGCATGTTTGGGGACTGTTAGAGCTTGTCCCACATTGGTTCATTATTAGCTTCAACATTAGTACATAAGCCTGTATGGTCTCTCTACTCATTTATATTTCATTTTGTGTTGGATGCTTGTACAGTAAACAAAAAAGGCATCTAATAGTTACAAAAAAAACATGAGAAAGATTTGTATAAGAACTTCAGAATAATAGTGCTTTTCCGAAGGAGAGGTTCAAGGTAACATGTGAATTGTTTGGCTGTCTAGCTTGAAAAATTGATGTACCTAACTTCAGATAATAGGTCTATATGTAAGCATGATGTATGGTTCGAAACACCCTCATACTTATTCCAAATGCCCTCATACTTACCGCAAACGCACATCAAAATCTGAAAAAGAGTTTTCAAAGATGCATAATAACTACCTTTTACCTACAATGCACTACAGAAATTGCTGACACTTTTCACTTCTTATCATCAACTATCTTCAGAACATTTGTTAGCTATATCATACTTACAACTTAACGAAAACAGTACATTAAGTGCCTGACAGAATGATACTAACCCTACTGCAAATCTGCTCTCAACTTTTATATCTCTAATTGTCTGTTTAGGATTCAACTAAAAAGTAAAAAGACCCAACTCTGATAGATCAAATCAGATCAAGGCCATTGAATAAAAACACCTTGATATTTAAGAGGTAGGGGAGTAGCTATTCCAGATCTTGTATAACTTCACCATCAACTGTATATAATTAGCATCATGACATGAAATCGAACAACGCACTCTCTCTGTGTGTGTACGTCTGTAGATGGAACTGTACAACATGCTCGAATCCCCCCAAAATTGAACTTTTGGCTAAACCCTTGGCTGGGGTGATTTCATTTCCATATGAATAAGTCAAGCTTTCCAGAAGGTTCAGTTGAATAATGAGTGACAAAATGTCAGAAAAATAAAATAAAGAAAGCCTACAAAAAGAAAAAGGCAATGATATACACAAGTTTGTCGTACAAAAAAGGAAAGAGCAGCATCTTAGTGCTTACATGATGATAAATATAGCATAGGCATTCTGGCATAAATCTCAAGTTAGCGGCTTCCCCCCATATGAGAAGATATAGTCCCATGTACAAGAGTTTCCGTTGCTGCACTTCTTGTTGAATACTTGGCAACCTGCAAGTGCAGAATAACTGGATCTCAAACCAACTACAAATTGAAGGAGTTATTCAGACTCCGTTTCTTTCTGCAAAAATGTTCAAAATCTTCTTCACTTTGTTCACTTCAAATTTCTAAAAACAATTTCAAAAAGATTTTTTCCCCATCTCCCATCTCTCCAATCATTAATCACATTGCTCTCCCTACTCATACCCCTTTTTCCAATCATTATTCTTATTTCTCTTTCTATCTCTCTCCAATTATTACACTTCTCTCTAATTATTACTTTTTTCAAAAACCCATCCAAACACTATCTCAAAAATATTCTCAAAATATTCTTCTCAAAATTCTCAACCAAACAAAGTGCTTATTTTTCAGTGTTTGGTAGGCCAAACCCTTAAAATCCAGACTTCGTCCACACCTTCATAGATCCCGATCGAATTTCAACGATCCGAACCGTCCAATGTGTTTAAAAAGTGTTTTTAAGGGTCCCCACAAGTAACCAGCAAAAAACAAATACCGGGAAGGGCTTGATCCGAGCAATTTTTCATAAAAACTGTATATGTTCGTTTTCAAGCAATGCTGAAAATGACTTGCATTTAAAATTCCTGCAAGTCATTTTCCTGTCAATGCTCGAGAAAAGTGAGAACAGGATTTTGACGTTGGAACGATGTACTGCAGGGAATGGAGTGGATTAAGGGGATCGGAATCTAGGGTTGTTCATCCCCAACCTGTGGTTGCATATACCACACAAGAATTCATGAGTACGTATTCATAATACGTACATGTGTGTATATGTATAGCGAGCTGATTGAGTGTGTTGGCACTTGTCAGTATTTCCATGAGATTGAAGTGTCGGTGGTTTGGTAATTTCTGGAATTTAACAATTGTTCGAACTTTGGTTTGCAAAATATTTTCCCTAGTCCCAAACCAAACACTGGAAGATAGGAGATAAGATGTATTTTCTGCAAAAGCATTTTACATAGAACAGAACCTAAGTTAAAAAAAAAAAAAAAAAGTCAAATATTTGATTATTCAGGAAGAAAGCACGAAGATATATCAAATATGGAGAATAAACACTACCACTCATACGAGGAATATAATCCTCCCCGCAGATCTAAATGATAAGAAATGGAGTAAGAAAGAAAAATATCCACTCACCAAAGACTTCTTTTGCGGCCCAAATATTTGCACCACTTACTGTAGTTTTTGAAAAGCTTCTTCATAACTTCTGTAAGCGCGTTGTCATCCAACTAAACCCAAATGACATGTATGTTAGAATAACTACGTGTCTTTTTTGAAGTGATATTTTGAGCCAATGGTATTTCAGTGCATAATACCCTAGGTTGCTGATCAGGCTTTGGAAATTGCCGAATGTGCACATTTGCCAGCAACAATATTAAGTGCTCCCTTTGATTTGCCACATTATCCTTCTGCACATGAATAGCTAGTGAAACAATACCCATTTATTACACATAGGCAAAGAAATTATCGAAAGCAACAAGTCTGCCACCTGAAATCCAAACATAGCCTGAAGCCAGTCTAGAATGTCTTCATCTGTTTTCTTCTTGTGGTCCTTGGGCCATGGAAGACCCCTGATGTTACGAAGAGCAGAAACAGAAGCTTGAATCTGCAAATTGAAAACACTGTAATAAAAAATGAAGCTCAAAAAGATCTAGAACACCACACCAGTTATTCAGAATCCAACCTCAGGATACTTCATAATTGCTTGATTCTTGCTGTCTGGATCGAGAGGAAGTATGTTGTAAGGTACTAATATCTGTGTCTTTTCTGCTACCTTGTTGTGAGCTTCCAAAATCTGGATACACATGTATGTCCATCAATTCGACAATGAGAAAAAGGTATATACATAATAACACTAAATATGCAAGAAGACTGCCAGAAGCAAATCAAGTTCAAAAAGAAGAGGGTTTGTTTTCAACAGATGAATTGCAAAATTTTACAGATCTGACGTTACTCAAAAGTCACCAATAAAAACTGTCAGTTTCACCTCCTCAGCAACTTCAACAGATTCATGCAGATTAACTGCCTTCAGAACCTCAAAGAGAACAGCAGCAGTTTGATATGCCTTCGTAAGCCGAGCACTGTATCATGGGGACAATTACGTTTTCTATTAAAATAAAGCATAATGCAAAAATGGTCACATCTCCAAGCAGATAATTAGATGGTCCCCTGATAATTTACCGATCTTCTTTATCAGCAGCATTTTGTAAAGCCTGGATATATTTCCTGTAGTAGTGCTGATAAAAACTTTGCATCTCACGAGCATCACTTTTTTTCCGTCCTTCTAATGTTGTTTCATTTTCCTGAAACGAGGGTCAATCATCTTCACTGTAAAATTCTAAATGGAGATCCAAGAGGACAAAGGAAAATTTTGTGTGGGTGGGTGGGTGGGTGGGGGTAATAGCGAGAGAAAAAAATTCCGTTCCCTTCTCCATCAAGATGGTCAAAATGTTTCAATTGCCTTGGTAACTCATGGAAACATAAGTGAAAAACAGCAAGTCCAGTGTTTTTCACCACAAAGCACATAATACTACAAAACATCCCAAACAAAGCCGTTTCAACACCTCTCAGGAATATGGAAAGACCGAAAGAGAGCTTTTATATGTGTCTCCTTTTGCTGAAAGAAAAGATTAAGACAAGTTGATCCTAACAAAGAAATAATAAACATGTTATGTGCAGGGATTCTCTTGTTATCATCAGTTACGACATACAAAATCTTGTTTTCGAGCACATGATGTAATTGTAGAATTTGCTTAATTAAAAAAAAATGGCAGTAAATACATGTTTGGCGATCCACATTGAGAACTAACAGATAGAATAGCCTATGTATAGGGAAATATTTACATGGTTGTTAGTTCGTTTAACTGGATTACAGGTGCCTTTGAAAAACATATTTATTGTCGTGTTTAAGTGGTCCTTTAGGCATGTTTTCCTTTTTGAACTAGCCTGTAATGTCACTAGTGATTTCACCTTAGTTTTCGTCTTCCATACAATTTGGACACCATAAGTAACCATCACGGGAACTCATCCAAAAGGGAAAGCCAAACAATGTCATCCAAGTTCACCGCTCCTACTGATAAACCCCCACATACTTCCAATGTGGACCCAGCCAAGTTGCCCAGGATTGTCACACAGATTCACCATCCTACCTTTCAGGAGTATATGGTATTAGCTTCAGATTCAAAGTGAATCTATGCACAACAACCCAATACTAGAGAAATTTTCTGTTCATATGATACATGCAATGAATTTGGAGTTCCTCCAAAACTGAATAAACCTGCTGAATCAATTTAATGAAAAGAATTCCACTGCCAGGCAACCAAATAGAACATAAAGGTTTCACTGTGAGGATAAAATTCAACGAGTAGTTAAAAGTTTTTATGTATATTTAAGCCAGGGTTTTTAAGGCTGGAGATCATGTTTGGGATTGAAAACAGCATCCAAGAATATTAACCTGCCTACTTAGCAATAACGAGAGATCCATGATTCCGGCTCATGATTCTTAGAAATAATCCTCAAGGTTAGGGTACATAATGACATACTAAACTTAAAATGTTTTGCAAATCCAACTCTCTTCTATTTCATTTGTATCTTTGCGCAATAAGCCTTCTAATCCTACCAAGTTTATTATTCATGATTCACGAAAAGAAGTTCAGAACCTTTTGAGCAATTAGAATATCATAAACCTAATAAAGCCCGTATATATGACCCAGTAGCTGTAGACACCAAATTTGATTACACTAATTACCAAGCCCGTTCCCAGATGTATCCCCGATAATGATATAGAAAACAACGCTCAAACAAGTTCTCGAATTGGTCATCAGTTTCAAGGATTCGTGTTACGCTTGACATAAAGAGTAGAGAGGCAAGCGGAGTTATCAATTCTTAAACTTTTACTTCACCCATCCATAGGACACCCACAATAAGGAATCATGCTTTTTGAAAGAAATTACTTTAAAGGAGCATGCATGCCCAGAATATAATTTTTTTGGGAGAAATTTTTTAAAACAATTAGCTTACGCCATGCCAAAAGGTTTTGAAAATGTTTGTAACTCAAAACTAGAGCAGGATTAGGCACTGGTCGGATCAAAGAAACCCAAAGGAATCAACTGGGAAGCCCAGGACCTGCCTCGCAATCTCAAACCATGCAGCCACACACTCGCAAAGTTGTTTGAATCAATATTGCATCCGCAAGGTCTGACTTTTGGACCACGCGGCTGCAAGGTCAAACCTTGTTTCTGCAAGTCGAACCTGAATAAAACAATTTTTCTGCTCCCTGCCCATTATTAGGCATATTAATACCCGTTCTATGATTTTGGAGGGAAATTCAATACTAGGAGGCTCTCCCTTGCCCATATGTACAAGGGGGAACCTCTCAGCACAGTCAGGACAGCAAAAGTGGCATTCCCATGGGAATAGGATCCTTTAAAAATCATTAAAGAGCCGCTACTCTCACTCTTTAAACTAGCCAATCACCATAGACCCTCACTCTGAAACCAAACACCCACACTCCAAAAAGTCACTGCTGAATCACCAGTGCTAGCCTAAGCACTCAGCTTTCATCTGAATTCCTGAAGTTACAATCAAAGATAAACTTCCCAAAGCAATCTAAAGCTCTAATAAGTTTTGCCGTTTGAGGAGAAAGGATGGGTTGCACCAAGAGAACTTGATTTCTCACCGTTCTTGAATATTTTGGGTAATGTTCTTTTCATCATGTAGCTCTTATAAGGCTTCAGTTTAAAAGCATCATGCAATTTTTTGATGTAATTACAACACCCATCTTTTGATGATTTCCCCATTCTCTATTCGAAACATTTTTTGAAATCTTGTTTAAAATACCATAACTGATGACCAGGGCTAACCATTTGGTTAGGCAAGACAGGGTGCTAACACCTTTTCCTACCCCGTAACTTAGCTTCTGAGCCTATCTAATCTTCAGTTATGATGGACTAGTAGCCTTGAAAAAGTAGTATACGCTCCACTCATTTCCAACTGATTTTGAGTTGAATGGTTTAACATGGTATCAAAATTAGGCTTTCAGAGGCTTTTGGACAAGACAATGTTGATTGATTGCCCCTCTACTTTTGCCTTAAGGGAACCTTGTTTCATTATGATCCCTATATTATGGATCCTTTGTTCACTTATCCACGCGCCAGTCAAGGTCGAATGTGCAGGGAGTGTTAGAAAAATGATTTGTTGAGACAGAAATAAAGATACCAAATTCCTACCAAGATAACTGGTAATTCCAACCAATAAGAATCCTAATGAAACTAAAAAAAGGAGCCTATCTCACATTGGTTAATTCTAGGGCTGTAATCGAGCCGAGCAGAGCCGAGTTTTGAGATGCTCAGATCGGCTTGTTAGAAACATGGTTGACTCGAGCTGCTGAAAATGAGCTCGGCTCGCAAAATATTTGTTTGGCATGGACTCGAAAGCCACGTGGGTGCTCAAGTGCAGATGGAGAATAGGTTGTGCTTTACATATATAAGATTCCATCTCAAGAAGTTTTGAGAAACTATCGATGTGGGACTGACTCAAGAAAGGGGTGGGAACTCTCCTTCATATTTACTTGTGAGTTCACAAGTCCCACATCGCCAAACTTGTCGTTCAGCAACCATTCCTTCTCCTATAGAGATACCACTACTCCATGTGCCATCTTTCCCCAAGCGTGTATGCCTCTTAACGCTGCCACTTGGCAGTTGGATACATAAATATGTATGCTGTATGTAAATGTGCTCTAGCTCACGAGCTCATCCAAGCCGAGCAATTAGTAGCTCGAGCTCAGGCTTGTTTATTTAACGAGCCAAGAAATCTAGCTTGAGCTCTTTCATTTAGCAACCGAGTCAAGCTTGAACGCTCGCGAGCGGCTCGGCTAAATGAGGCCCAGTTAATTATCACCTCCAAAACTACAATAGGAGCCTGGGCGGCCTCTCTACTCATTACCAATTGTTTTGACCTGGATGCTTTAACAGTAGACATACAAACAGGTGTCTCAGTGATACAAACAAAGAAAAGACGATTCTATTTCTGGTAAGGACAGGGACTCTAGTGTCACTAGGAGGTGGAGCGTAGGGAGGCTTGAATCGCTGCTTAGGTAGGTTGGTGGAGCACCTTCAATCATAGGTGAGTGGAGGCCTCTCAACCAGTAATTAAGATATGACCTGAACTGGAGCTAGGGTAGATAAGTAGGTGAAAGATGGTACCATGCTCCCAGAATAGATGAGTTAGGTACCATGACTCACTGAGTTATGGGATGGGAATCCTAACCATGAGTTCAACAAGTGGCCTGGTCATCAGAATTCTATGATTCAGACCAGAAGGTTGGTCTAGGATAAAGTAAAGGCTGATGTGCTCAAATTGATACCTTATCTGGATCATTCGTCTGCCAAGGTGACTAGGACAAAGATGTGAGAAAGCTGAGTTACAAGCCGCAGATTGCAAACCATGCCATTTAGAATATTAGACTTGGGAGGGAGGAATAATCACTTTGTTCACATTTTCAAAAAAAAATCCAAAAAAATTCTTTCCCCATCTCTCATCTCTCTAATCATTAATCATATTTCTCTCTCTACTCATGCCTCTCTATCCAATCATTATTCTCATTCTCTCTCTCTCTCTCTCTCTCTCTCTCTCTCTCTCTCTCTCTCTCTCTCTCTCATTATTACACCTCTCTCTAATTATTACTTTTTCCAAAAACCCATCCAAACACTATCTCAAAAATATTTATTCTTCTCAAAACTCTCAACCAAACACAGTGAATGAGATTCGATGCATGCGTTTTCATAAGAATTTCCCAACTATTATAATAAGGGCTCGACCCACAAACCCTACTATGTAATAACCCGGGCCTGACAAGAGATATATAAATTACGGCCCATCATGATGCAAGCTCCATAATATGAATCGGATATGACGGACCCAGAAGCGGAATTGATGAGGCGGTTGCCCCTACTATTATCACTTGTGAGAGAACCATCCGATCCCTATTTCAACTTACTTGACTAGAGTCCTTGTCAAGTAAGTTGAAGTTATCAAACTACTGTTAACTCTTGAAACCTATTAAAGAAATATACATATCAAACTGTTAACTCTTGAAACCTTAAAAAAATACCAATGTATGTGTGCTGTACAAAATTCGAATTTGATTCTTTTCGCCATAGTAAATAGCCTTGCACCCAGTTGATTGAAGGGTTTTGGATCTTAAAAGGCTCAAATGCTTTGAAATTTGAAATTAGTCTTTTCAATGTGGTAATATGGTTGGAAAGAAAGGCAAGAATGTGCAAAGGTAAGCATAAGATTTTTGAAGTTAGTGGGATAATATTTGTTATTTGACTTCTTATTGGGAATCGGTCTCTCTGCTTCAAGGGATTTTCTCTATAAGGATCTGTTGTGTTCCTTTCGTTTCTCTTCACAACCGATTGAACTATTATATGTTGATGGTAAAAGAAATAGCTCTGGTCAGACTCATTGGAGACAACAGAGTCTCAATAATCAAACCCCAAACATAAGCACACTGAGACTCTGCAGTAATCAAACCATTAACATAACCATACAGAGACGGCACTGAAGAGGTAGTGACATAACCATAAGAAAATGAACATCTTCATAAATAGCAATCATTTACAGAGACATTAAAAGAAGTCATTATCTACTCTATGTTTCTGCAATATAGTTCTGTACTTCTGTGATAGCCATGACGTACTAGCACTGGAGAATAATATTCACTTATTTGAACCATTCAGATGTTCATAAATAAGCTCGTGAAAAACATGCGACGGGTTAATTTAGATTTCTAGCATAGTAAAATCGCCTATGATTATACCTATTGATGTAATAAGCACATTAGTTATAAGTTAAAACACAACATACCTTTTCTAGGCGTTGCAGAAGGGCAGTTTTGAATTGCCGAACTCCACGTCCACTTGATGTTGGATCTAGTCTGTGAGCTTTCTCAAAGGCATAGAACCGACCTGATCCCAACAAATATGCACAAGGTTTATGGTGGATTCAAGTTCAAAAGAAGGTTGCATTTTTTCAAAACAGCAAGAAGAGAATAACATCTCTCTTGACAAGATTTACTATCTTTGGTTCATTTTTTGAATGGATTTATATTTGGTCCATAACGGGCTAACGGCATGGGGGAGTGAAGAAGGTAATAAAGCTCAGCAGACAAAGCCCAAAGCCATTTATCTCAAAGTAGAATACAGAAACCAACCAAACTGTATAAGCAAAAAGGAATAAATATAAAGAAAGAAAAGAATCTTTATGAGTGCTCTCATTTGAGCTCAACGAAGGTTGACTAAAACATGGGGCCGTGATACAATCATGCAATGCAACCTAAAAATTAATTGAGTATTTGCTTGTTCCATGGGATTGAAAACCAAAAAAACTACTCTCCTCTGCAAACTAATCTAATATTGATCAAGACGAATTGAATGGATGACCTTAACAAAAGGTAGAACATGAAAATAAGTAAATGCTCCATAACTGCAGTTATTATAGACTGTTGCGGAGCATGGAGTTACAGAATATCAAAGAGTAGACTTGTTATAGTATGTCAAAAGATATGATAGGAACTTAAGTAAAAAAATTTAAAGCCCGCATGGTACGAGATAAGCAATTAATTTTCCTTGTACCACAAAAATTTACATGCATCTTTTTCTGCATCTTTCTTCTTCTTCTCCCCCCCCCCCCCCCCCCCCCCCCCCCCCCCCGCGCGATCAGGACATGCTGCCTATTCAGAGGTCAACATCTCTTGCTGAGTGTGTAATTAGATTCACAAAGTTAGGGAGAGAAGCACACTTCCCTCCCTTGGTGTTGTAGTATTCTTTAATGGCTTGAAGCCCGGGGAAGCACAGTGAAACATTCTTCCATGTCTTCCATTCAACTCAGGCAACTTGGCTGATCGCAAGGTATAGAAGGGATGAAGATGAGCATATAGGTGTAGAACTCTTTCTTCAGATCATCAAACAATGTTGCTCCGACTCAAGACCCAGAATCAACTACAATGACACTGTCATTTTTGCTCTCAGATGAGAATGAACTCTCTTTCCTGGTCCCTAACTCCAGTAAGTCCAAGATGATCAAGAAAAAAGTTCTTCCTCAGGCAATATTATCAAACATAGCAGCTGGTTTCCCTTCCCTGCAACCCAACGAACAACAGAAATATAGCATATCGTGTCCAAAGATAGACTAGGATCTAAATGCAATATTACAATATTGACTCTTTTCCTGTAAAACAACGATGGCAACTCCCGGAGAGACAATGAGTTTAAAGTATCTTTTTCTGTAAATAACTTTAATATAGTCTTCCTGGGAGTTCCTATCCTTATTTGCGCACAAAAGGAGTTTGAAATTGTGACATTGTATTTAAATCCTAGCCTCTCTCTTGACATACTCTATGTTTGATGTTTGTTTTGTTGCAGAAAATGGCAACCAGCTGGTGCCTGTGATGATTGGGCATGAAGCATATTGCTGTTTTGATCAGCTTGGGCCTGCGTGAGATGTGGACAAGAAAAAAGAGTCGTTCTTGTCTAAGAGCACAAACGACATAGGGATTGTAGTTGGTTGTAAGACTCAAGTCAGAGCCACATCCTTCGAAGGCATTGAAAAAAGAGCTCTATCGCCTAACCGCTCATCTTCCTACCTTTGTGATGAGCTCGAGATCAACCAAGTTTTCCTAGTTTAACATTGGAGAATGTTTCTTTGCGCTTCCCTGAGCTGAGGACATTCACATCAAGACAATGGGATGGAACCGTCCTTCTCTCCCTGAGCTCAACTGGGAGTTGGTCCTCTCAACCAAAGAAAGAGTAGCCCACTGTCTGGTTTTCTGCGTGTGTGCTGTGAAGCCTCATGTAGGGACTCTTAAATTAAATGAGTCTAAAATATTGAGGAACTGAATAGTTTCGTGCATGAATTCAAACAGTATTTTCATAAGTAGACATAACTCAATAGATAACACGTGAAAATTAAGGACGATTGGGACTTACAAAGGTAAGCCACCCTGGGGTTGCTGGGCTCAACTTCATTAGCAACGCGGAGAATTGGTGCAATCTCAACAAGTGATGACGGTACCACCTCACTGTCCATCATAGTCTCTCCTAAATTACCGGCAGTCTGAGTCCGCAAAATCCGCCGCGGCGGCGGCGGCTGCGGCTGCTGATCAGACCCCCTTCCTATTGTAAGCCATGTCTTACCTCACACAAATACTTGAAATCCCTCTAATTTACCTGCAAACCCAATTCAAATTTCCCAGATCCCAATATCAGCAAGTAATTCTATTCTACTGAAAGCAATCGCACAACAAATTAAGCTTCCTTCTAATTCAACTATAAAACCAATCAAAATTCCAAGACACCAATAAACAATAACTTTAACCCAATATCAGCAAGTGATTATATTCTACTGAAAGCAGTCACACTCACACAATGATTTATCTCCCTTCTAATAAAAAAACAATAAGACCAATCAAGATTCCAATAAACAGTGACTTGAACTCCTTCAAATCAATTTACCTGTCAAACCAATCAATCTTCCGAGTTTCACATATCACTAAACGATTCTCTCATGGTGAAACCGTAAGCCCTCGCTTTGGTTCTTGAGAAAAACCATAAAACCCAATCTCAGCGCTTGAGACAACAGAGAAGATCAAACAAAAATTAGGGAATCTAGCAACAGATCAGGGGGTTTTAATTTACTCATCACCAATCAAGCCGAACGAATTGGGGATTCAAATCAATTCACAACTGGGACATGGAACTGGAGTAAAACCAATCTTAGACCACAGAGATGATACACAGCACAAGAAACCCATTCCTGTATCTATTGGCACAGAGAATACTTAAGTGGAGTAATCCGAGTAGAACGTTGCACATTAAACTTTTCCAATACAACAGGGTGAGTCATGGCTTGCTCATGAGGACAAAACCTTGAACTCTGTCTTCTTGTGATTGAGTGGAGGAGAGAGAGAGAGAGAGAGAGAGGTAGAGGCCAGAGAGAGAATGCTGTAGAGAGAGGAGAGAGAGAGTGCAGGAGTGCTGCCTTGAGAGAGACAGAGATGAAAGAAACTGAAACGAAGGAAAGAAAGCAACGCGGGCAAAGTTGACGGGGAGAGTATTAAAATTTACAAAATCACCACATTGGTTTCGCTTTTTTCTCGGTAATGAACCTCGGAGTTTAATGATGAATCTCTAGGTACTATACTGTACTAAAATACTCCTAATACTCCCTCCCCCAACAAAATCTACTCCTGCTGTGCTACATAGTATACTTTATTTATACATAGAAATTAAAAAACGTAATTTAAATCCAAAATGGTGGAAAATATGGAAGTCAGTCTGCCAAGCTAGAGAGAGACGGAATATGAGGATGGATAAATATAGTAATTTAATTAAGGAAGTGCGTGACACGAGGGGGGTTTCATTTTTTTAAAAGGTAAGTGCGACTGAATTTGACTCTTTTGTTCAATTAATAAGTAAAATGGAAGTTATTTATTGGACTGAGTTGGCACAAAATCATAGTAGCTAGAAGGTAAAAATCAAAGCCATTTGATAACATAGATGCCAAATTGACATCATGCCCAAACCACAAGGACAATTGCTGTAATTTTCCCTGTCTATTTCTCCATTCCTTTTGAAAAGAGGCAGCCTGGCAGGTATTCTGTCCAAAAATTATGATTTCTTAACTATTGGACCTAACGGGTTGCAATAGGGAATTTGAGGGATGAAATAGGTAGTTTTAATAGTTACAAAGTATGGATAGTTTCGGGGATAAAAATAAAATGGAAAATACTAACCATGTTAAAAGGGGGAGAATAACAAGTACTCCCTCCGCTTCAAATTTCTTGTCGCTTACATTATTTTTGGACGTTACAAATTATTAGTCCTATTTAAAAAGTAAAAACAAAATTGATTCAATCTTTTAAAATAACCTATTTACCAACAACAATTATTTCTCTCAAAAGTTGAAATATAAGGGTGTTGTTGAAAATTATTTAATTTATTTAATGTGAATGCATTAAATGAATGCAATTATTACATGTCTGCTTAAAAAGTTGAAATTCTCAAAAGTGACCAACAATTTGAAACGGAGGGAGTAGAAAGTGCATAGATAATAAATATCCAAGAAAATTATTTTTGTGCATTGATATTCGAATTAATTTGTCATTATATACAAAATATATTCCATCTATCCAAACAAAATTTAACTCTTATTGTTAATTAAGCTGCTTATTGCAAGTAACCTGAACAGGGCCAGAGGAGTTCATTTTGGAGGAATTGGCCGATCTATACGCAAGAGTAGAAAAAGGTCTATCCAACCCACTGCTAAAGACGTGAAAGAATTTTACTCGGGGGAGAGAACTTGGCCTCCTTTGGCTAAAAAAACCAAACTGATTTTTTTGTTTTTCTTTATTCCAATTTTTTTTTTGGAATTTGTTACGTCGATTTTTTGTGATTTTTTAACTTGTCCCAACGAGAGAAATCTAAAAAGTACAATATAAAATTATTGACCAAATTTAAAATTTTGTGAATAAAAAGAAAAAGCAATCCAAAAAACCTTTTGTTGAGAATTGAGTAAAAGGAAGAAGACTTGTTGAAGAAGACGAGGAAAAAGAAGTTAAAGGTAGAATTTGATACGCTTGGTTGTCAGGCAAACCAATAAAATCGTGAAAGGTCAACATAAGTGGAGAGGAGGGCCAAGAGGCTTTATCAATAATTAGGGGAACACATATGCAAGGTTGGTTCGGGTTCGGATCGAACTTATACTAAATGAATGAAATTTGTGTAAGCGCAAATCCGATCTTTTAATAATCAGGTTTTATTTAATATGTTCAAGTCCAATCTAATTAAAAAAATAATAATTTTTCAAGCTCGTCAAACAAGCTCATTTAATTTTATAAAGCTGACCACAAAAATAAATTAATCAAACATAATGATCACAAATTGGAATTCATAACCGTACTAACTATAGTTAAAATTCTAAGTTCTCAAAAAACTATTAAAGTAAATAGTTGTTAAAAAAAAAAGAGAAGATATGAAGAGCAAGAAGACAAAGATGAAACCTACTTTTCAATAAGAGGAGATATGCTATTTATTTTTATTTTTTAAAAAAAAAACTCTAAGCAATTAGGACTTATAGCGATAACAACACATATATACATCCTATTAAAACAAAAATATTAATATTTTAATTAGGCCGGGCCGGACGGGACCTCAAAGAATTTTTTTCAAACCCAACCTATTTAGCAAACAGGCTTAAAATCTCAACGCTAGTCAATTTTATGGGCCTAAATATTTATCTCAAACTCTAAAAAAATGGGTTGGGATGGATGGGCTTTCAGACCAGTGTGCACCTCTACGCTTTATACGATGAGGTGTTTAATTAATGGAGCACTTTACCTAAATTAAGTTCACAAATTTGTTTGGTTATTTTATTCAAATTTAATTAGATTCTTGTCAAATCAACCATAATTTTAGCACCTAGTGAACTCACTTACTACCTTGATTTTAACAACTAAAAAACTTGGCCTAAAGCTAGGTCTCCCAACTTATTTTATGAGATAAAATAGGAGATTTTATTAAAAGTATTCTTCAAGTGATAAAATCTGGAATAGATTTTATCACCTCTTGTCAAACTCATCCCATAAAACTCAACTAAAATGAGATTTTATCAATAATAGATTTTATTATTTGGGTACACAATGTGATTTTATCACCACAGTCTAGAATTTAATAAAATGAAATGGGTTTTGTTAATGTGTGCCCCCAAGGCACATGATAATGTTCATTAAATGAACCTAATTAAATCCACTTTTGTTAAAAATAGTAAAAGTAGTTTGCATTAACTCCTTTATTTGTCTTTGTTTGCATTGAAAATCTAAGTTTGAAATACTAGTTATAAACTACTTTTATTATTTTTAACAAAAGTGAATTTAATTAGGCACATTTAAAAAACATTATCATGTGTCTTAGGGGCACACATTAACAAAATCCAAATAAAATATTGAGATTTTATCTCATTTTGGCATTTGATAAACTCATCCTAACTATTCATTTTAACAAGCGGATGAAAAAGACTCAAAAGTTATGACTAAAGAAAACAATAAAGACAAAAAACAAGGTCGGAATTACGTGGGAGTTATGTGAATTTTTTGGAAAACTGTGCGCATCTAACCACGAGGGAATAGAGTGAATTTTTCCTCGTATATATGAAAGCATTAGAAGCACCTGGCTACTGAACATTTTTTAGAGTCTCTCACTAAGGGGTGATTTGGCAAAAAAAAAAACGAAAACGGTTTTTGGGTTTTTTTTATTTTGTACTTATTTAAAAAAAATTGCATTTGTTATTTTCGTGTCAAGATTTTGTGATTTCTGGATTTATCTCGACGAGATGAAGATATAAAATCATGGTCAAAACTCAATTTTTTTTTAATAAAGCCAAAATTAATCCAATAATCCAATATTTTTTACTTTATTTAAAAAAAATATTTGGTTTGGCCATAAATTTAAACTTGTTAGATTCGTCTAGTCGAGATAAATCCAGAAACCACAAAATCTTGATGCGCAAAACTAACAAATGCAAAAAAAAAATATAATATATTGAATAAAGACAAAACGAATAATCCAATAATTCGGATTATGGATTCTTTGCCAAAGGTAAGTGTATGAACCCTTTAAAAATATGTTGTGTTAAAAGGTTTTGGAACACCATAAAATGGATTATGAATGACGGTTCAACTTTAAAATTATTGACAAAATCAGATCATTAATTTTATAAACCAAAATTCAATTGTCAAAATATCTATCGATGTTCAATCAAGTTTTTTATTTATGGAGATATTATTTCGCTGACCTTACTAAATGAAAATTTCATATTAATTACAACAATAAATGCAAGGTAGGCCCACAATGGCGGTGACGGTTCGACTTTGTTCACTTTGGTTTTGCAAAACCGCCCTCTCTATCTCTCAACACAGTCCGCAATAAGTTCCAATTACAACTCTCATTCTTTTCTCTCTACTCATTAAAATCTCTCTCAAAACTTAAACTGATCATACCTACTGCGCGGGCCTAGTGTAAAGAATTTAAACTGCATTCATAAATAAGAGTGCTAAATTGTTAAAAGTGAAAAATACTTTTCAGGGGTAAATTTCACGGACTCCCCCAGACGTTTCTGACAAATGTAGAGATCGCCTTTGAGGTTTTTGAAATTACACCGACTTCCCTTACTTTCTAAAATATCGTCTAGACACTAACGCCAGGTATTAAGCGACTAAAACACCGTTGGATATTTGATGAATTATACAACTAAGTCGTCGTCATCGTCTTCTTCTTCTTCTTCTTCTTCTTTTATCTTAGACTTCTTATATATTGTAGAATTTGGATAATTGCTCTTACTTTCTATATTTTACTAATAACTAATTGGTGTGTAAATAATTTTCACAATGAAAGTTTATTAGTATTTTTTTTCTTGCTTGTTCATTTTTTAAAAAAAACACACATGTATCTTCCTAACTCATTATAAAAAAAAAAAAAAAACAATTGTCTTCACTTTAATGACTTGTTTTGTCTATGACCAATGCTATAGGCACTAAATAACTTACAAAATATTACACTAAAAAGTACATGTATCATTACCACATCGATGCATGATGCAATACATGGATGTACTCGTCCATAAAAGGAAATAATGGAAAGTGTATAAAATTCTGAAGTAGGAAATAATCAATTTCAAAAGCAAGGGAAAGTAAATTTTTTATACTTAGGGCATCCATAGTGGGCTCCCTAAAAATAGCTCTTAAGTTGACTTCTAAAGTGTACGCATAAGTCTAATTGGGGTCCACTTTTCACTCCTAGAACTTGCTATATTTAAAGAGCATATGTACACTCAATAGGCTAGCAAGAGCATTCTTTATTTTCAAATAAAATCATTTATCTTTTGAAAATTTCATATTAAAAAACGATCAAAATGGCTTGAGTCCCACTTAGAGCTAGCTACAAAGCTACCTAGATTTAGCTAATGGTCTAAGAGCTATGCTTAGGAGCTACCCTTAGGAGCTTGTATTGAGAGCTCATTGAAGACCATAATTGATCAAATGACTTGCTAAATTTTAGGAGTCTCACCTAGAAGTCATTTTAAGAGCCCATTGTGGATGCCCTTAGCTAGGTAATTAACATGTTAGGGAAATACCTAACTAGGTAATAAGCACATTAGGAAATTAAGCAATCTTTCTACAATATCAAAGGCAATATATGTATACATATATACTATACAACTAGGCTAGGAAATAACCTAGTAAAATAATAATATTATAGCAAGGCAATACATATATATATACACACACGCGAAGATATGCATAATTCATACATAAAATAAAAGGCTAAATAAGGAATTTAATATAGATGGAAAGTAGTGTATTCATACATCACGGGACTAACATATGTGTATTTGATTTAAATGAAATAATCGAGTCACGAAAATTACGGTCTTTACGTACATACATTTGTCAGAAACCTAAGGTGTAACGCCCCTATGCAAACCACTAGTCCAGTACCCTGATTTGATCCACAAGCCACACCACATGACCCAAAATGCTTAAACCCAAGGTACTAGTAGTAGCCCACATGGTTTGTTATATACCCAAGATCACTCATGTAAACAACCAATGTGGGACTAAACACCATCTACTCCCAAACCTGGGGTATTACAATCTTCCCCCCTTAAGGATGCAACGTCCTCATTGCATAGTCCCAGCAACCTCCCCTGGTGTCCGTGGTGGCAGAGCGCATCCTACCCACCACTTGGACCAGGGCGGGGCTCTAATACCATTTGTAACGCCCCATGTAGACCACTGGCCTAGTACCCTGATTTAATCCACTAGCCACACCACATGGCCCAAAATGCTTAAGCTCAAGGTACTAGTAGTAGCCCACATGGTTTGTTATATACCCAAGATCACTCATGTAAACAACCAATGTGGGACTAAACACCATCTACCCCCAAACCTGGGGTATTACATAAAGGGAAATCACCGAAACTTACATGGAATGTGAGAACATAAAGCCGTGTTTTGCAAACGCGTTTTTAAGAAAGCACTCACATTCTGTATATAATTAGATGTAAGCTTCTTTGCGCATAGCTTTAAGCTTCATTGCGCATAGAATTTCTGTATTCGGGAAACCTAAGGGTACAGAACTCTTGTGCACAAATTTTGCACAGATCTGTTGAGGGACCCACTTTTGGATCCCACACGAGAAATCCAAACCGTTGATTCATCTCATAATAATTTTTCAAGGGTTCCCGCAAGAAATCATCTCAATCCGACGAGCTTAAGTGGTTGATCCAAAAATCCTTCGCTAGTAGATGATTGAACAGTTTGGATTATTTTTGTCGAACACAAAAGTGGGCCCCCGAGACTCATCTGTACATGATATGTACAAATGGATCTGTACCAGTAGCACAAGGTTCTAGGAAAACCGCCCCTAACCCTGGGGCTAATGATCGATTTGTCCATCTCTATCTAACAGCTTATTCGGAAAAGAAAGCTCCATCTAATCCACAGTAATTCTTAGAAATGCAAGAACGGCAGGGGAAAGGGACAAAGAAGGCCATCGAATTGAGCTCTGATGTTACATGTTAGGCAAAGGTGGGTCCAGCCCATGGACTGTAAATTTTGATGATTCATATTGATAATCTCCCTTTCATCTTTTTTGCTTATGGATGATGGTGACTTGTAAGCGATAAGAAAAGGACATGCATGACATTTCTAATAATATCGGTGGAACTCAAGTTGGTTTGTCCTTTTACTTAGAAAATTGGTGATAAGGATGAGTGGGGTGAAAGAGATAGTCCATAAAAGTAAAGCATCCCCGTTGAAGTTTCTTTATTCTCATTAGATGAATGATAAAGATAAGGTTGCGTAGGGATTTAGGGTTTGCTGTCACCTAAAGTCTCAAATTCGATTTCCTTGCCAATAAACTCTTACAGGTGATTATGAGTTATGCCCGATTGTTACCTCAAGGACACCGAAATTAGCTAAAGTGTGTGTAAGCTGACTCGGACATCTGGTTATCAATAACAAATTAAGTAAAAAAAAAGATAAGGCTACATCTGGTTATCAATAACAAATTAGGATCAGGGTTTGTTCCCACTTAACATCTCAGATTCGATTCTCTTTGCCAGCATACTCTAGGGACGACTGGAGGCTATGTTCGGTCGTTGCCACCATGGCTCCGGAATTAGTCTAGCTAGGTGTGCGTAAGCTAGACCGGACATCTGCTTATTAAAAAAAAAAAGATAAGGCTACATTGTGATTAGGGGGGAGAAAGAAGATAGGCTTAAGCCCAGTTTTCCAAAAGATTTTAGCACCCAGGTGCTAAAATCATGATATTTCAAATCAAAAAATAAAGTGGTTCCGTGTATCGTTTTTTGATTTTTTTTTCGCACCAAATTAAAGTACACGAGGAGTACTTTAATTTGGTGCGAAAAAAATCAGAAAACGATACACGGAACCACTTCATTTTTTTATTTGAAATATCATAATTTTAAGCACCTGGGTGCTAAAATCTTTTGGAAAACTGGGCTAGCATATTATGGAAAGCATATATATGCAGTTAACTGCGTTGTTTTGCAGCAACAGTGTAATGAAGATAAGGATTTCTTCGGTATCATGCAGATGTTAATTCTTTTTGTCCCGTTTTGGCGTTTTGTATGGTATGTACCAGAAATCCAATTTTTTCTGAGGAAACATGCGGTTAGTGTATGGTTCTTTAAAAAATTTGATTAGCTTTTCAATATTGTCCCTCCTTCTTTACTTTTAAGATTAGTTTAGCCATTTATAAAAGTTTTTAGTTTTTTTTGTCATTCGTCATTCTTTATTTACTACATGGGAGAGGGGCAATGAAACTCAATCCCTAGAATGTAGTATGAGATGTTCAAGAGCTCTACCGCATGAGCTAGCCACCACTTGCCATGTATAAAAGTTAGTTTAAGGAATTTTACACAATTTTTGAATTCAACTTTTCAAATAAGATACATCAAAAGTAAAATAGCAAGCAAACGAAATGGGGGAGGGATTATTATTTGTTTTCCCTCTTTATCTTAAAGATGTTAAATTATTTAAAACTTTATGCATATTCAAAATGAACTAGTTTTCAAATAAAATTGCTTTCCACGTCCACCCACACTCCTCACAATATTTTTTATATATCTTTTAAATTTCTTTTAGACTTTTCTGAAGTGATAATTACGTTTGGAATTGAACAACATAAATAGTATGCAACGATATCGGTATAACATATGAGATTGTAAGAGAGTAAAATTACCACAGATACATGACACTTGAGAAAATGAGACACGTGGAGAAAATTGTCGAATTTCGAATTGGAAGTCAAAAAAACGAAATATGTTCTAAGGCATGGGACCCATCCCTAAATTGGAAGCCAAAGAAAGGAAATATTTCTAAGGCATAGAACTCAACCTAGGACCCGCTGGGGGGACTCGGACCCGCGGGAGGGATGGACTGGCGAGGGAGACTCGGACCCGCTGGGGGGATGACCCCGAGGGGGATGTTGACCCGCAAGCATGGGGTGACCCGCTGGGGTGTTAACCCATGACCCAACACTTATTTTCATAAATCAAAGTTAAGTAAAGATTATAATTTTGAGTTTTCTTTACTTTAATTTATTTATGAAAATAAAGAAGTACCCTCTCTCGGAAACGATGGCAGTGCCAAACAGGGGTGCCTTAAACAAGAGGCGACCCGATGGTGACGCGACCTATACCATTCGAGTCTCGGATGAGAGACGATGATGAAAGAAACGACTATGATTTCCCAAGATTTTGGGACACGACAAAGAGAGACGCCGGCCCTTCTAAAGATGATTCGACCACGCCGTGCACTCGGGATTACTGGAGATTTTGTGGTTTGGTGGCTAGAAACAAGGGTTCGTCGCGGAGAGGCACCCTGCGGAGTAACACCACGGGGGCACTCGCAGAGTAGCGCCTCCGGGACCCTCTCGCGGGTGTCGCGGCTGCGGCCTGACAGTATGGAAGGAATATTCGCGTACTTTTTGTGCGACACGTGTCCGAACTTTATTAGTCCACTTGACCCAGAGGAAAGGTCAAGTGACTTATAAATAGGGCACTCTCCTCTCATTTGAGGAGGACAGACTCAAAGGGCGATTCTAGAGAGAGAAGCATGTACACTCTTCCTAGAGAGAAGTCGCACTTGATTCTTGCTCTAATTGGGTAACGAATTCCTGCCAAGGATCTTCCATACTATTTTGCCTTGTTTTTCACCAGTCCACAGATTCTCTCTTAGTCCCTCAAGTTAATCATCCATTATTCTCATCCCTAGTCAACTAATCCTTGATTTACGTACCCTACCAATTTCTCCCTCTTACAAAGATAGTAGTATTTTACTGGTATGCAACAATATTTTTGGTATTAACATGAGATAGTATTTTATTGGTACCAGTGACAAGCATGCGATAATTGTAATTGAAAACATAAGTTACGTTAAAAAGGATTATATTCTACCGGTATGACATGAGCAAAAATTGATGTAGGATAACAATTAAGAACCATTGGCATTTTAATTGGTTGTTATCGGACACAACATTAACACCATACCAGTAAAACTTACTCCATTCTAGATAAACATTGTACCAATAAGATTCATTTTTTGAATCATAATTATTTTGTGCTTGTCCTTGTAAAATATATCTCAGATATGCTGATATTTTTGCAGTAAATTTTTTTGTCGAAGTCTAAAATAATTACTAAAAATTTAATCGATCAATCAAAAAGACGTAGTTTCATATAAACTGAGAAAGTCAAGGTTGTCTTGTGTATGTCTATTGTAAAACAAGTGATGTGTTTAACCTCGAGATTAAGTTATTTCCACTGGCAGTGTAAACAAAAGTTTTCTCCAAATCGATTGCATTGCGCCATGTGTCCAATAAGTGGTCCCAAATAATAGAACATGGATATGTGGTGCAATCTAATTGATTTGGAGGAAACTTATGTTTCTGCCGTTGATGGAAATAATTTAAACTCATCTAACCTCATATTAAATGGAATGGATAGGACGTGTATCAACCAATACTAAAATTCTACTGCACAAAAGACTTGAACCACGTGCAGGGGACAAGATTCATATGCACCAAGGTTTTGACATTAACAAAAAACAATTTTGGCATGAATATTTTTCATAAATACACTTTTATGTTACGTACTATGATACTAAAAGGATGAAATCATAACTTGTAAAATCAGAATAGATAGAACCTGGAAATCACATGAAAAATGATTAAGGCTAGTGTAACACTTTGTTTTAATGAAATGGTTTTGATAAATTTAAAAATTAATCTCTAGTATTTTTATTATCACGTTACTCGATGAACACATTATCATTATCGCACGATACTATTTACCATAATTTAGTGTTCTCAAAGTGAACATTGCCCTTACTTTTTAATTATTTTCGAAATTGTATAATTTTTTAAAAATATCTTAAAAAAATATGCAAAATATATTCTAAAATAAGAAATTGAGGGGTGGGGCCAGCCACTCCTATCCCCTATATGGTTCCGCCCCTGCATGCATTCACGAGATACAATTCTTCTTCCGAATTAATAGCTGTCAGCAAACGAACGCAACTCTATGTTATTAAATTGAAACTCATGGAGTCGAATTATCATTCACACCTTTAATGTTTTCGAACAAGCCAAATACAGTACGTACATGTTAAAAAACCAACTTCTCCATGAGAAAAACTTGTTCGATTTAGGTCTCAAGATCCACCCTGCACTGGTCCCCAACAAAATTTTCTTCATATCTCTCTCTCTACTCATTACCCTCCAAAATCTTCTCTCAAAACTCAAACCGAACAAAGCCCGTGCAAATAGGGTAGTAGGTTAAGTTTCTTGTCAGTCTTTGGTCTTCGCTTTTAATTTCGCATCTCCTCACTTGTCAGTCTTTGGTCTTTGTTTTCAATTTAGCATCTTGTCGTCTTTTAAAAGTCTTTATGTAGTCTTTCTTCTCGATTAAGAGTCCTCCTACCCAGTGTTGATTGTAGGAGAATCCGGGGGTGTTGTGCAGGTACCGTGCACCTCTCGGCTGTCCAATTATGTTTTGGAATGGTTCGGATGTGCTTTGATTTTTTACAGGTAAACATAAATTAAAATTGCCGAATGCATCCGGGCTCTCAAAAACATGATCAAACGACTGAGGGAATGCACCGCACGGTGCACAAAATAACTAGTACACTAAATAACTGAATGAACCTGAAGAGAAAATTATAAGCAAATCCAAGCCCATATCGTATCACACGCTGTGCCTAAAATAAATTTATGTATCATACAGTGTCTTTAAAATACTTTCGTCACTTTCACCAAAGGTGCTTTTAGGATTTTGCTGGTGTCTGTCTCCTGAAATACGACGGTTGAATAGTCACAGTGACACCGCACTGGAGTTGTATGACTAACCGAACCGTGTTGTGCTCTCACGGTCTCACTCACTAGGAGAACTCGTAGGACAGAAGAAGCAAAGACAACAATAACAACAGCTGTGAAAGGACAACTCTGTGGCACCAACTTTGGGAAAATTCAGGTTGTGCAACTATTGAGGAACGACCTTGTTGAAGCTGTTTAGATACTGATGCAATCTTAATCATTCTCTGTTGCAAATTTCAAACAGGTTTTGAGCTTAACAGTCCGAATTCGGGCAAGCCCAAGCCCAAGCCCAACAATCCAAGCCTTTTTTCTAATTGAATGTCCAAATCCAAACAACAGACCACGGGCCAACCAGGCACTATCAAGCCCCGGGTCGGGGCTGGCGCCTGGCAGTAGCGGTGCCAGGCGCGCACATGTGTGATGGACCAGGTCCATCCTCTTTTGGAAAATTTGAGATATTTATTCTTCAAGCAATGTGGCCCTTTACGAATGCAGCCTACTCAATAATTTAAGTTTGGTCTTGCCAACGACTGCCATTGCAGATTTAAGAAGTTGTTCTGTATCTCTATTCTCTCGTTCTAGTTGTCCCATCAGAGCTACACCTTACAGATTTTTCTTCATCGAGGAATTTTATGAAATTTTAAATTTAAGATCGGTCTTGCCAATGACTGCCCTTGTGCAGTGGTTTAAGGGACATAATAAAATGTTGATAA
Source organism: Vaccinium darrowii (assembly GCA_020921065.1). NCBI lineage: Eukaryota > Viridiplantae > Streptophyta > Magnoliopsida > Ericales > Ericaceae > Vaccinium > Vaccinium darrowii. The sequence goes on from CM037157.1 coordinate 20,551,175, forward strand.
GGAAAGACGTTCAATACACATTTCACATATTTTAATACACTTTAATTTTCACATGTTTCCATAAATAAATAAATAAATAAAAATTGAACCTTAACCACCCATAGGCGGCTCCACCCTTATTGAAGGGTGGTCACCTGAACACCCTCAAAAAAAAAAAAAAATTGTTAGAAATAACGTAAAAATTGTAGTTTTAGTTTAGTATAGTCATTGTTGAATGCCCTACTCAAAATTTTTTTAACACTTAGCTCAACAAATCAACCCACAAATTAATTTTACGTAAACAACTAACTAAAATCTAAAGTCTTCCTGTAGATGGTCGATGTACACTCTAAAGCCTTTTACATTTTAACATTTATATCGGGTTTTGTTTTAACATTTATACCATGAATACTCATCAATCCTGGTAATTCACAAAAAAAAAAAAAAAAAATCCTTAATACAATAGTTCAAAACAAAGTACACGCTCTTTACAACAAAAATTAGGAAAATCAAGGAAAAAAAAAGTATCTATTGTATTGATATCATCATATGACTTCTCTTTGAGCAACAATCAACTCTCTATATGAGAATAAATATCCGTGCGAACTTATTATAGCATAGAATTCGCTAAGAAAATTTGTGATATCTTATGTTTTTTCATATCATTTGGCCTCATTGTTGACACTAATATATGAAAAAATTGTATGTATATACTAGTTAATAGAACTAGTAGAGTTAAGGTAAATCTTGAATACCTTGTTCAAATTTTATGGAGCCGCCACTGCTATAACGTACAGTTGGGAGATTTTCCAAATTTGTTTGGACGTCTTTTATTGGTGTACATATATGTAATCTTGAGTCGTCTATTGAGGTCGGTGGATGGTCCCATGGGATGAGTAAATCCCATCAGACAAGTAGTGATGAGATTACCTATGCATCATCTCCAAACTTAATTATTGTATCTCTGATGTCTTGTGGAAGGTGTCCGAAGGAATCCCTCGGGCCTCCACCAATTATTGCATTCAATTGCCAGGTCTAACCCAAGCAATCAAACTAAAAGTCAAAAGACTGAAACCTAATTTGCAGGCAACTTCTTCTAAGTATTATTTTTGGTCTTTTCTTGAAATTTGGCTGACCTTGGTCCGTGTTACTTTTGCAGGCAGCTTCAGGGCCTTGGAGGGCTAATTTGTTGGTGCAAAGCAGAACTGGAGCCAGGGACGGATTTCCATCAAATTAATTGTAATCGTGCAACTTTTTTCCTAGTCAACGATTTTGCCAGGGACAAGAAATCGTGTAAAATTGATTCTAGACCTAATATCAGACAAGAAATTATTGAAGGCTAGGGACCGTTGTAAAATATCTCTAAATTAAAAAAATATGCAAGTTAAACAAATTTCTCATCTTTTTGTATCATTTTCTTAAAAAGAATGGAGAGAATTAAAATTAAGGAAAAAAATACTAGGGGAATTATTATTACCATTATGAGTTCAAAATATATAATAAAACTACTAGTTTAGTGTACAATGAGTGTTATTGGTATAGTGACAAGAGGGAAGGTGCTGATTTTGGAACCACAGGCTGAGAGTTCAAACCTTAACAATCACCCTTGTTTGATAAATCTTTCAATTTTGTGGCTTAAAAAAGAGGGAGGCAGGAGTTGAACACGCAAACCTTCAACATAGAGGTAGCACATCTTACCACCAAGCAATGCCCAAGCTATGTAATTAGACCCCAACACAAATAATATATATATACAATACTTATTTTCCTTTTTTTTATTTTATTTTATACATTGACAAGTTGGGGGTCAGCAGGAGCACGTGCCCCCGCTTGCCCCCCTTGGATCTGTCCTTGTCTGGAGCTACACATGGTTCCATTCAGATATCAGACCATAGACACAAAAGAATACTAATAAAGTCGATACGACACAAAAGATGGAGAGGAATGAGGAGAAAGGAAAGAAAAAGACAGAGGAATGAAAGGAAGGAAAAGGAAGAAAGGTGTTGCTTGCAATGCCATGCTTGCCTTCTGTTTGTACTAACTTCGCTGAAATTTTTGAGTACATTTATTGAATTCGGTTTCCTTTATAACTTTTCTTCCACCATCGACGGGTATGCCAATTCTTTACGCTGTGACTTCATATACTTAAGAAATAAAGACTTAATATGCTTGCAAGGTGAGTTTGGGTTTGGTATTACACTGACTATTCAAAACACAAGCCGGGTTTAGTACGTGCCTTAGCATTAGGTCAGGCAAAGTTGACCCGGTGCACTTGTAATTCTAAATGGATACATCAAGTTAATATTCAGAAATGCAGTGAAGACCATTATTTGTGTCCGCAGATTTGGAGTACCAGTTGATATGGCAATTGTGAGAACCACTTGATATTCCGAGTCCAATTTTGTTCACCCCCATGAGTAGAGGGTGTATCTTTACTCTGATTGGTGAAATAAGTGTAAACAAAATATTGGTGAAATAAGTGTAAACAAAATCTGACTTCTTCTTTTTTATTGGTAAAAAAAAAAAAAAAGAAGAAGAAGAAGAAACAACTGAAGTTTTTTTTTTTGAACTTCAGGTAACAAGTGAATTGATTCAAGTAACATTCTGCATAAATGTAGCTGCACAAATTTGATCATCACAACCTGAATCATCTGGCTGAATATATGTCTTACACTAAAAATCAAACCCTTTTTTTACCTCGACAAAATGAATTTTATTAATCTTGAACACGAAGTACAAAGATTAAAAGGGACTTGAGCACACCAGCATAAATGCCACCTAGACCCCCTCCTAAGATGGCAAGGAGCCAACCTAAGAGGCCACAATACCCATTAACATACTAGTAAAATAAAAAAAGTTCAATCAAAGAACAAAGAATCCCAGAAGTTCAAAAATGTATCTTCCCTGTCTATTGCATATAATTATGGGGTCTTATAAAAAACAGGACCAGCTGCAATGATCAATGGGCAGCTCGCCTCTTTCTTTCTTTGGTCCATGGCTGTGGCGGGCAGTGACCACTTCATGTCCACGGACGGAGACCTCTCAGTGCCGGCAGGCATATCAGCAACTGCAAGAGTACTTGTGCGATGCTTACGGATCGAGGAGTCTTGAAACTGGAAGATCTCACATATTGCTTGGAGAATGGTGAGAGACTGCACTGGAGTACTAGTAGGCCACCTTCGTTGCACGTCTCCTATTCTAAGCCCTTTCTATTCATGTTGGAATGTTTTTGGGACATTATTGGAACATTAATTTCCAATCAATTTGTATTCACCAAATTTACAAGCACTAATTTTCCTATACAACACAAAACTGATCTCCACAAAATAAAAAATGCCCTCTCAAATTTTGTGGGCTCACTTCATTTTGAACTATGATCCAAACCATTTATCTTGCAAAACTTGCAAAGAGTAACGTATCGGCAAAATTTTGTTTTGATTGAGTTTTGATAGGCGTGAAAAAGTTACGTTTTATTTCTGTGACATGGACGATTTAACTTTAAAATATAACATGCAGCTAAGATCAAACTAATTAGTCCAGGATGGGCTAAAAATAGCCGTCGCAGCAGTCTGATGTGCCATCATCCTACACAATACATCAATAAGCTTGTAGTAATCAAACAAGAAGCAATGCGATCTAGCTAAATAACTTTCCCATTAAAGCATGGTTCTCCCACGTTCGTCACAATAAGATCAAAACAAAACATGTGCCATTAGCGCAAAAATGCAAATGGAGAAAGACCTGAGATTCTCCCAATTACGAAACTTACAGATCTAATAACAAGTCGACGATAACAAGAGAGCTGAAAAGCATTGCCTAGCCATGGCAGGATCCCAGGCAATTAAACACAAAGCCAAAACAGCCAATCAACTTCATCTTCTTATTATATTTAAGCAATATTGAAAGCTAGTTTAGATTTTTGAAGAGGGAGGCAGAGAGATTACATGCGAAAAAACACGCGGTGGCGAATTATTTGCTTGTAGCCGGGTCGTCCGCCACAGATTTACACTTCACTAGACGATTTATGGAGAGACGATGTACCCATCAATAGACCTAATTGTTTACTATACAACCTGCAAATCAAGCAAATAAAAGAACAAATAAGTGAAAATACAATTCAGACATCCAAGCCTATTTTGAAAACAAAATCAAAGAACCCCAGATTAGATGCATGAATACCTCAAGTTTTCAATAAATTTCCATTTCTCCTTCCTTATTTCTTCATCCACAGGACATGCAATAATGACTGAAAACAAACGGGATATACGCATATAGGTGTTTTCTCCTTGGTAATATGCATATGTGAAAACATATATTAAATATCAAAAATCTTATTCCCAATTAAGACTTTATCCGAAAATCTGGATATTGTGCAATGGTAAAAAGCCATTGGTCATTGCTACATACCCAGACATACCACACTGAGATCTGGATTACCAAGTAGGAAAGATACTTACTGGCTTGCATTTAGCGAAATATACCACCATGTAAATATACCACACTGAGATCTGGATTACTGAGTAGGAAAGATACTTATCGCTTGTGTTAAGTAATATATTCTCACATTGCTTGGGGATGGAAAGGGTGATCGCTTAATATTGAGCCTCTCCACTCATAGCCAATTGGTCTTGAGTTGGATACAAAGTTTCCACATGGTATCGGAGCGGGGCCTATTCTACCCCACATTTAAAAAAAAATTACAATCCATACCCCATGATGACTTACCAACAAGCACGATGATAGACCCAAAAGTGGTTACACGTGACAAACCTCAAATGCGGTTACACGTGAGGGGGGGATGTTAAGTATTATAATTCCACATTGCTTGGGGATAGAATGGTTAATCACTTAATATATGCATATATGTTGGGGCCTCTCCACTCATAGCCAATTGGTTTTGAGTTGGATATAAAGTTTCCACATAGTATTAGAGCGGGGCCCATTCCAACCCGCACTTTACAAAAATTCAGAGTCCACACCCCACGATGACAGACCAGCAAAAAGCTACAAAATGATAGACCCAAAAAGAGGCTACACGTGACAGACCTTAAATGCGGTTGCACGTGAGGGGGGATGTTAGGGAATAAAGTCCCACATTGCTTGGGGGTGGAATGGGTGATCACTTAATATAATATAGGTCACTTAATATAATATAGGGCCTCTCTGCTCATTGTCAATTGGTTTTGAGTTGGATATAAAGTTTTCAGAGCTTGCATTCAGCGAAATATACTAACATGTATTTACACATATATACCCATGTATATCACACTGAGATCTGGATGACAGATCAAGTAAGCCACTTACTGGCTTGCATCAGCAAAAGATACAAACTTGCATTTTCACAATCCTTCCCCACACTTTATCTATATAGACCTTCATCATAACCCTGATCGAGTGATCGTAAAGCTTCTCAACCAACAATCACACCATAAACCCCTTTTCACATTATTGTTTCTCATCACAAATGCAAAACAGGCCACGCAAAAAACATTCTACTGAATTCCTGATATTCCACATCCGCGGCTGTTTCCGTGACAATCTTATCCATTTGTCTTGGTTGAAAACAACGAGAAAACAATGTTGAATGAATTTTCAAAATGCAAACACTACGAACAAGTTCATTACTCCCTCTGCCATATTTGTTTGTTCACTTTAGCTATTCCACACTTTTGAAAAATTATACATGTCATACAATACGAATCTTAAAAAATATGCAACATGAATCTTATTTCGGAGATCTCCATTAAAACTATTATACGAAATTTTAAAAATTACGAAACCCGTTATAAATTGAAAGATATAAACATTAAACAATTTAAACATGACATGAATGCCGAAAATGGACAGCAAAAATAGATGAAGGGAGTAATTCATAATTTCTATTCAAAATAATAAAAGTAATAATACCACTAAAAGTAGTACTAGTAATTACCGGAAGAAAAAAAAAAGACTGAATTCTGGGTGGAAGAGCACATGATGATGCTGATGAGTTAAAAGTAGCTGGTTGTGTAATCATCTCTTTTTTTGGAAATAAATAAAAGAGAAAAATCATTGGGAATCCATCTGATTTATTTCATCATCCAAACATCATCATACGACACACCTTACCTATTTCCCCCGAAATGCATTTTTAGAAATTAAAACAAATACTCTCTTGCAAATTACTACTACGTAACAAACAACACAATATCATTTAATTACGAGAGAGAGAGAGAGAGAGAGAGAGAGAGAGAGAGGTGTATCTGCCTTGTCACCGATAAATCCCATGAAATTAGAATAATCGGAGCTAAAGGGAGATGTATATACAAGAAGATGTATATACATGGGGTTCAATATAGCCTAACGATAGATCCCTTGATCCACCCGATTGTTATTGATTTTCCAATCAAGGAATTGCAATATTAGGCGAGGCGAGGCACACGATTGAAATGGTTGAAAACAAGGAGCAAACAAGGTTGAATGAATTTTTAAAGAGCAATCACGACGAACAAGTTTGTTACTCCCTCTGCCATGTTTGTTTGTCCACTTTCACTGTTCCACACTTCTTGAAAAATTAAACATGTCTTATGATACGAATCTTAAAATACATGCAACATGAATCTTATTTGATAGATCTCAATTAAAACTTGTTACGGAAAACCAACACCCAGAACACAACACACACCTCAAACAACACAGAGAGACAATATTTTTACGTGGTTCGGCAAATCACCTACTCCACGGGCAGCGGATTTCACTATAATGGAGGAGATTACAATCACTCACCAAAACCCCAAAGTGTATACCCAACCCCTCTCAATTGCTACTCTCTCTGATACAAAAAACAAGGCAGATTGGGTAGCTATAAATAGGCTGAAAATCAGTTACTATTTGGTGTGAATGAATTTTCAAAAGTCTACAAAAATGGCTGAAATCTTTGAAGTCTACAAAATGGGCTGTATTAAATTGGAGCCAATCTTGGTCAATTTGGCACATGGAGAATGAGGGCTGCTGATGCAGACCCTTATCTTCAACAATCGCCACCTTGGCGACAATTCTCCTTCCACAAATCAACAAATCAACGCTGCCTGCAATGCGCCCTAAGGCGCCATGCACCTGAAGGTGCTCAACACTGCGAGAGATGGATCAAGTCCAAACAATGTTGGAACTTGACCCCAGTGACGACCTTAGTCATCATATCCGCCGGATTATCTGCAGTACCAATCTTTTGAAGCAAGATGTCCCCTTCTTCCAAAATCTCACGAATAAAATGGAAACGAACATCGATGTGCTTCGTACGAGAGTGATGCACCTGATTCTTCGCCAAGTGGATGGCACTCTGACTGTCACAATAGACGGTGACCCTTTCCTGCTCAACGCCAAGATCTGCCACCAACCCATGTAACCATATGGCCTCCTTAATGGCTTCTGTAACAGCCATATATTCAGCCTCCGTTGTGGACAGTGCAACTGTCGACTGCAAAGTAGATCGCCAACTTACTGGTCCTCTAGCCATCGTAAAGACATAACCAGTAGTGGATCGTCGCTTGTCCAGATCACCAGCGTAATCTGAATCAACATAGCCAACCACAAGGCTATCAGAAACATCGCTTCTCTCGAACTTCAAACCATGATCTGCGGTCCCCAGAATATATCGCAAAATCCATCTAGCCGTTTGCCAGTGTGTCTTCCCTGGGTCATGCATATATCGACTAACCATACTGACGGCCTAGGAGATATCGGGCCGAGTACACACCATAGCATACATAAGGCTTCCAATAAGACTTGCATAAGGAACCTGAGCCATATACTCACGATCCTTGTCAGAGCTGGGAGACAATGCTGCACTAAGCTTGAAATGTGGGGCCAGCGGAGTAGTTACCGGCTTCGCGCTTTTCTCCATACCAAAACGCTGTAGTACCCGCTGCAAATATGCCTTCTGAGTAAGGTGAACTGTGCCTTTCACCCTATCTCTATTGATTTCCATCTCCAAAATCCTCCGTGCTTCTCCCAACTCCTTCATCTCAAACTCACGACTCAACTGAGCTTTTAACCGATTTATCTCCACCTTGCTTTTGCATGCTACTAGCATATCATCAACATACAAAAGCAAATAAATGAAGGAACCATTTGCAAGTTTTCGAAAATACACACAGTGGTCAAAATGACTACGTGTGTAGTTATGATCAATCATGAAGCGGTCGAAACGTTTGTACCATTGCCGAGGTGACTGCTTCAAACCATAAAGAGACTTCTTCAAATGACAGACCATCTTTTCTTTTCCAGCTTCTTTGAAACCATCAGGTTGAGACATAAAGATCTCTTCCTCCAAATCACCGTGTAGGAACGCCGTCTTTACATCGAGTTGAGCTAACTCCAAATTGTACTGTGCAACCAAGGCTAGCAAAATACGAATGGACGAATGCTTCACAACTGGAGAGAATACCTCATTGTAATCGATTCCCTCAGTTTGAGCATAGCCTTTAGCAACCAATCTAGCTTTGAATCACACTCCATCTTTGGCGGTTTGATCATCCTTCTTGGTGAAAACCCACTTACAACCGATTGACTTCTTGCCTTTGGGAAGTGGCACAAGCTCCCATGTCGAATTCTTGTAAAGAGACTGCATCTCCTCACCCATGGCTGTCGACCACTCAGTCCTTTCACTGGACTGCATGGCTGCTTTGTAAGTGGTTGGGATATCCTCCTCAACTGCTGGTAATGCATATGTCACATAGTCTGCATATCGTGCCGGTTGTCTGATCTCTCTTCTCAGCCTTCTTTCTGCAATGGATTCAGGTGGAGGGGTTGTGACTGGACCATCATCAACCTCACTTTGTCCATCATCTTCATCATCTCCATCATCTCCATCATCTCCATCCGTTGGGACTGGAGTTAACTCCACCTTCTGCGAATCACCATCTGTTTTGCTGCTTTCTTTGAAGTCTTCGTGCTTATGTGACTTAAGCATTTCAGACTCGTTGAATGTGACGTCCCTGCTGACTATGATTTTCTTTGACTCCATACACCAGAGTCTGTACCCTTTCACACCAGAACTAAAGCCCAAGAATTTGGATTTCTTGGCTCTAGGATCAAGCTTATCCTCTTGAACATGATAATAAGCAGGGCACCCAAAAGTGTGCAACGAATCATAATCAGTAGCATGAGTACCTGACCACATCTCAATAGGTGTTTTCCCGCCAATAGCAGCTGCGGGTAATCGGTTGATAAGGTGGCAAGCATGTCACAGCCTCCGCCCAAAATTGCTTGCTTAATCCGGCATTCAATAGCATGCACCGAACCTTTTCTAACAAAGTACGGTTCATGCGTTCTGCCACCCCATTCTGTTGCGGAGTCTTCCGCACGGTGAAGTGTCTGACAATACCCTCTTTCCGGCATATATCCATAAATGGATCTAACTTGTATTCTCCTCCATTGTCTGATCTGAGCCGCTTGATCTTCCTGCCGGTCTGAGTCTCCATCATCTTCTTCCAGTCAAGAAAGATGTCCAGCACTTCACTTTTACGCTTCATCGTGTACACCCACACACGACGAGAGTAATCATCAACAAATGTAACAAACCAGTGCTTACCGCCCAAATATGCAACTTTGGTAGGTCCCCAAACGTCGGTATGCACGTAGTCAAGAGTCCCTTTTGTACGATGGACTGCTGTTCCGAACTTGATCCGGGTCTGTTTCCCCAGAACACAATGCTCACAAAAAGTAAGCTTCCCCGTCTTGGCACCTTTGAGTAAGCCCTGCTTCGCCAGAGATTGCAAGGCTTTCTCCCCAGGCGTGCCCCAGTCGCATGTGCCAAAGTCTGGTGGTGTCTGAATCAACTTTGTCAAGCTTCTCACAAATAGTGGAAGCTCCACCTTCAACTGTACTCCCTTGAAGAAAGTACAAATTATTGCGCTTGATGCCCTTCATAACAACTAGAGCCCCCATTACCACTTTGAGAACTCCGCCTTCCATTTTGATCCTGAACCCTTTCGAGTCCAGAGTCCCAAGTGAGATGAGATTCTTCCGTAAGTCCGGTACATACCGAACATCTGTGAGGTCCCTGATAGTTCCGTCATGTAGCTTCAAACGGATGCTTCCTATCCCCTGAGTCTTACAGGCATTGTCATTGCCCATAAGAACTGCTCCACCGTCGATCTCTGCGAAGTCAGAGAACCAGTCCCGATTGGGACACATGTGGTAGGTGCACCCTGAGTCCAAGATCCACTCGTCAGAGTGGCAAACTGACGCTGAACCTGTCAAGGCAATGTCTGGATCTACATCTTCACGTGCAACATTGGCATTTGAAGTCTTCCCCTTCAGCTTTGGGCAATCCTTCTTCCAGTGCCCTTTGTTGCGGCAAAAAGCACACTCATCTTTAGCAATCTTTCGATTACCAGATGAACCACCACGGGATTTTGAGCGAGAACGTCCCCTGTTGTTGGTAGACTGCTTGGTTTCAGTTCTCCCTCTTACAGTCAAGGCTTCACTGGATGTATCTCGGTAGACCTGTTTGTCTTTCCTGCGGTACTCATTATTGACCAAGACACTAGATACATCGTTAAACGAAATCTTTTCCTTGCCGTACAAAAGTGTGGTAATCAAATGCTCATAGGAATCCGGCAAGGAATTTAACAATAGTAAAGCCTTATCCTCGTCTTGGATTTCAACATCCAAGTTCTGTAAATCAGCGAGGATCTTATTATAATCATTCAAATGTTCGGACATAGATATACCTTCTCGATATTGGAATCGAAAAAGCTTCTTCTTGAGATAGAGGCGGCTCTCTATGCTCTTCTTCATATACTTCTCCTCGAGCTTCTTCCAAAGATCCTTCGCCTTCGTCTCTTTCATGACAAAGTATTTCTGATCTTTGTTGAGGCACAATCGGATCGTGCCACACGCCTGTCGATTGATCTTGTCCTAATCCTTCTCCGCCATGTCCCCGGGTTTGTCCTCCAGGGTGATCTCTAAATCCTGTTGGATAAGAACATCCATTACTTCGCACTGCCACATACCGAAGTTGTTGGTCCCGTCGAACTTTTCAACTTCGTATTTGGCATTAGATACCGCGGTCCTTCGTCCGGAGCTTGATGATGGCTCGGACATCTTTACCTCAGGCTTTTCCTCAGGAGTTTCTGGCATATGGACTCCTTAGGCTACACCACCAACGATTTCTAATGCCCAAAAATGCTTGAAACGGCCGTTTCTTTGATCAAAATTGACAAATGCAGTGCCTTAGGTGCGGAATTACGAAAATCCGAGACTGCGATTGCGTCCGGAACGTCGTTTCTGTAGGGAAACAAGTCTTGCCCAGTTGAAATGGGCCAAAAATGGGTCAAAATGGCCCAAAAAGCTTCAAAACACAAGCTGTGAATAGTACCCGAGAAATAGTACCAGCTTGGTCAACTGAGCCAGCTGGTCAACGGCTCAAGGAGCTGGTCAACGGCTCATGGAGCCAGTCAACACCCTTCACGGCTTGGACCTGGCTCGGGTCAGATCCGGGTCGGGTCAAATCCGGGTAACGGGTCGGATAGTTGGGTCCGGGTCGGCTCCGGATGATGGGTCGGGTCTTCGGGTCGGACCTTCTCTTCTTCACCGGAGAAGACAGTGGCGCGTACTGTATGCGTGGATCTAAGTGGGCGAGTGTTGACCACTCGCGAAAACTTTGACCGGGAGGTGTGGTTCACCCCAACGTCGGATCGAGGCTTATTATACCATTCCGGAATCGTCTCGACGAGACGAATCCAACCGTGTGCTCAAAAATGGATTTCAAGCAACTTCAAATCTGGGCAATTTCGAAAAACACTTTGTTTTCAGCTCCTGGAGCTCTGATACCAATGTGGGGCCAGCGGAGTAGTTACCGGCTTCGCGCTTTTCTCCATACCAAAACGGTGTAGTACCCGCTGCAAATATGCCTTCTGAGTAAGGTGAACTGTGCCTTTCACCCTATCTCTATTGATTTCCATCCCCAAAATCCTCCGTGCTTCTCCCAAGTCCTTCATCTCAAACTCACGCCTTCCGCAACCGCAGTCTCGGATTTTCGTAATTCCGCACCTAAGGCACTGCATTTGTCAATTTTGATCAAAGAAACGGCCGTTTCCAAGCATTTTTTGGGCATTAAAAATCGTTGGTGGTGTAGCCTAAGGAGTCCCTATGCCAGAAACTCCTGAGGAAAAGCCTGAGGGAAAGCCTGAGGTAAAGATGTCCGAGCCATCATCAAGCTCCGGACGAAGGACCGCGGTATCTAATGCCAAATACGAAGTTGAAAAGTTCGACGGGACCAACAACTTCGGTATGTGGCAGTGCGAAGTAATGGATGTTCTTATCCAACAGGATTTGGAGATCACCCTGGAGGACAAACCCGGGGACATGACGGAGAAGGATTGGGACAAGATCAATCGACAGGCGTGTGGCACGATCCGATTGTGCCTCAACAAAGATCAGAAATACTTTGTCATGAAAGAGACGAAGGCGAAGGATCTTTGGAAGAAGCTCGAGGAGAAGTATATGACGAAGAGCATAGAGAGCCGCCTCTATCTCAAGAAGAAGCTTTTTCGATTCCAATATCGAGAAGGTATATCTATGTCCGAACATTTGAATGATTATAATAAGATCCTCGCTGATTTACAGAACTTGGATGTTGAAATCCAAGACGAGGATAAGGCTTTACTATTGTTAAATTCCTTGCCGGATTCCTATGAGCATTTGATTACCACACTTTTGTACGGCAAGGAAAAGATTTCGTTTAACGATGTATCTAGTGTCTTGGTCAATAATGAGTACCGCAGGAAAGACAAACAGGTCTACCGAGATACATCCAGTGAAGCCTTGACTGTAAGAGGGAGAACTGAAACCAAGCAGTCTACCAACAACAGGGGACGTTCTCGCTCAAAATCCCGTGGTGGTTCATCTGGTAATCGAAAGATTGCTAAAGATGAGTGTGCTTTTTGCCACGAACAAAGGGCACTGGAAGAAGGATTGCCCAAAGCTGAAGGGGAAGACTTCAAATGCCAATGTTGCACGTGAAGATGTAGATCCAGACATTGCCTTGACAGGTTCAGCGTCCGTTTGCCACTCTGACGAGTGGATCTTGGACTCAGGGTGCACCTACCACATGTGTCCCAATCGAGACTGGTTCTCTGACTTCGCAGAGCACGAAGACTTCAAAGAAAGCAGCAAAACAGATGGTGATTCGCAGAAGGTGGAGTTAACTCCAGTCCCAACGGATGGAGATGATGAAGATGATGGACAAAGTGAGGTTGATGATGGTCCAGTCACAACCCCTCCACCTGAATCCATTGCAGAAAGAAGGCCGAGAAGAGAGATCAGACAACCGGCACTGATATGCAGACTATGTGACATATGCATTACCAGCAGTTGGGGAGGATATCCCAACCACTTACAAAGCAGCCATGCAGTCCAGTGAAAGGACTGAGTGGTTCGACAGCCATGGGTGAGGAGATGCAGTCTCTTTACAAGAATTCGACATGGGAGCTTGTGCCACTTCCCAAAGGCAAGAAGTCAATCGGTTGTAAGTGGGTTTTCACCAAGAAGGATGATCAAACCGCCAAAGATGGAGTGCGATTCAAAGCTAGATTGGTTGCTAAAGGCTATGCTCAAACTGAGGGAATCGATTACAATGAGGTATTCTCTCCAGTTGTGAAGCATTCGTCCATTCGTATTTTGCTAGCCTTGGTTGCACAGTACAATTTGGAGTTAGCTCAACTCAATGTAAAGACGGCGTTCCTACACGGTGATTTAGAGGAAGAGATCTTTATGTCTCAACCTGATGGTTTCAAAGAAGCTGGAAAAGAAAAGATGGTCTGTCATTTGAAGAAGTCTCTTTATGGTTTGAAGCAGTCACCTCGGCAATGGTACAAACGTTTCGACCGCTTCATGATTGATCACTACACACGTAGTCATTTTGACCACTGTGTGTATTTTCGAAAACTTGCAAATGGTTCCTTCATTTATTTGCTTTTGTATGTTGATGATATGCTAGTAGCATGCAAAAGCAAGGTGGAGATAAATCGGTTAAAAGCTCAGTTGAGTCGTGAGTTTGAGATGAAGGAGTTGGGAGAAGCACGGAGGATTTTGGAGATGGAAATCAATAGAGATAGGGTGAAAGGCACAGTTCACCTTACTCAGAAGGCATATTTGCAGCGGGTACTACAGCGTTTTGGTATGGAGAAAAGCGCGAAGCCGGTAACTACTCCGCTGGCCCCACATTTCAAGCTTAGTGCAGCATTGTCTCCCAGCTCTGACAAGGATCGTGAGTATATGGCTCAGGTTCCTTATGCAAGTCTTATTGGAAGCCTTATGTATGCTATGGTGTGTACTCGGCCCGATATCTCCCAGGCCGTCAGTATGGTTAGTCGATATATGCATGACCCAGGGAAGACACACTGGCAAGCGGCTAGATGGATTTTGCGATATATTCTGGGGACCGCAGATCATGGTTTGAAGTTCGAGAGAAGCGATGTTTCTGATAGCCTTGTGGTTGGCTATGTTGATTCAGATTACGCTGGTGATCTGGACAAGCGACGATCCACTACTGGTTATGTCTTTACGATGGCTAGAGGACCAGTAAGTTGGCGATCTACTTTGCAGTCGACAGTTGCACTGTCCACAACGGAGGCTGAATATATGGCTGTTACAGAAGCCATTAAGGAGGCCATATGGTTACATGGGTTGGTGGCAGATCTTGGCGTTGAGCAGGAAAGGGTCACCGTCTATTGTGACAGTCAGAGTGCCATCCACTTGGCGAAGAATCAGGTGCATCACTCTCGTACGAAGCACATCGATGTTCGTTTCCATTTTATTCGTGAGATTTTGGAAGAAGGGGACATCTTGCTTCAAAAGATTGGTACTTGCAGATAATCCGGCGGATATGATGACTAAGGTCGTCACTGGGGTCAAGTTCCAACATTGTTTGGACTTGATCCATCTCTCGCAGTGTTGAGCACCTTCGGGCGCATGGCGCCTTAGGGCGCATTGCAGGCAGCGTTGATTTGTTGATTTGTGGAAGGAGAATTGTCGCCAAGGTGGAGATTGTTGAAGATAAGGGTCTGCATCAGCAGCCCTCATTCTCCATGTGCCAAATTGACCAAGATTGGCTCCAATTTAATACAGCCCATTTTGTAGACTTCAAAGATTTCAGCCATTTTTGTAGACTTTTGAAAATTTCATTCACACCAAATAGTGACTGATTTTCAGCCTATTTATAGCTACCCAATCTGCCTTGTTTTTGTATCAGAGAGAGTAGCAATTGAGAGGGGTTGGGTATACACTTTGGGGTTTTGGTGAGTGATTGTAATCTCCTCCATTATAGTGAAATCCGCTGCCCGTGGAGTAGGTGATTTGCCGAACCACGTAAAAATATTGTCTCTCTGTGTTGTTTGAGGTGTGTGTTGTGTTCTGGGTGTTGGTTTTCCGTAACAAATTGGTATCAGAGCTACATGACGGAATTATACAAAATTTTCAAAATCATAAACTCGTTATAAATTGAAAGATATAGACAATTTAGAACATAACATGAATGCCGAAAATGGACCGACAAACATGGACAGAGGCAGTAATTTATAGTTTCTATTCAAAATAATAAAAGTAATAATACCACTAAAAGTAGTACTAGTAATTACCAGAAGAAAGAAAAAACTGAATACTGGGTGGAAGAGCACATGATGATGATGGTGATGATGAGTCAGAACTAGAAGTAGCTGGTTGTGTAATCATCTCTTTTATGAAAATAAATAAAAGAGAAAAATCATTGGGAATCCGTCTGATTTACTTCATCATCCAAACATCATCATACAGCACATCAGAAATCATTGACCTTACTTATCTCCCTCGAAATGCATTTTCAGAAATTAAAACAAATACTCCTCTTACAAATTACTACTACGTAACAAACAACACAATAGCATTTAATTTCATGAGAGAGAGAGAGAGAGAGAGAGAGAAGAGTATCTACCTTGTCACCGATAAATCCTATGAAATTAGAATAATCGAAGCTAAAGGGAGAACGTATATACAAGAAGATGTATATACATCATAGTTGTCAAAGGCGAAAGGCGCACCAAGGCGCAAAATCCTGTGGGGACTAAGGCGAGAGGCGAGGCACGCGCCTTTTTGAAGCGAGGCGCTCCTATGTAAAAAAAATTAGAAAAAATAGCATATAGCAATACTTTAACTAATAACACTAAGCCAATGAGTTTTAGATAGCATACCATCCAAAAGATACATAAAAACATCTACCAAATCACACATAGTTTACGGTTCTCGCATAGAGTAGAACTAATACATCGAAATCAACAAAACACAAGCGTCCACTGTTTTAATTAAAAGAATCAGTCATGTAATCACTGTTTTCTTGTCTTTTAAAAAAATGAATTCAAAAAAAGGGAAAAGAAATTAGGTTGGCATTGGTCATTGGAGGCAGTAAAAAATCATTCTTGAACTTAAGGGCTAAGGCTTTGTTTTATCGGCAATTACCTTCTGGTACAAAGCTGAGAAGACTTGTCCAAGAAGCTGAGAAGATTAGAAGACTTGATCAGAAGCTGAGAAGACTTGATCGAAGATGAGAAGAGTCAGAAGACTTGATCGCAGCTGAGAAGGAGACTTGATCGAAGCTAAGAAGACTTGATCGACTTCGAACCAAGGCCAGAAGGTGATCTCTCAACTTGACCGAGTTCGAAAGCCAAAAACAACACCCACACAGCCTTCGTCTGTCTTCGTTCTTGCTGATCTATACCCAGACCCAGATAGCCACAGAGAGAGAGAGAGAGAGAGAGAGAGAGAGAGAGAGAGAGAGAGAGAGAGAGAGATGTAGAGATGTTCGTGAGAGAGAGAGATGTTCGACGGCTGAGGACTTTATTTCTGAGATCCAAAATCAACGGCCAAGGTGAGATTTTTAACCTAAGTCGCAAAAATCTAGGGCTGTTATTAAAACTCGAAAGAAGCACGCTTTTTTAGCGCCTCTCGCCTTTGCGCCTTTGCGTCGCCTCTTTTCACTTTCAGTCGCCTCGCTGCGCCTCTCGCCTAGGCGCACCTTTGACAACTATGACATACATGTGGTTCAATATAGCCTAACGATAGATCCCTTGATCCACCCATCTGTTATTGAGAATCCAATCAAGGAATTGCAATATCAGGCGACGCGAGGTAGTCGTTGGACCGATTGATCATAAAACCCTAGCGCCCATATCCCATTTTTGGAAACACATGACAAATTACCTAGTTTATGTTTTCTACAAAATAACATCAACCGCACAACAAATGATGGACCTACGGGTGGCAAGTGAAAGCGAACATGACTCCCACAATTTCCAAAAACCCTCTCCCAATATTACTAGTAGCTTCTTATTATCTCCAAACTACATAAGCTTGCCCTTCCTATGATTTGGACCCCAAAAAGGAGGAGAGGGAAAAAAAAAAAAAAAAAAAAAAAACCTCACACCAGCTTGGCTTAGCAATTAAAGTTGTTGGTAGTGACATGTCAAGCGCCCCTAGATTAAAATGCTAACTTCTTCCCTGAGCGCAATAATGTCCATCCAGTTTTAGGTACCTCCAAAACATCCATTATTAATATAGGACAACTTGTACCTATGAAGCACTGACACTCCTAAAGGTCACTGTGTCTAGGTATCGGACACGGGGACACATATTGGACACTCCACGTGGCGTGTCCCTTAAACTAAATTATTTTTTGGAGGGGGGCATGCGGGGGACACAGCATGATATACATGGTCTCTCTCTCCCTTCCCCACTATTTTTCTCTATCATTTCATATATATAAGTGTGTGCGCACGCATGCGTGCATATAAATCTATATCTATGGGTGTGTATGAACTTGTATATATTCAATGTATATATCCATCACTGTGTATGTATATCCTACATATATATGTGTACGTATAGGGCCTATAGGCATATGTACCAATACACAACAATGTATATATCTTACATGTCAAAAAAAAAAAAAAAAAGTGTATATAAACTCTTACTGCATAAATATATGATATATTTATACATATAGTTATTTATTTATTTATTTTTTTCCGTGTCCCCCGCCGTGTCTGTGTCCAATCTTTTTAGAATTCCCGTGTCTGTATCCATATCCGTGTCCGTGTCGGTATACACTCGTACAAATACCTGTAAAACCCCATTACTTTCAAATAGCAGAAAAGACTAAATTTTCCATATAACAGCCAAAGGAAATCAAGAATTTCACATGTGAGATAATTAGAACAAACCTCAAGCTTACCGAAACAGGTACCATCTCCCAGCTAATATTGATCAACATACGACACTATGCATTAAACCTTATTGATAATATCCCAGTCAAAGAACAAAAGAGCCAAATTCCACACAACAGCTAAAGTCAATCAAGAATTTTACAAACAAGAGAAATCAAAAGCTAACCTCAATCAATACATCACAGTATCCTCATTATCGTCATCATCATTCACCCTATCACTCGCACCAATATCTCCATCTCCACCTCCGCCACCCAAACTGTCCCCTCCATCGATCACCCATCTCGGCCAGCTCGACACGGTCTCCACACTATTAGCCCTCTCCACAACCCCTGCCTCTGCTTCTCTCGACTCATCGTCCACATTATTATCACTCTGATGATTCAAATCAGGAAACACAGTTCTGTGCCTCCTAGCAATGTGCCTCAACGTGCTCTCAAAGCCAAACAAGTCCTCCTCTTCCTCCTCCACCGCCACCAACCTCGACCTCCACCGACTCTCCTCCTTCGCCTCGTCCTCGTCCCTCTCCGCCGGAAGCCTAAACCGACACACTGGACACGAATTGTGCTGGGAAAGCCATGGGAGGATACAGTCCGAATGGTACATATGCTTACACGGCAACTGCTTCGCTTCCACGTCGACCAAGAACTGGTCCTTACACACGGCGCAGAGGACGATCGGGTCGAGGTCGAGAAAAGAGGCGGTGATTTTGATGGTAGGGATTGATTCCACGGCGGATTTCGACGCGGGAGAGTTCTGGTGGTGAGAGAGAATGGGGGAGGTGAAGGGGTTTTCGGATTGCGAATTGGTGAGGTGGTGGATGAGGCGGTGGAGGTAAGGGCTGTCGAGGAGGTAGTTGTCGTCGTCGGAGGGAGGGGTGAGGTGAGGAGAGAAAATGGGGAAGGAGGAGGAGAGGTTAGGGTCAGGGTTAGGGTTAGGGTTGAAAAGAGGGGAGTCCATTTGTTCGAGGAAGTCGCTGTGGCAGTGAGGGCAGAGGAGAGAGGAGGAGGTGGTGGTGGTGAGGAGAGAGACGCTCATGTCGCACTCGTGACACCAGTACGTCTGCCTTTCGACGGCGGCGACGGCGGCGGAGGTGGTGGTTGAAGACATGGTTTTCCCAATCTGTTTGCTTTTTTGAGATTTGGTGAGAAAGGGAAAATTGGGTGTGTTGCGCTTTTTTGGGTGATAGAGCGAGTCGAGAAGACGTCTACGGTTGGTTGACTAGTTAGCGTACGTTGGGTTGATTTGTTTGGAGTACGGTAAAAGTAAAAATAAATTTTTTGGATGAAACGAAATGTAAGACGTCGCTTTGGCCGAGTGGTTAAGGCGTGTGCCTGCTAAGTACATGGGGTTTCCCCGCGAGAGTTCGAATCTCTCAGGCGACGAGTTGTTTTTTAATATAAGAGGGTATTTTTGGGGGTGGGGGATCATTGTTTTTACGGTTATAGTTTTTAAAATTATTGTCAAAATGTAAAATGAAATCTATAGAGTGTTTGAGATACATGTATAGAACATATTTTTGCTTTTCTTTTATGTTAACTAAAACGAAAAAAAATAAAAAGTCAAAAAACTCAATTAACCATGGTGCCATTTCCTAAACTATTGTAAAGGTGAAAGTACAGTTGCTTTGGTTAAAAAAACCAAAGTTTTTTTTTTTTACTTTATTAAAAAAAATTGCCTTTTTAAATTTTGCCTCATGTTTTTGTAGTTTATTGGTTTATCTCAACGAGAGAAATCTAAAAAATATAAAATTATAAATCAACCTAGTGCCCCCTTTCCTAATATTTATGTATCTCTCTTTTACGAAAGTTTATATTGCCCGCGGATATTTTTAAAACTTGTCCAAAATAATTCATGTGTACCTCTTTTTCTTCACATATATGTATGTGAGTAAAGACATGACATTTTCGGATAAAGAATTTAAGTCATTTTATATATAATTTTTATAATTTCTTCATACCAAATTAGATATTTCAATTAGTTCTTTTAATTTAGTGCAAAAAAACTTCAAAAAAATTATAAAGGCAAGTACTTTATTATTGGCAAGCGATTTCTACACCCCCTTTTTAGATAAACTCACCCTTTTTTAGTGAAATTTTTATGTGTGAAAATTTTACTAAAAGACAAAAAAAAATGGAGTGTATTTATCAAAAATGGGTGTGAAAATCATTTCTCTTATTTTTTATTCTAAAATTGCATGTCTTTTTATATTGAACTTACTTT
The DNA here is from genome assembly GCA_020921065.1 of Vaccinium darrowii. Classification (NCBI taxonomy): domain Eukaryota; kingdom Viridiplantae; phylum Streptophyta; class Magnoliopsida; order Ericales; family Ericaceae; genus Vaccinium; species Vaccinium darrowii. The sequence continues at coordinate 20,571,616 of CM037157.1, forward strand.
TGGGATGGAGTGGATATATACTTTGCTGTTTTTGGGTGGTATTGTTGTTACTAGTGCTTTGCCCGTGCTTGAAGGCACTTGACGAAGTTCGAAAACCTTAACTAACCATGCAGTACCACATGCATTGCTCTTGCCATAAAGTATTCTGGCCAATGCTATGCCACCACCCCTATCAAGCTGTTGCAAGTTCAGAGAGTGAAATAAAAAAAATAATAAAGAACACCAAGCTACTAACATCTAATTGATCAATTCATACTGTCAACATTATAAGAGGGGAAAAAAGATTGAATGAAAATCAATTACCATCCAATGATCAACTAAACCAAGGAATGAATTCACTTGATCAACCAACTCTCTCTCATGTAATTTGGAAACTTTTCAAGATGGACAATATTTCTAATGTAACTGCCCTGAAAATTGGGTACGTTAATAAATAAATTACAAAATTATTTAAATAAAATACCAACTTCATTTAAAAAAAAAATCCAAAGAATACTTAATAAATTTTTTTGTGAAAATTAAAAGTAAACTAACTTATTACAACTGAAATAAATTGAATTTGAACACTGTCAAAAAAAAACTTAAACATTTATTCAAAAAAGTCCAACGGAAGTAAAATGATAGAGCCATCTAGATAATTCTACTGATAAAGCCATGGGTCCGCCCCTTGATTCCTATCTAGCTGCTCCATCGCCTCGTAATCAGTAGGCGGCTCCTCGTCTCCTTCTGTACCTGGCGTCCCCAACGCCAGGGCCACAAAAAGTAGCACCGTGAGTGGTAAAATTACACTCAGTAGGGTGCCCTAAGCCACTCCTTTACTAAAGTTACTCATGCAACAATTACACACATAACCGAAATTTTATTTCATATGAAATACTCAATTTTTCACATCATTCCTCAACACAAAGAATTCAAAATTCTATTGATCTTGTTTCAACTTTGAACATATACTTTTCTGTCACAGGCTTCCATCCACAGTACACCTCAGGTGCTCGATCACACAACAAAGCCACCTCGGGGTATACTGCGCACAGCCCACGATTGATCAACCATTGATCAATCTCTATCCAGCATCGGTTCCCACCCACAGTATACTTCCGGTGCCCGATCACACAGCAAAGCTACCTAAAAGTATAAACTGCGCATGGCTCAAGACCCATACCGGACACGTCCCAACCCCAATATCGCGATTAAATCCAATCATTCTTAAACTTTAACATTTCGATCATAAGTACTTAACAATTGGGTTCATGCATCACGTGGGTCATTAAATCACATAAGTCCGACATAACAACAAAATTAAAATAATCGCAAAAAGAGAAATTTAACATAACATGTAAAACAGAAACATTATCAATCTACTAAAAATAGCAAACTAACTCCATAAATCACGAGATTTTACAGAAACATTAATCTTTACGTTACAAACAGATTCCGTGTTTTACCCGGGTTCTAAATCCTTCATTAAAGAGGTTGAAATTGGATTTTAAAAATAATCTGCAATCTGTCTCGTATTACACTACAGCAGAAACTTTGAAAAATCACATAAAATTCTACGTAACTCAGATTGAGACGAGTTCTATATCAAAGTTGCTTAACTTTTCAATATCTACAACTCTTCAGTTTTGAGTTTTTCCCGAATCGACTCAGAAAAATACCCGAAATTGACGAACAGAATACAGTACACGAAAACCCGAATTTTCAACGTCAAAATTTCACTACCCATTTGATAACGATCTAGTTTTCGGTGTACAAATTTTCTACACTTATCCGCACACACACTAACCATAGAAATAGTAAACTAAAGTAATGGTTAGGTTTAGAATTCCCTACCTCTCCTCCGTAGATTTAAGCACAAAACTAAAGTTCACAAACCGAAAATCAAACATCACCGAAGGTATGAATTTCTGATGAAAAGAGGGAGAATTAATAGGAGAAAAATAGATAACGATAGAGATAAAGATTGGTATTTATGGGCAAATAGAGTGATAGAGAGTTATTAGGAGAGTGGAGGAAAGATAGAGTTCTTTTCAAAACAAATCACTAGTAGATATATACTACAAAATTATCTCTATATCTACATTATATAGTTATCCACTGCTTAACAAAAATTTCAATAAAAATATTTTGTTTAACAGATAAAGATTATTAAAATCCTATTAATATAATTAATAAAAACCGGGTCTTTACATCTAAGGCATCCCTAAATGAAATATTAACTATCTTTATGGGAGGGAAGGATTAATAAAACTTAGTGGTTCATGCCTAACAAAAATTATAGTATAATTTTGAAGCATGACCGAAGAGATTCTTTCTTTTTTTTTTTTTCCTTATCATTTATCAAATCAGCATAATATCCAAATCACATGTTGGACCCAAAGTCGTTTGAAAAGTAGATGATGTTGATACGACTATGCATGTTTTGTAATCCAAATATTCTCAAAAATTAAAATTTCTCTATGAGAGTTGGATGTCAAATAGAGAGATCATTTATGAAATTTGAAATTTGCTCATGAATTAAAGGATAATGTTTATTTTTTAAAATGAGTTTCTTTCATTTGTTTTCTTAATGTGCTTTCTACTTCTCCTTCTTCTTCTACTTTTTTTTTTTTTTTTTTGTAATTGAGAAGAGAGAGAATTCTAAAATTAAAATTTCTCTATGACAGGTTGAATGTCAAATAGAGAGAAAGAGGATTTTTTAAATTTGAGTTTTCTTTCAAGTTGTATATGAGTTTTCCTTCAAGTCGTATTATTTTTTGATGAGCGTAACTTTTCGGTTTTTTTTTTAATTAACCAAAAGTTATATTGAAAAGTCAAGTCTACTTAGACCCCGGAAACACAATTTGATCCTTGAGATAAGATTTGGTCCCAAGTATAGATGTTAGAAGAGAAATAAGAGATCTTTCAAACATGGAAATGCCACATAGGACATTTTGAAAAAACCATTGTGTAATATAATTGTACTAGCATGAAACCCGTGCTATGCACGGGGAAATTAATAATTTTGATATTCAAAATATATCTATATTACATTACACAACAGTTTTGAGAAAATGTCTCTCTCACAACTGTCCTCTGTGGCAGATTGGAGGGTCGTGATTGAATTTTAAAGCTTCTTCTCAACTAATCCGAGGGTTGAAATTACTTTCATTTCAAATTCAAGATCCTAAATTAAAGGAATTATCTTATACGACTAAGATTGAGAAGAAACGAATCAAACGGCTTAGATGGATTCCACTTAATTAGGTTAGTTAGGTTAATTGTAGACATTAAAATACGCTCACCGTCTTCTAAAGAAAAAATACTCCATTAGGCTTCAGATCTAGGATTCAAAATTTGAACCCTACAGTGTATACAATTTTTCCTCCCTCATTCACGGCCACTCACCGTAACCACAATTTTAACCTCCTTCAAATGGACGAGAAACTCTCGACCCCGATCAACTTTGGTCTCCCGATTAGTCATCTTCTCTTGATTTGTGTCATTTAAGTTGTTCTCTTTTTTCTTTTTTCTTTTTTTCTCTCTTTTTGTCGTTCTAACTGCTTACAATTTTGTTTTTTTTACCAGGAAACTACCTCCTCATGGAACCTGGTAAAGTCACTTTCTTCTTATTTTATGTTAAAACGATGAATAGAGATCATGATTTTGAAGGTCATAATAGATTTTAGCCTTTGCTTGAATTTTTTGTTTCGGTTTGTGTTCTAGCAATAATAATGGCACAATTATCGGTATCAATGGTGATTATTGTGTTAGTAGTATATTTGCGATGATAGGGAATGAAGTTAATACTTGAAAATGGACGACCAAAAACAAAAATGAGCAAAAAGGCAAGGGAGGAAGAAGGATGGAGAAACTAAATGATGACCAAGAGTATTGAATTTGGTAGATTTTTTTTTCAATCCGATGGCCAATAACTATTGGGAGGTTGGTTTGAAGATGTAGATACGAGGTTGGTTCGAAGGTGAAGATACTCAATATTAGAGGAACCGACACTGGTCATAGAGACTTCTTTAGAAGAGACCCGTGGTTTAGATTTTGCCTTTTTTGTAACAGATGAAACCTATGTTCTTCCTTTTTTAATTTGTGTTTATTTTTCATAAATTATCGTTGCCCTCAATTGGTTTGGCATATAACTTGGTAGAAAAAAGGCACAGCTTGCCAACATGTTGACTATATTTCAACTTCCTTTTGGTATGAAGAATCTGTACAGATTTTGGTGTAATTTGACTGTATTTGACAGGTAGAACAAGATCATTGAGTAAATTTTGAGAAGTTATTAATTCAGATGTGTTGTGGTCAGAACGTGTTGGTTCGTGGCCTTTAGGCACGAGTAACAGTGCATATGTAAAGATGATTAAATAAATACGTACACTCAACAGTAAAGAAGGATAAATCCATTTAAATTGTATTCAAAACGTGTCGCGTCGTGCCTTTAGGCACAGTCAATCCCTAGTCCACAAATAAAATAAAGGATTGATCTATGTACCCTTGGTATAGCCAAAAGTCACTGGGTTTCGTTGGATTAGGGTGTTCATTGGTAATTTTACTCTTTCCCCCATAGTTTTTTCGGTTTTCTTTTTTCTCTCCAACGATCTCCCCCCTCCTTCTTTATCTTGTTTTATCTGCAAGCTAGACAAAAATCAGTCAAGTAAAACTTATTGCTAAATTATCCCAAAGACACTTTGCCCACAACTCCAATAGCGGCAACAATAGAGGAAGAATAATAGATAAAATATCAGGGCTTGCAATGGCTAGTGCGAAATCTAAAATTGAACATTTATGTATAGAAAATCGTTCTTAACCTGCCTATTTTTGGAGAATCATATATAGTATTTTGGATTGTATGCATTTTGATTTTTGTTTTAAAATTTTCATGCAATCCAATGGCCAAAAATGCATCAGAACAGAGGAATAGATGATTTTTGGAATAGAGGATTTGATTCCTCAAGTTTGTAGAAATTTGAACTTTTATATGAATATAGGTGAATAGACATTGCTAGCTTAAGATTTGGGAGGGAGAATCAGACTGTTTATATTCTCTTTTAAAAGTAATATTAAATTTCAACATCTGCCAGTCTGTACATATTCCGTCATCTCTAATTTTCTGAATATGTGAGTTAATGAGATACATATGTAAATCATGTACTACTCCAATTAACACAACAAAAAATTTTTGATGCTTATACAGTTTAACCTCTTTTTGTAGTAACTAAAAAAAAGAATTATGTGATGTACTAATTTTCAATTATTGTCTTTCCAACCCTCGCTTTCTGTCTCTAAGGTATCAACCCAATGTAAAGCAAAACTTCTTTTTTTTTTTATCGGCAACGGAAATTTATCAACACATAAATAAAATATAAAATTTGTACAATAGGAAAGGAAAATCATTAAAATAGTTTCGAAGAATATGCAAGACTCTCCAATGTAAAACAAAACTAACAAAAATTAATAATAAAGGTATACATTATGCATCATATGAAATGTTCAAATCGTATATTGTGACATAGCTTAAAAAAAAAATAGTTCTTCACCCGAAAGCAATTGAACGTTACAATCTCCTTGTAAACGATTGCTTTTATTCTTCTTTTTTCTCGCTATTTTGCACTTGGGTTGTATTTGGATTTTAAACTTGTGAATAGATTCCTAGTGGAGCAAATGAAAAAAAAAATCAACATTTCATGGATGATTTTCTTGTTTACAATCAATACAATTATGATGATTAGGCGTTTTTATTCATACTTGTGAACAAATGAGTCTAATTTTTTTACATTAATTCTAGATTTGTTTTCTTGTTCTAAATCTATTTCCTCGACATACGCAGTAGCCTTAAGTTCAATATAAGCAAGCAAAGTTAAACAAATCTATAATACAGGACAACATACTAATTGGGCGTTATCTTCTTTTGTGCCGACGTCGAAGATAAATATGAGATCAAATATAGCGCCGGAGCTAGCACAAACAATACCCTTGAAAGAGATGAAAAAATAATTAGTTGATGGTACTCACTTCATTTTGAAGCACAATACGATCACATCAAAACAGTGCATCAAAGTTCAACATGCGTAGGTTAATGAAAAATAAAAAAAGATATATGCAACATTTAAAAATTTGGTCATACAGATTTATTAGACCCCAAAACAGTTACTTTAACAAAATTATTTACAACAATCTGTGCGGAAAAAAATACCGGCAAAGAGCTCGTCGATTTCTCATATAAGAGAAGGGGTGATGAAGCATGATCAGGAGACCATTGAATTTGGAGTTCTGTCACTGAAATCGGGAAGATGGTGATATTCTGGAGGAATGAAGAAATAAATTAGTTGTTGGTGGAGTTAATTTTACCGTAAATTGTTCAAATATTAAATTCGGATTTTCAATTTCAACACAAATAAATTATCCTCTCCAGTTAGAATTATAATTGGATTAAGGTATCTAATAAACATGGTCATGTTTATCCGATCAAGAATTGACATTCCTATCAATTACTACCATTTACAGATTAAAATTCCAATCAGTAATTGGTATTGCTATCAAATAGGATACTATAAATTAAAATTCCAAATATCAAATAGTAATAGTACGAAATGTTGAACATGATCTTTGTACTGTTTTCCATGTTTGAAAATTTTATCTCACAAATCAAGGGTTTAATAATTAAAAGATTTAATTTGAAAATTTAACAAAAGGATAATTAAGTAATTGCCTTACACATTAACCTCGCTATGTTGATGCCACTTGTCGGAACCACGTCCCTCCTCGCGAAAACCCATTCTGCAATACTATATTAGATAACACAGGTGGACGATTTTTGGCCAAAGATGCACCGAATTAAAAAAAAAGAACGTGGTTCTTGCATATGTAATAACACAGGTGGATGATTTTTGGCCTGTTCAAGGATTCGTACTGGGACATCTCAGCCCATAGTGGTGATCCAATCTATTAAAGCTATGCCTATCATGGCCGACTCAACCCAAAAGAGAGAGAGAGAGAGAGAGAGAGAGAGAGAGAGAGAGAGAGAGAGAGAGAGAGAGAGAGAGAGAGAGAGAGAGAGAGAGAGAGAAGAAAAATGGAAGAGGGTGATGCTTCTCATGTCAATAGACCATGCATGCATTCACTTTTGACAAATAGAAATCCAAAGTGTGGTGCGGGGAGAGCGCAAACCTTTGACTCTAGCCTCAATCCAATAGTCTTGCCCGACTCTGGATTCAATGGGAAGGGAAGTGTGTAATTTTTCCCGGATCCGGGCTGCGATATATCGTGACTGCAGAGTCAAATCGATAGGGAAACTAAATATTTGATTGATATTTTCCCGGTTCTGGATTCAATGGGAAGGGAAGTGTGTGGTTTTTCCCGGCTCCGGGCTGCGATATATCGTGACCGCAGAGTCAAATCGATAGGGAAACTAGGGGGGTTCCACTAAGGTGGTTTTTTGAAAAAACTGGTTTTTCACGGTTTTTTATGTGATGTATTGTGAGAGAATGACCTGTCTCGGTTTTTGGAAAAAACAATTTTTTGTTAGTGGAACACTCCCTAAATATTTGATTGATAAATATTTCATTGATATTTTCCGGCATTCTAACTTGGGAAGGAAGATAAATATTTGATTGATATTGCTCATGGAAACTAAATGGTTGACCTGTTGTATTCTTGCCATTTTGCAAATATTATGCCTCCTTTCCTGAGTAAATCCAAAAGAAACTTATTGGGAAAGTATATACATTATACGTTTTTTTTTTCCTTTGCTTGGAAAACAGTGGAGGTAATTGCCTTGGCTTTACACGTTTTGAAAGAGAAACAAAAGGAAACAAAATTGGAAGAAGATCGGGCTGTGTAAGTTGATAATTTTGAGAAGAATATTTTCAAAAATATTTTGGAGATAGTGTTTGGATGAGTTTTTGGAAAAAGTAATAATTAGAGAGAAGTGTAATAATTGGAGAGAGATAGAGAGAGAAATGAGAATAATGATTGGAAAGAGGGGTATGAGTAGAGAGAGAAATGTGATTAATGATTGGAGAGATGAGAGATGGGGAAAGAATCTTTTTGGAAATGTGAAGTGAACAAAGTGCATATGGTTTGGTTGGTGGGTCTTCGGTCTACGTGCAGATCCTCATCAGGATGTTAAAAATTACCATCAATCACCTTAAAAAGAGCAACGGATTGGGGGACACGTGGCAAGCTCAGGGAGCTCCATTCACCAAAAGTCATCCTGCAATACTATAGTAGATTTTATTTATATTTTATATAGATATAGTTTATAAAGATAGTATAAATTTCTAAACACTATTTTTAAAATTTATGACGCCGCCACCGTATGGGAGGAGACATAAATAAAAAATAAAAACAATAAATTAGAAAAACAAAAGAACTCACTTTAATGAAACCACCATTCTACACTCTTCTCCGTCTCTTTTCTAGAACCCATTCTACCATAAACAAAAGATAAAACATGGCAATAATTAGCAACTAACGTTGTGCCTGCACGGAACAAAAAAATTTACGTTAGTGTTTTTTCTGATCCTCATGCATCGAATGAGCACAACGGCTTTAAAAAAACACGTTTGTGTTTTTTCCGGCCTCGTATATCAAATGAGCATTTAGATATTTAAAAAAAAAAAAAAAACTATGACAATATAAACAAAACCAAAACTTATGGGGTGAAAGTGGAGGAGAAAAACATGGAGATGAGATTGGCACATTTTATGAGTGACACTTGCAACTTCCAGTAGGGTGAGATGAGGTAAAACAATCTACTATGAGACACGTGTCTCTTTCCCCCCCTCCCCACTTTCTCCCTCTCTCCCCCTTTTACTCTCTCCCTGTTTTAGAAAAAAAAAAAACGAAAAGGAAATTAGAATTGGGGTTTGGAGGCTTCTGAGGGCGTTAGCTACATTATTCTAGGGAACTGAATCCAAAAAAGAAAGGTAACAACATGAAGCGTCAAGCGTCAAATTGGTATCCGACTTTTGGGTTATTGAATGTGGGAGTAGTCCGAGATTTGGGTTGTTGAATACAGGATTGAAGTTTAATTGTTTATAAAATTTACTTTTTTACATTTTTGAAAGGGAATAATTAGTCATAAATACAAAATATTTTGTCTATTTGAAAGGAAGGACAATGAACTTTTGCAATCAAACATAAAGACAATGTTTATAATTACGATTTAATAAAAGGATAAAACACACCCACTCTCCCTTTATTTTGGTTACAAATACCCTCACTCCCTAAAAGAGATTCTCTCAAGGGAGACTCTCTCTCTTTCTATAAAAGAATCGAATCTTCTCTCCCCTCGCTTTGGCTTCTGGAAAAAATCATCAAACACGGTTTTGCTGAACCTTTTCAAATACGGTGTTCTTTTCAACTCGAATTTTCACTCTCTCTCTCTCTCTCTCGTCCTAATTTCTTTTGAAGTCGGTACGTCTTTGAGCAAATTGAATTGCAAACCATTGAAGTGATTGCCAGTTAATTGGGAGTTCTAATCGGTGACTTATGTGTATTACATTAATAATGTTGGGTTCATTGGAAAAATGGCAGGAACGAAATCATGCCTTGAAATGATTATTCCAACTTTTGGTTTGTAATAATTTTTTTTAAAAATTATTTTATAACTCGGGATGTCAGGGTCAGTTTACGTGCACCTCAACTAATCTTGTGATCAATTCTACCATTCACTAGCGGGGCCCAAAGCCGGGACAATGCATGTATGGACTGGCCTCATAAGAGTTAATCGCAAGTAGGAGTTTAACTCTAGAGACCTAGGGGCAAGCAAAAAGAATCATATTTGGAATGAACTCATCATCCGGACATCCACCGAATTACATGTTTGGCCACTCTATGGGGAGGCTAAAGAAAGACCATTCTATTCCTTCGCAAAATCATTACAACATACCAAACAATATCTAATAGTCTTTGGCCTGCATACTATGGTTCAAAATTAGAATTTTTAAATACTAGTGACATTTCATTAATTTTTTTGGTCGTCGGAAGTGGTCGGGTAGGCTGGTGGTCGAGCGGAAGTGAGGTGGTATTTTTTTTAATTTTATGTTCGAAATTATAATTTTAAAAAATTAGTGACATTTCACTAATTTTTTTGGTCGCCGGAAATGGTTGACAAGAGGTGGGGTGGTGGTTGGCCAGAGGTGGGTGGCAATTTTTTGAATTTTATGTTCAAAATTAGAATTTTTTAAAATTAGTGACATTTCACTAATTTTTTTGGTCATCGGAAGTGGTTGGCCAAAGGTGGGGTGGTGGTTGACCGGAGGTGGGGTGGTGATTTTTTTTGAATTTTATGTTCGAAATTAGAATTTTTAAAATTTAGCGACATTTCACTAATTTTTTTGGTCGCTGGGAGTGGTCGGCCATAGGTGGGTTGGTGGTTGGCCGGAGGTGGGGTGGTAATTTTTTTGAATTTTACTTTTGAAATTTGATTTTTTTTTTAAAAAAATTAGTGACATTTCACTAATTTTTTTTGGTCGCCGGGAGTGGTCGGCGAGATGTGGGGTGGTAGTGGTCGGAGGAGGGTGGTGATTTTTTTGAATTTTATGTTTGAAATTATAATTTTTAAAAATTAGTGACATTTCATTAATTTTTTTGGTTACCAGAAGTGGTTGGTTAAAGGTGGGGTGGTGGTTGGCCGGAGGTGGGGTGGTGATTTTTTGAATTTTATGTTCGAAATTAGAACTTTTAAAAATTAGTTACACTTTACTAATTTTTTATGTCTTTATGTTTGATAGTAAAAGTTCCTTGTCATTCCTTTTAAAATTGTCAAATATTTTTTGTTTTTATGTTCTCCTTGTCCTTCTTTTCAAAAATGTCAAATGTTTTATATTTTAGGCTAAGTGGCCCTTTTTAAAGTGTCTTAGTAATATATATCTACATTGCATGCTATGTTAAAGAAAGGAGCAATGCTACAAATAATAACTAATTTACAAACTACTACGCTAAAAATATACGCATGACACTATCGTATCAATGCAAGACTTAATATATGGATAGACTCATCAACTAAAGAGTGCCACGTGTACATTTAGTACCTTATTTAATGTATACAGGGTGATTTTTAGGGACTGATTTTTAGCACTCCCGGATCCAATCTTTGGCACTTTCAAATACTCTATCTGTCCCATATTGTTGGACCTATTTACCTTTTTTAACGTCTCAAAGAATTGTTTATATCTCAGAATTTATAATTTTTTTTGTCATTCCAATAACTTTGTTTAATAAAACTAATTGAGATCTATCAAACAAGATCCATATTGAATACAAAAAATTAATAAATTAAAAATTATAGACAATTCTTTGAGACATCCAAAAAAGGAAAGAGTCCCAACAATATGGGACGGAAGGAGTATAATTTTTGGGACGGAAGGAGTAGAATATTTACAATTTCCCTCTACGAGTTTTCATATTTTGAAACAATTGTATTGTAGCCTCATTATAAACGGTACTCAATACAACACTCTTAATATAAATAGCAATGCAGCCATTCATCCACCAATCACTCATTTTATTGCACATATTGCTCTCTACTACATTTGATTTATTTGGGGACTGGTTTTTTGGGCTAAGTGTTCAAATATTTATGGGATGAGTGTTCAAGAAAAAGCTAAACAAAAAATACCACGCATTTTCTATTTTTTTTTTTTTTGGTGTTCATTCTGTCAAAAAATTTAATGAATGGGAAGGTTCCAAAAGAAAGGGTCCACTCGTTTCCTTCTTATTTTCTTCTATGGATTGCCTAATTCATGTTTGAATTCACCTTTGATTTGTTGATAGCAAGGCCTGTGAAATCTTCAAGTTCATAGGCCATACACAAACTAATTGGCTTAAAATTCAAAGATGAGTATCACTGTGTTCGGTTTGATGTTTCCAATGAAAACTTTTTCAAGATGACAAACGCGTACAAGTGTGTGAAGGATGAGATTTGTCAATACTTTCAACGATTAAACAGTGTAAAGCTTGATAGGGTTGAGCGCAGGGAAGATGAGTCTGGAGAGAGAGAGAGAGAGAGAGAGAGAGAGAGAGAGAGAGAGAGAGAGAGAGAGAGAATCACTCATGGGATTCTTTGTAGAGAACGAGAGGATCGAAAGGTTCTCTGCAAAAACCTTCCTTCTGCTTCATCTGTAAATTACTGCAGATCTAAGAAGTGAAGAAGGGTAGGCCGGGGGGGGGGGGGGGGGGGGGGTGGGTTGTTGTGGACTCAAACGGTCGTAAAGAAAGGGGGTTGAAATGTATGTGGGCCCTATCTCAAAAACATCCGATCAGTACTTTTAAAATTTGTAATTTAGAAACGTAAAAAGTGATGTTAAATGTTAAACGAACAAAGTGATTATTATCACCGGTTGATATTGACAGAAAGGTGATTTATTATTCAATTGTGTTAGCCCGTAACCTTAACCCAAATGAATAAGGGGGAAAATGCGGCAATAATGGAGCATCACATTTTTATCCTTGTCGAGGGAACACGTGTCTTCAGAAGTTACAAGGTAGAGAAGTTCGTGTTGTGCACAATACATGTTAAAAGTTTACTTAGCATTAATAAACAAGACACATGTCATGCAAAACACATGTAAATGACACATGGCAAAAGGTTGAAATACAAACAAAGACTTAGTAGTTAAGTCTTTGTATAAAATAACTCCTTATCTTAGCCTAAGAACTGCTGTTATTCGTTTAAGACCAATGACTACCCCATTTCAAATTCAAATTGTCTCAAAGGAGGAAGTTAAGATAAGGGAGGGCCATGTGTCAAGATTGAAGCCATCTAAGGCATGACATGGCATCATGGACGTGCAAGTTATTCTCAAGATTACTACAAAGGAAGTTAAAGGCAGTTTGGATCAAAATCTCAAACGACAAACCAGAAATGAAGGTGGGAAATTTTCTCAATTCAAAATTGAAAGCAAACTTCCAAGAGAAGCCATGGAGAAGAGGCCTATGAATACAAGTCGTCCACAACAATTTGAAGGATCCTCTATCAATCGCCTCAACCGCTTTTCTTTTTCTTTTATCTACTTTTCCTGTATGTTATTGCATTTCCTAGGAGTAGTTGTAACATAGATCCGTAGTGGCCAGTAGGAAACACTTTTGTCGTTTATCAACATTGAAAGTCCTGCTTTCTTTTAGGTTCTTATGAATCATTTTCTCGCCTTCTGCTTTCTTTAGGTTCTAATAGTGTGTAACGTACCCTACTAGGAACCTTTCATTTCCATGAATCCATGGAATGGTCAGTGGTCTTACTGTTCAACTAGTTGTCACTCTAGTCAGTTGTCTCCCACTAGAGTGAGCCAATACTAATAACTTAGATGCTCCATAAGCATCTTTTAAATAAATGTTTCCGCATCCTCAAATTTCAAAACTTAAAAAATTTCACATAATTATTTTCCTTAAAAAATAAAAGTGAGAGCTATTAATGTTCACTAACTATATTAATTTTTGGCTAAAAAAAAAACTATATTAATTTTCCAAGTTAACACCCACATTTGGAATATAATCCAAATTGAAAATCCATTACTCCCAAGTTTGAAAACCTCCCAATATGACCCCCACATTAATGTTCAAGAAAAGAGTATCTCATATAGATACAAATAGTTATCACAATGAATAGACTAAAAAGTATGGTGGAGCAAAGGGAAAGGCAATGCGTGAATTGTGCTTGAAGGGCCCTTCATCATGTTCATTATGTAAAAAAAATTAATGAATGGGAAGGTTCCAAAAGAAAGGGTCCATTCGTTTCTTTCTTATTTTCTTCTATGGATTGCCTAATTCATGTTTGAATTCACCTTTGCTTTGTCGATAGCAAGGCCTATGAAATCTTCAAGTTCATAGGCCATACACAGACTAATTGGCTTAAAATTCAAAGATGAGTATCACTGTGTTCGGTTTCCAATGAAAACTTTTTGAAGATGTGTGGATTCCATACCGAAATTTCACAAAATTATGGTCTGGAAAACGATCTGATTGATTAACGGGAGTCGCCACCCGGTTTAAGGACCATACCCAAGAAACATGTTTACAAAATGACTCTTTTGCCCTTGGAATAGAGAGAGAGAATCGCGTATGGGATTCTCTGTAGAGAATGAGAGGATCGAAAGGTTCTCTGCAAAAAGCTTCCTTTTGCTTCTTTTGTAAATTAACGCAGATCTGAGAAGTGAAGAGGGGAAGGGGGGTTGTCGAGTCAAACGGTCATAAAGAAGGGGGTTGAAATGTATGTGGGCCCTCTATAAAAAAAGATCCGATCAGTACTTTTAAAATTTATAATTTAGATATCTTATATTGTATTGCATAATGGGTTTTTGCGAGGAGTGTCATGAGAGCGACAAGTGGTATAAATAGAGTGGTTTGTCATCTAAAAGCATGTGACAATCATATTCATCAAAGATTTATTACAACTCTTATTCAAACTTGAAACCCATATATCTTGCTTTTATTTGATCTCTAGCATCTTTACTTCCATAAAAAAACAAAAAATCTTTGATTTTATCTCTTTAAACTAAATCTCATCCTTACAAATTAGCAAATAATCACCGCAAACAAAAAAATAATTATTTTAGAAGTTATCTCAGAAATGGTTGTGAAGCCTAAATTAATCTGATTACCGTATGGTTGACTTCAAATTTCAAATAGATTTTGTTAATTTAGGAGAGCCCTCAAGGTTAGGAACGAAAATAGTCAATATCTGTAATTTTAAATTCCAAATTTATTTCGATTAGTATTTTCTGTAAAAGGAATAATTGACGAGTAAGTAGTTTCAAATAAGTCAATTCGAGGTAATGAATACCAACAATGAAAACAATTAATTGGAGAACAAATTAATTTTTGAATTTTAAACACTTTATGGAAACTAAAGGCTTGCAATAAAAGGAATACTCTATGAGTAAATTCCAAATGCCTCCAATAATAGAGGGAATTAATATTAGCTATGAAAATAATATATCAATGGAGCACTTAATTTTTTAAATTTTAAACACTTTTTGGCAATTAAAGGCTTGCACTAAAGTACTCCCATCTTCTCACTCTCTTTGCATAAACTTTTTGCTAAATAGTTCGAATAAATTTTTAAGACATCGGGAAATTCGAATCCACCTTGGGACATTCGGATCCGAACAAATCTCCTTTTCTTCCACCCTCTACTTCTTAAAATCGGATTGAGCAACCTTTCCAGAACTTTCTTGAAAACCCGACTATGGCACTGCCCTTATCAAAACATATAGATGAGTTACACGTTTGAATTATTGTCATCATTTTTGTTTTTCCCCTTATCTTGCGTTTATGTTCATGTAAATTCTTAGGCTCTCTTCATAAGCACCAAAGTCATGGATCCAATCTAATTAATTAGTCAAGGTTCCGTTCATGTTAATTTTCTTATTTTTTATTTTGAAGGCGAAAAATTATCTAAGGGTTGCACCATGCGTGGAACAACATTCGCATTCAAAGGTAAGTGCCAAGCTTATATAGTTTTCTGATCTATTATCAATTTGTTATCCTCTAGAATTTATATTTAAGTTTTTTACTAAGTTACCTAAAAAAACTCAAACTAAGTTATGGATTATATATTTGGTACGACTTTTTACAAATTAGAACAAATGTTCAAAGTGTTCATAACTCAATAAGAACTTTGGATTAAGCAAACTTAGCCTTATAATGTTGCTTTTTAAATTATGTTTATGAACTCTGTCTTCTTTTTTATTCGAATACAGTAATTTGATCACATCTGTTTTTAACACAACGCAAGTTAGCACATTTCAATTTATTGATCTATATATGCTGATTTTTGTATTAATAACAGTAATTAAGCAAATGTAGGATTAATCATGTAGTGCTCATATATATTGTTCTTTACTATAGTCAATAGGTCTCTCATTTGAACAGGAGGGTCACTCATTTCTTTGTTGTAAAGTTTGATTTGATTCAATTCAAGCTTAATGTGCAAGAACCTTTAAGTAGTTGTCCAGTTGTGTATTCTCATCACTTACTGCTATTCTTAGAGTTTGATACAATACCATATCCTAATTCGTTTATCTCGAGCAAACTTACCTTAATTTGTTCTTCTTATTTTAACCATTCATAGACTGATTTTAATGTCAATACTTATGTGTGTTGTCTTAATGGTCAGACTGTACTGTAGTGCATTTTAACATGAAAATATACATGAGTAATATTTCTATACTATTATAACCATTTTTTTGCTTTTCCTTTTATCTAGGTTCGAGTTCATATCAGTTCTTAGGCTCTCTTTACGGGTGCCAAAGTTATGCTTCCATTCTTTTTTCTTTTTATTTTTTTAATCACATTGTAAAGTACTTTTACGAAATAAAAAGCAAGGTATTTGATGTAAAAATCAGGAATTGAAACAAAGAAGACAACATTTTGAAGGCGAAAAAAGAACAGAGGGTTGCATCATGTGTGGAACAACTTTCCATCCAAAGGAAAGCGCCATGTTTATATAGTCGTATGTTGTATTATTGATATGTTAAATTGTTCAAAACAACTCATTTGTTATCACTTATAAGTTATATTTTAGTTTTTTAATTATTCACTTAAAAAACTTAAACTAATGAATTATGCCGTTGGAGGGGATAATTAAAAAAAGAATGTAAATTCTAACTTCAAATAATCATGTAGCATGGTACGACACCAGAGTTTTATGGATTTATAAACATTTTTAATGTTACAACTTACAAGTATTTATCAAAAGTTAAATTCTTTCGTGTGTTGAGACTCCGTGCATAGCTATGCACGGGTTTGATGCTAGTGTAAAAAGTGTTGCAAAAGTGTTAAACGAACAAAGAGATTATTATCACCGGTCGATATTGACAGAAAGGTGATTTATTATTCAATTGGGTTTGCCCTTAACCTTAACCCAAATGACTAAGGGAAAAAATGCGGCAATAATGGAGCATCACATTTTCATCCCTGTCGAGGGAACACTTGTCTTCAATAAGTTACAAGGCGGAGAAGTTCGTGTTGTGCACAATACATGTTAAAAGTTTACTTAGCATTAATAAACAAGACACATGTCGTGCGAGACACATGTAAAGGACACATGGCAAAAGGTTGAAATACACAGAAAGACTTAGCAGTTAAGTCTTTGTACAAAATAACTCCTTATCTCAGCCTAAGAATTGCTGCTTTTTGTTTAAGACCAATAACTATTGTCACGCCCTCGATTTTAATAACCAAAATATAAATAATATCCACGTACGATAAATCTAAAGTCAAACAACTTCCCATTGAAAAGTCAAAGTCAAGTACCATGAGCTTCTAGTCAAGGGTACCCATACACAGATAACAAAGGTTTAAAGTTATTACATATATCAAGTTTTGTCAAAAATTGAAGAATTAGAAGTTACAAGATTATCTCCCAACAAATATAGAAAACTATGGAGAGGATAAAATAACTCCATGCAAAGTAAGCTTCATGCTATGCATCCACACGCCAAGCATTCCAATCACGTGCCCTGCCGAGTACCTGAAAATGATAGGTTGAGCTCATTAGCCCAGTAGGAATCTTATCTACTAATGCTAAGGGTATAGAGAATGAAATGTGCATACAGAATCAATGATTAAGAATGAGAAGTCAAAAAAATGTTATTTATGACTAGTCCAAGTACCGAGTGCCCAAGAAATACCTAAGTGTCCAATCATGTACCCAAAAGTCCCAAAAGAAACCAAGTATCCAACATCTCCTTCATAACCGTTTTCAAATGTGTTGTGTGTCCAATTTTTTTTCAAAAAATATCTCATCTTTCCCAAAGAACCTCATTTTCAAACATTTCACAAAAATAACCACTTGTCTTTAATAGGGAATTAATCCCTTTGCCGGATTTCGTGGCTTCGAACACCCCTGTCAGATTTCGTGGGCTCTGAACACCCCTGGCCAGGGACGCACCGAAAGGTGGCCCTAGTATTAGATCACCAATTTAAGAAAAATTCATTTAAACCCTCATGTGCCCAAAATATCCACATAACCCATTTTGATCAAACAACATGTTTATACAAAGTTCCCTATGTTAAAGGTGTCAAGCTTAAGTTGGTAAAATCAAGGAAAATAACCAATCATGCAAAGGTAGGGTAGGAAGGGGTATTTCGGTCATAAATGAAATGTACAATGAGAATATACCAAGTACGGAACCAAACAAGTCAACCGGAAGGTCAAGGGATCAAGACGAATGAAAACTCATTTTTTCATGTATGTACCAGTAGAGCACTTTTGTGTCTACCGGTACAAGATGCATTTTTCTGCGCGAAAAATGATCGATCAACAGCTTTTCCCAAATGGAAGGGGGTTCCAACCCAAGTCAAATTAGGGGTTTCAAACACCAACTAAACATGGAATAAGAGTATATCAACTACCAATTCATAGATTTAGCAACCAATTAAGTGGAAACCAAACTCAATCAAAATAAAACCCATTTCAATGGAGGTTTTCAAAGATGATTGGGGAAGAATGAATGAACAAGCCAAAAACCATGCAATATATCAACAATATACTATTAGAAGGAGTAGAAATTAGATCGCTACCTCAAAGAATGAGCTTGATATGGGTAGAAAATGGAAAACCCTTATTCTTGAAGTTTCTCAACCGAAAATGCTTGCTCCAAGGTGATTCTAAGGAAGTCCGTGTAAGGCTCATAGTGCTTAGTCTGTTTGTGTTGGCAAATTCCACGACAAAACACACATTTATTTGTATCCCTATTTATCGAGTTGTAATTTATTTCTTTTTATTTTTAGAATGTCTGTTTAGGAAGTGGAAGGAAATCAATTTGTTGTGTAACGTGGGACCGTGCGTGTGTAGTCCATCAAAGTGCACGACATCAAAGTGCTTGGTATATTTGGAAGGTTTTGCATAGTATATGGGGGCCTAATTAAATTGGAATATTGGAGTGATTTGAGGCTAATCAAGATTGGAAAGATTTATTACTGCAAGAGAAATCTTCCTCAACATAGAAAGATTGAAAGTCATGTTATAAGGAAAGCAATTGGCAGCAACTTTATATAAAGGAGGAAGTTAGTCAAAGAAATCGACGAACCACATATTAGAAGAAAACAACGACGTCTGCGGCTTGCAAGGTGATAACATAGAGGCCTCGGTTGGAGAAAAAGAAATCAAGCTTTGGTCTTTTATTATTTTAGATTTCAGGAAGTTTATTGGAGGACTTGAGGATTCAAGGCGTCCAGCAGTCAACCACTGGGTGCGGTGTACGTGGATTCGGCAAAACAGTCTTGGGTTAGTCGATGAGGATTCACGATTATATTATTGAGATTGTTTTGTAACTGCACGATGGTAATTTTTAGTGCGTTGATTTCCTCCCGTGGTTTTTACCCTTT
The DNA here is from genome assembly GCA_020921065.1 of Vaccinium darrowii. Classification (NCBI taxonomy): domain Eukaryota; kingdom Viridiplantae; phylum Streptophyta; class Magnoliopsida; order Ericales; family Ericaceae; genus Vaccinium; species Vaccinium darrowii. Next base: position 20,590,942 of record CM037157.1, read on the forward strand.
TTAAGTGGTTTTCCACGTATATCGTTGTGTTCATCGTTCATTATTTTTTAATTCTTTTTAGTTTGCTTGTTGAGTATTGGATAGCATAAAAAAAAGGATTTTTCACTTGGTATCAGAGCGGGTTGCTCATTTTTTTTAGGTGTTCTACCTTGAGTAGATCCTTAGCAACAATGAACACAAACATGACTCATATATCTAGTCGTATACCTACCTTCGATAGTGAAAACTTTGACTACTGGAAATCGAGAATAAAAGCTTTCATGAGGTCTGTGGACGTGAAAATATGGAATTCTTGCGTTAGGGGATATAGTTATCCCACAAAAACCGTAGAAGAAAAACAGGTCCCTAAACTCATTGCTGAGCTATCTCCCACAGAAAAGGCAGAATTACAAGCAAATAATCGTGCCTTAGATATCTTATTTAGTACTGTTGATGTGATTGAACACCGTAAAATTGCTAATTGTGAAATTGCTAAAGATGCGTGGGACATTTTAGTTACTTGTCATGAAGGTACAGATGTAGTCAAACAATCTAAGTTACAAAGGCTCACTACTGAATTCGAGGTTATTAGAATGCAAGAAGATGAAACATTTAATCAATTCTACTCTAAATTGATCTCTATTGTTAATAGTTGCGAAACCCTTGGTGAACCTATCCCTCCTTTTAGAGTTATTAAGAAAATTTTGAGATCCTTACCAGAACGGTTTAAGACAAAGGTCACTATGCTTGAGGGTAAACGTAAACTTAAGGAAAAATCCGTTGAAGAAGTGGTAGGTCTCCTCCAAACTTATGAAGCGGATATGTTACAACCTGAGTCTCAGAAAATAAATTCTAAACCTTCGGCTAAGCCGATTGCTTTTTCTAGTTCTCAAAGCGAAAATAGAGATTCAGGAAGTGATAATGATTATGACTTAGAAACTATGAGTTTATTTATAGAAAATTTTAAAAAGTTTTTCAAGAAGAAAACCATTGGTAATGATTTTAGTAACAAAAAGTCTAATATAAAAGAAAAACACGAGGTCACTTCTGGAAAAAGGAAAACGAGGGTTAAAAGATCTCCTGAAGGGCCAAAGTGTTATGAGTGTCAAGGGTATGGTCACTTAGCGCATGAGTGTATTAATAAATTGAAGAAGAAGACCAATTTCAAGGCCAACATAACTTGGGATGACGATAGTGAATCCGATAACTCTGAGGAAGAACAAGTAGATAACGCAAACTTTATCGCTTTTGGGGCGTCTTTAAAATCAAACTTTAATGAGCAGGAATCCTCCAATGAGAGTGAGAATGAAGAAAGTGATGAGGTTTCGAGTTTTAATGAGTTGAAAGAGTCTCATGATATGCTATATGAAGAGAGTGTTAAGATTAGTGAGACTAATTTGAAATTGGCTGAAAAATATAAAAATTCTAAGATGGAATTAGTGATAGCCAAAAAGCAAGTTGACGGGCTGCAAGGGTTGTTGAGCAATGTCACTAATGAGAAAGAAAAGTTGAATAATGAGGTTGAGAGTCTTCGAGAAAAGAACAAGGTCTTAACTGATTTAAACACCACCTCGGAAGAAAAAATAAAAATGTTAAATATTGAAATTGATAATGCTAATATTCTATTTGAGCGTTTAAACATAGGGTCAAAGACACTTGATGACATTCTCAGCATACAAAGACCGGCAAGTGACAAAACAGGGCTTGGTTTTTATGAAGCTTCACCCTCAAAAGCACTTGAAGGTAAGGCGAATGAGTTGCAATCAAAAAAGGTAATATCGAAATTCCACACTATAAATACTGTCGATGACGTGATTGAAAAGGCTTATGATGTTAAGAAGGGTAATTATGTTAAATTCATTCCTACATGCCATTATTGCCAAGTAAAAGGTCATATTCGACCTAATTGTTTCAAACTTCACGGCTACCCCTGTGTTGATCATAATCATGTTTGTCTCAGTAAAAGTGTCTCCAAGCATCACAACACACATAAATCTTTGGTTAATCATGTGAACTATGATAATGATGGAAACATGATAGTGAGAAGCTCAAGACCTACTTTTAAACCTAACAATCAAATTAAGACATCTCAAGTCAGGACTCGATCCATATGGGTCAAGAAGTGTGATTTGCATTGTTTTGTTGCTCAAACGGCGTCAAATGCTAGAAACTCTCACATGTGGAAATTTTAATCACGCTTGCTCATATCATATGTCTGGCGATAAGTTTGGTCGGGGTATGTCTCGTTGATTGAGTCTCTTTGGAGTGCTTTACTTAGTAGTGTTTCAGTAGATTTTTTAAATATTTTTTATTTTGTTGATGCTTTTATTTTTGCTGATAATAAAAGAATACAAAAACATTCATATAAAAAAAAATTGGGCTTAGCATGATTTTTTGAGGATGAGTAGTCGGTCATGGGTCTTATTCATATGCACATCTTTGGGAATGCATGTACATATTTTGTTACCTCCACTTAGGAGATGCGTTAGGAAATTCGTTGTAGCATGCCTTTTGTCTCTATGATCACCACATCTACACATCATGGTTAGAGAGATTACTTAGAAAGGAAAGGGGATTCTCATGCACCTGGGTATGTCTTGTCCTTTCTCTCGGCGATTGACCATTTTTTTGGGCATCATTGCTTTTGGATACAATGGTTCATTAAGTGCATTTGAAAAAAAAAAAGAAAGGGAAAAAAAAAAGGAGTACAGTTAAAAAAAAAAGTATCTATATATATGCTTATCCGGGCGTTCATTGAGTAACCGGGCAGTCGGGGTGAGGTACTCTCCCTCTGAGTGTTCGCGTCAAAAGATGGATAGACTTTGTGAAAGCATTCGTCATTGGACCATTCGCTTAGTAACCGGGCATTGGGTATGAGGTACTCTTACTCCCAATATTCGCGTCAAACAGCAATGGGGTAAAAGCGAAAACATGACTATGGTTTTCTATCAAATATTGAATATTAAGTTGTGGGGGAGTTGTCTATTTTTGGTGGCACAAAATTTGTATCGATGAGTGCCTGGTTTGACTTCGTGAGGGGGAGAGTGCTTGACAATCCATTGGTACATGAGAATTTTCGAATACTTGGATGATGAACTTAATTTCCGATGATGTGTCACACACGCACTTTGTCATAGATTCATCTTGCATGTTGCAACTTATCTCCAAACTCACTCTTGAGTTGGTTTAATACAAATTGTTCATGCAATCTTAAATTTCGTCATATTGTTTGAGCCTCATCTTTGAGTACTTGTACTTCAAATTTTATGTTGCCTTGCCACATTTCAACAAAAAAAAAAAATTATATAAGGTCATTATTTTTCAGTTTTGTGTTAAGTAATTGGCTTATGTTAACTTTCGTACTGCTTTATGGACTTCCTTAGTGTGACACATATTTATCTATGTTCAGCTTTACCTTGTTTCCTACTGTTATTGTTTTTTGAGCTTCTAATTACTTAGTAGTTCCTCTTGATTCTGTTTTAAGGATTTAGTGTTTGTTATTGCTTGCTCAACCTTTGTTTTGTCATTCCATGACAAAAAGGGGGAGTAATATTGCTAATAACAGATTGTGACTTTTTTTTAGCATTTTTGCAGCTTCACAGGTCGTGATCCCAATCTGTTAGGGGATATATATTTTTTGATAATATGTTTTGACATGGAAGTGCCAAAGGGGGAGATTGTTAGGCCCATAGTGCTTAGTCTGTTTGTGTTGGCAAATTCCACGACAAAACACACATTTATTTGTATCCCTATTTATCGAGTTGTAATTTATTTCTTTTTATTTTTAGAATGTCTGTTTAGGAAGTGGAAGGAAATCAATTTGTTGTGTAACGTGGGACCGTGAGTGTGTAGTCCATCAAAGTGCACGACATCAAAGTGCTTGGTATATTTGGAAGGTTTTGCACAGTATATGGGGGCCTAATTAAATTGGAATATTGGAGTGATTTGAGGCTAATCAAGATTGGAAAGATTTATTACTGCAAGAGAAATCTTCCTCAACATAGAAAGATTGAAAGTCATGTTAAAAGGAAAGCAATTGGCAGCAACTTTATATAAAGGAGGAAGTTAGTCAAAGAAATCGACGAACCACATATTAGAAGAAAACAACGACATCTGCGGCTTGCAAGGTGATAACATAGAGGTCTCGGTTGGAGAAAAAGAAATCAAGCTTTGGTCTTTTATTATTTTAGATTTCAGGAAGTTTATTGGAGGACTTGAGGATTCAAGGCGTCCGACAGTCAACCACTTGGTGCGGTGTACGTGGATTCGGCAAAACAGTCTTGGGTTAGTCGATGAGGATTCACGATTATATTATTGAGATTGTTTTGTAACTGCACGATGGTAATTTTTAGTGCGTTGATTTCCTCCCGTGGTTTTTACCCTTTTTAAGGGGTTTTCCACGTATATCGTTGTGTTCATCGTTCATTATTTTTTAATTCTTTTTAGTTTGCTTGTTGAGTATTGGATAGCATAAAAAAAAGGATTTTTCAGTCCGAACTCCAAATCACGTGTAAAAGATGAAAATGAAGGTGAATCTTGAAGTATATGAGTGTGGAGGGTGGATTTTGGGAAGGATTTTGAAGAAACTTTGAGAGGAGGAGAAGAGGAGAGAGAGAGACGTGAGTTTTGAGAGGAGAGAGGAGTGTGCTTTGAGCAAAAAAATCTGATCCAAACTTGTTTAGACACTCTCACACTAGCACTTACACCCCTTATGGTTCTAATGTGCTTCACAAACACCCAAATGCAATTACTAACTTCACATTGACCCCATATTGCATTATTTTCATTTCCTCACACTTCTCCAATATTATTTCCGAAAAATTATTTAAAAACACGAGTCCTTACAACTATCCCATTTCAAATTCAAATTGTCTCAAAGGAAGAAGTTAAGACAAGGGAGGGCCATGTGTCAAGATTGAAGCCACCTAAGGCATGACATGGCATCATGGACGTGCAAGTTATTCTCAATATTACTACAAAGGAAGTTAAAGGCAGTTTGGATCAAAATCTCAAATGGCAAACCAGAAATGAAGGTGAGAAATTTTCTCAATTCAAAATTGAAAGCAAACTTCCAAGAGAAGCCATGGAGAAGAGGCCTATGAATACAAGTCATCCACAACAAGATCCTCTATCAATCGCCTCAACCGCTTTCTTTTTCTTTTATCTACTTTTCCTGTATTTTATCGCATTTCCTAGGAGTAGTTGTAACATAGATCCGTAGTGGCCAGTAGGAAACACTTTTGTTGTTTATCAACATTGAAACTCCTGCTTTCTTTTAGGTTCTTATGAATCATTTTCTCGCCTTCTGCTTTCCTTTAGGTTCTAATAGTGTGTAAAGTACCCTACTAGGAACCTTTCATTTCCATGAATCCTTGTGTCTTTCATTTCCATGAATCCATGGAATGGTCAGTGGTCTTACTGTTCAACCAGTTGTCACTCTAGTCAGTTGTCTCACTAGAGTGAACCAATACTAATAACTTAGATGCTCCACAAGCTTCTTTAGAATAAATGTTTCCGCATTCTCAAATTTCAAAACTTAAAAAATTTCATATAATTATTTGGTTTTTCTTAAAAAATAAAAGTAAGAGCTATTAATGCTCACTAATTGTATTAATTTTTGGCTAAAAAAAACTATATTAATTTTCCAGGTTAACACCCACATTTGGAATATAATCCAAATTGAAAATCAATTACTCCCAAGTTTAAAAACTTCCCAATATGACCCACACATTAATGTTCAAGAAAAGAGTATCTCATAAAGATACAATTAGTTATCACAATGAATAGACTAAGAAGTATAGAGGAGCAAAGGGAAAGACAATGCGTGAATTGTGCTTGAAGGGCCCTTCATCATGTTCATTCTGTCAAAAAATTTAATGAATGGGAAGGTTCCAAAAGAAAGGGTCCATTCGTTTCTTTCTTATTTTCTTCTATGGATTACCTAATTCATGTTTGAATTCACATTTTGTTGGTGATATTACAATAATAAACACCAAAAAATTAAAATTACAATGGACAAATTAACAGGTTGAGGCACGGAAATCTCGCTCTCTTTAAGGAGATTCAAGCCCTCTACGGTAATAAACCGGTGCAGTAGACAACCTCTGGCTTGTCCCCTCCAGGATACAACAGCCCGATAATTTATCGTGTGGTTCGAACCTACTCTGCACAAGTAGGAGAACCCAAAGCTCCACCAAATAAATACCCTTACACTTTGCCCAAAAATCACTCGTATATAGTTGAACTTAACAGATTAAGATTTAGAGAAGATGAGCTAAAGGGAGGGATGAAGTATAAAAATATACTTAGTGTTTGGAAAGGTTTGTCTCGGCTTTTTTGGTTGGGAATTGCACACACCTCACAAGCTACAAATGCATGCTCTATATATACACCAAGTCGTGCATGCATATGCAATGTGAACATGAAGTTTTTCCACAAAGACTTGACTTAAGGAAACCAAATTCCACAAGTAAACTTGGGCATTACGGAAATGAAGTTTTTCCACAAGCAAGTTAATGCTCTATTAATGATATGCATGAATCATATCTCAACATATCTCATCTTGCTGATTTTAACAATCTTCCAAGTAAATGCTAGCTAGACAAATCTTGTAAGAGACAAATTGATAGACAACTTTTAGCCAGTAATAGGTTCAAAATTTATACAACAAAAGTTAATATTAAAATATCACAAAAAATCCAACACATTTGATTTGTCGATAGCAAGGCCTATGAAATCTTCAAGTTCATAGGCCATACACACACTAATTGGCTTAAAATTCAAAGATGAGTATATAACTCAACATTTTTCCAAGAAAGTCTGAAATGATATTGGTTTTGTTTTTTTTGCAGTACTGCCTTTGTGTATTCTGCAAGAAATTTATTGTGTTGTCAACTCAACTTCACATCTGAGTCTGTGGCCGTAATTAGTGTACGTGACCAATATTTCGGACTCATTCGTTTTAATGGCGTATCTAATCTAACCCACCCTCTATTTATCCATTGTGTTCGGTTTGATGTTTCCAATGAAAACTTTTTGAAGATGACAACCCTGTACAATTGTGTGAAGGAAGAGAATTGTCAATACTTTCAACGATTAAACAATGTAAAGTTTGATAGCGTTGAGTGTAGGGAAGATGGGTCTAAAGAGAGAGAGAGAGAGAATCGCGTATGGGATTCTCTGTAGAGAGCTTCATTCTGCTTCTTTAGGGATGACAACTTCCCCATATCCATTGGATACCCGCCCCGCCCCCGCCCCAGTCCATATGGAGGCGGAGATAACCCAAAATTTTCCCCAATAGTAGCGGGTATGGTAGGATATCAAGAAAACCCGCTCGGGTATGGAGTGGGTATGATTTTCTAATCCCCATCCCCAAATATCCGTACCCGCCCCATACCCTCTCTGTACCCGGTTATACATACTACATATACCATATAATACATGTACATATAAATAGAAACATACATATAAATCTTGAGTATAGTTACATATGTAAAAATTTACCTTTTTAATTAGAAAATCTTATCAATTACTACATATCTTAGACTACTTAATATTCAAAAATATCAATTAAGATTATATTTTTAAAATATAAATATCAATTTATTTCATTCTTCACTTATTTATTTATTTTTTTGTTTTGATACGGGTATGTTCGGGAAACCCCGATCTCCATCGGGAGATGAGTTTGGTTTTTCATCTAATATCCCCAATGGGGATGGGGGCGGGGATGGTGAAAGATCCTCCAATCAGAGATTGGGTATGGAATAGGGTCCCCCGATCCATACCCTACCCGTTGCCATCCCTATGCTTCTTCTGTAAATTAACGCAGATCTAAGGAGGGGCAGGGGGGTGTGGAGTCAAACGGTCATAAAGAAGAGGGTTAAAATGTATGTGGGCCCTATCTCAAAAACATCCGATCAGTACTTTTAAAATTTATAATTTAGAAATGTAAAAAGTGCTGTTAAAGTGTTAAACGAATAAAACACTCATCGTCGAGTCTTCCTCTCGCCTTACAATTAGTACTACTTTTTTCCCTATATGTTCCAAACAAAAGAAAAATCCACGCAAGCTGTTGAGGGTACTTTGGGGAAAAATGGTCATGAAAAAATTAGGGTTCCCTTCTTTTGCGTCTCCCCCCTATATAATTCCATCTCCAACATCTTATTTTTCACTCGCCTATCAACGCTATCGTTCTGTGTGGCCGGTAATAATTTTTGCAGTCTGCAAGGTCAGATGTATCTTTCTCTAATCCATCACAAACCTCAAGATCTAGATCTTCAATTTGTATACGTACATCTGTGAATTTAATTTACATACATGTATTTATTGCTGATTCTATCTATTCACAACCTCGATTCTCTCTGGCATGAGAGTTCTATTTCTAATACGATGATTTATCTAATTTGAGTTTCGAATTTGCATATGTATATATGTATACATATATGTATATATGTATGTATTTTGTGAAAAATGGTTATCGAGGCGGTGATGAGGAAAATATTGTTCCATCTCTGAAGGCTATAAAAGCGTACTGACGATTAACATTTTTGTAATTAGTCTCTGAGCCTTTATTTGATAACATTTTGAGGGGTTTCTGGCAAACAAAGTGATTAGCGACCTCGATTTTTCTTGTTGCAGATTTATGTTATGAATTAATTTTTCAATGAACTCAGAAAGCTTTGTTTGAAAACCTCAGAGGATTCTTTGCCTGATGGCTTTGTGACAGTTTTCCAATAGAGTCCGTATTTCGTGTTATAAGGGGTGAAAATGATGGAGTCTTTTCAGCAATGCTATGTACCCTGAAAAACTATCCCGAATATGAAATCGGTCATTCCGATTTACTTGGATATTTATCTGAACTATTAATTTCATTTTTGGGTAATTTTCAAGTAGTTTTTTTGGGTACTTAGCATTTTCCTTTTTAATAAACAATTTTCTGAAGTGTTCTGCAACATTGGCTTTAGATACTACCACCAAACTGGGGCTGTTGTCGGATTTTATTTAAGTTGTAGTTGCTAGGGGTAAATGTTTACTTCATTGTTGCGGTTGGAAAATTCTCACTTTAAGGCAACAAATTAGAGTCTCTGGTGCGCTTTTCAGTAGTGCTTTCAGCGCTTTACGTTGCCAATAATAATATGAAGCAGAGATTATGTCGTCAGCCTCTTGTTTTTCAACTGAGGCTTATGCATTCAGATGCTTCAATATGTTCTAGATTCATCATCTCAACCGTACCTTGAGTTTAAAAAGTAGAGGAAAGTTGTTGCTTATAAGAAAAAAGGTAGAAAAAATGATGTTGGATTAAAGCGCATTGATGTTAAAATTTCCACCATGTCTTATGGTTTTCACTGAACATTTGTGGTATGATACCACTGAAGCTTCAAATTTGGATTATTCATTGTCTTATTTTCTTAAATAGAAGAGCATATCTAGCCTTTTCTTTGATTTTTACTTGTACATGAGTAAAAGTTTCATTTGACATGAAGCACTTGAAGGACTCGAGATGCTCTAACATGCATTCATGTTTATCCCTAGTTTAATGAGCATAGACTTTTGTGGATGACTGGGAAACCAAAGTAGTGAGTTGATTATTTTTACCAACTAGTAGCAAATTTTGTCTACGAATCCACGATTGTAACTCGGCCTGAATGATATGAGTTGAGGGTCTTTTTGAGGAAACATACTTGATTTTTCTTATCTAAGGTATTCAGTGGAAACATACTTTATAAACTTTTTCAGATTATACAGTGGAGTGGGCACCTTACAGATATTTATTCAATTTAAGCTCTCTATAATTCTATGGGGTGATTTATTCAAACTGGGGTTAATGGCCTTAAACTTTCTTTTATTTGATTCTATTTCATCGTCTGGATCCGCATGCCATACCCAAAGCTCATTGATGATAGACTATATTAGTCTCTTAGACCTCATTTTGAAGTACTCTGGTTGATCTTGTTACTGTCTATGGTTTTTGCTCTCTTTTTTTTTTTTGGGTTTCTGGTACTATTGATCTTGAAGCGAATATCTCACTGTTGGATGAAAGGCGATATTCGCAAGGCAACAAATTAGAGTCTCTGATGCGCTTTCTCAGTAGCGTTTTCAGTGCTGTACGTTGCCAATAACAAAGTGAAGCTGAGATTCTGGCATTTGCCTTTTGTTTTTTTCACCAGGCTTATGCATTCAGATGTTTCAACATTTTTTGATTAGTTGTTTTCAAACTGTTTCCCCATTTTCTGCAATCTTAAAAATGTTAATTTCATTGGGGCTTTAGAATGTACACTTGCTAGATCATCTTTCTTGTTCTACTGTTGAGCATTAGTAACATTTACCAAGTATGGAGACGCTTATTATTTATTAGGAACCATGAAACCAGATGATGAATTTGGATTAAATTTTCTCACGACGGTCGTCTGAGGCACCTCAGGGTGTCGTTTTGATGTGAAAATTCCAATACTACTGATGGTTTTCTTTGTAGAGAGATAGGGAGGGAATTAAGGATTGAAAAGCGGGAAATGGAATTGATTATTTCCCTTGATTACCATTTTGTATATGTGAACTATCGTAAATGAATTAATAACAAGTAGGTCCTTGATGACTTTCTTTCTGGAAATCAAGTTTTTTTTTGGGCTCTTGTCCACTTTATCCCAATACAGAGGCTGTCTCTTCTTCTACCTGTCTTTCAATGGTTGAACGGCTTCAAGATGGCCTGGCTGAGCGGATGAACATGGCTGTGTTGCTATTCACGTTCTGTTGATTCCCTAGCATTCAATTATTGTAAGGATTGGTGACTATTTTCTTATTCTTCTTGCTTTCTTATTTGACGCGATGATTCTTGTTTTGTTACTATCCTTAGTCGCGTTGTCACCAATGCCCCTTGTAGTCATCATATTATTTAATTTAATCAACATTTTAGGCGTTCTAATCCAAACTTGGTTCCCTTTGTGAGGGTTACTTTCACTTAATCTTTTGATTAGGCATTCATCAAATATAATCCAGTTTACAGCTTTACAGTCGCCGAAAAAAGTGGTTGAAATAAGCGGGAAAACATAACCTTAGTTGCGCTTGGCATTGCTTTCCGGCTTAAAATTTGCACTTGTGGGAAACCAGACTCCCGTAGGAAAGGCTGCACAAAAGTAATAGGGGTGTTGAGACAGGACATTTAAGCAGCACAAAATAGGAAATAATAGTGGGTTTTTTTGTTTTTGGCAATTTGAACACAAGATTGTCATGCGTGCTGAATGTCATTGGAAATCTGTTTGGTGCATGAGCAACGTTGTTGTGGTGATTAAGGAGGGGAAGATTTGTTTTACCTGTCTTTTCTCTCTTCAGCGTACGATTAACCATTTGGTTTGTATTTTTGTTTCATTGTTGGTTTCCGAAATTCATGGTTGGTATTGTTCTAATTGGAGCATTTAGCCTAATCTCAAGTGGCATGAGAGAGCAACTAAAGAGTTTGCACCCCTTGAGTTTCGAAAGTTGAATCTCATGAAGCCAAACCCATGAGTTTGGCAAGTTGAATCTCACGCCAAACGTTTCATATCTTGGGCCATTGGAGGTTTGGCCGTTGTGGAAATTTTGAATGAAATGGGGTGGTTTTGAATCGAGCTCATACAGCCGTCTGATTGCCTCGATTCTCGTGTGGGCTCACTCGGAATTCGATTTTGAGAAGAATGAATGGCTCGGATCGATCGTTTGGGACCTACAACAGCGTTCCCGACGCCGTCGGTATGTGGCCGGTCCTCCCTCATCTGTGCAGGTAGAAGGACTCTACCGTTGATCATTGCGGAATGATTAGTTTGTTAAGCGGGATAAATTTCTTTCTAGTACCTTGTGTGGATGCCTTTACAACCACTAGTTGCGGATTTCTACGTTATATTATTAGGGCTTACGTTTTGGAGGTCAAAAGTTTGCCATTTTCTATCTTACGTCGCTGTTGCTCAAAAAATAAAAAAGTTTGCCAATTTCTTGTAATAGGTCTTATTATTCCTTCTCTCTCGAAACAATCGGGTGGGCTCAGTGAATTTTGGGTTAGGGTGTGTGGTGTGCATGAATTATGGGGCTCACTTTAGGGGCTTATTATTTGATCCGAACTGTTTACTTTGTTTGTCTCGTTGAATATGTAATTCTCTGAAAATTTCAAGTTGATTGGACGTCGTTAACTATTTTATTGTCAAGCATTTAACATAAAGTTTTGTGAAACAAAAAATCTTCAAGTCTTTTTCTTTTCCCAAAAAAAAAAAAAAAGTCCATTTTTGAAAACAAAGTTATCGATGTTCTATCTACTTGAAATTTTATGTTGACCAAGTACTTAACAAATCGAACAAAATGAATAATTTGGATTAAATAATAGAACCTGAGTGGTTCCCATGACGGGTACACAAAATAATTTCAAACCGCGAAGTTGTTTCAAAGTACATGTGTACGAATAATATTGGTACTTGATAAAAATGAGTTTATGTATGGTTGAAGTATTTGACGAGTTTTATAAAATGAACAATTCCGATCATTGTTGCTGGTCAGGATAGACTTACAAAATTCTAACTGGACGAGTCTGATCCTAGTGGAAATGGGCTGGACATGAGTTGGTCTTTACTTGCATCGGGGCGAAAGGTGCTCAGACGAAAGTTGGGACAATGAGTATGGATAAAATTGCTATGCCACAAAGCTCTCAATATTTGTCGCAACAATTCAGCCATTACATGGAGTTTTTGAACCAGAGCTTTATTAATCTTTACATATCCTAACTACATGAACAACATTACAAATGTTGTCTTAACGGTTTGATGAGCCCTTCCATGCTTTGCCATTTTTAAGCCATTGAACCAGAAGTAGAGTACCCGATAAATAACGAGACTTAAAGGAAATTATTTTCTTCCAATAGTCAAATTTATGAATATCAAAAAAACAAAAACCACCACCTAGGAAACTCCATAAAAACACCTTCACTCGCAATCTATGGGGTGATTTGGCAAAAAAGTAAAAAACGGTTTTTTGGTTTTATCTTTAATAAAAAAAAATTTACATTTTTTAGTTTTGCGTCAAGTTTTCATGGTTTATGGATTCGTCTCGACGAGACGAATCCAGAGAGTATAAAATTATGGTCAAAACTAAATTTTTTTTGAATAAAGCCGATTGGTTTATTTTCGGCTTTATTCAAAAAATATAACTTTTGACCATATTTTTATACTCTTTGGATTTGTCTCGTCTCGTCTCGTTGACGAATCTATAAACCACGAAAACTTGACGCAAAATCAAAAAAATGCAAATAAAAATTGAATAAAGACAAAACGAAAAAATCCAAAAAACCGTTTTTTACTTTTTTTTTTGCCAAATCACATGGTTCAGAGAGACATCTTCATTAAGTCATTGGTCTCTCGTTACATCACATGCATGCGAACGATGATACATACACACCCACTCGGACACACTCTGTCACACCCCTCTCACATGTGAGAGGACCCATCCGGGAGGGACCCATTCCACATGTGAGAGGGGGTGTGGCAGAGTATGTCCGAGTGAGTGTGTCTGTATCATTTTTGCATGCATAAAGAAAAGACCACATAGAACAAATTAACACATTAGAGGTTAATTAAACATCTAATCAACCCAAAACCCCCATTCTTACATGGAGATCCAAATGAAATATTGAAGCATTACAATTTGATGTTGCGGGTTCGAGATCATTTGAACTACAAAAATGGTAGAGACACACAGAATAAAATGCACAGATCCGAATATATATATATTTTTAGAAGTGTTCGATGTCCATGGACCACTCATGAATCAAATAAAATTCATGTGTATGGACGACTCTAAATACATCTACATTTAGAATTTGTGCATTTAGTCAAACACCTCTCCTTCCAGAGTCAGACTTGGTCAAAGATTTCAGTCTCACTAAAAACTTGACTTTCCTATCCCACGTTGACCCCTCCCTCTCTCTCCTCTTCTTCCCCCCTCCACCACACCTCTCCGGCGAGGACGCATCCCACTTACCCGGCGACAGGCTCAGTTTCCGGTCACCACTCTCCGGCGTCCTCACCGCCATATCCTCGTACTCCGCCGCCTCCACGTCGCCACCGCCGCCCAAAATCTTCCCCTGCATCGCCGACACCACCGCCCTGATCGCCACGTCGGCATCCCCGCGATTCCTCAGCAGGATCTCCCCGATCTGAGCCGGCGTGAGGGCCCCGCCAGCCCTGATGCAGCTCTCCGCCACGTCGAACATCTCGTGCGCCTCCACCCCCAGGTAATTCCTAACCAACGACCTGAACGCGTGCGGGCCGCACGTGCCGAGGCCAACGTGCACGTCCATGCGCCCGCATCTAACCAGCGCCGGGTCGACACTGTCCCTGTAATTCGTCGTGAACACGATGATCCTCTCCTCACCGCAGCACGACCACAGCCCGTCGGTGAAATTCAACAGCCCTGATAACGTCACCCTTCCCCCACTGTCACCTTCGCAATCCACCGCGATTTTCCGCCCTTTCTCACGGTGAGCAGTTAATTTCGCCGGATTTTTCAGTAACCGATCGCCGGTTAAGTCCAGCGAGCAATCGATGTCTTCGATAACGATAACCGATCGGTTCGTCGTTTGAATGAGTAAAGCTCTGAGTTCTGAGTTGTCTGTGACTTTAGTGAGCTCGAGGTCGTAAACGTCGTAACAGAGGAAATTAGCTATGGCGGCGATGAGGCTGGATTTGCCTGATCCGGGTGGGCCGTGGAGCAAGTAGCCCCGTTTCCAAGCCCTCCCGATCTTGCGGTAGAAGTCTTGACCTTGGGAGAACGATTTCAGGTCCTCGGTTAGGGATTTTTTGAGTTCGGATTCTAGGGCTAGGGTTTCGAAGGTGGAGGGGTGGCGGAAGGGGACAGAGGACCAGCCGGATTCGAACGCGCCGTGGTTGTTGTTGGTGAAGAGACGGCGCTCCCGAGAGACTCGCTCGAACTCCTCGGCGCGTGAGGTGACGTGGTCGAGGTAGGGTTGGAGGAGTGCGAGGCAGTGGCGCTTGGGTAGCTTTAAGGTGAAGCTGCGTTTCTCGTCGATTGAGTCCTGGACGAATATCAGAAAATCAGTAGCGGATTCAGAAATTTATATGTTAAAAGTTGGACGTATCAAACCTAGCCGTATCAAAAACTCATAAGAAAAAAATACGCGCAAGTTGACCCAGACATCTATTTACTTGAATCATCGAAAAACGATAGGCTTTGTTAAGTCGATGATCTATCAATAGGTTGTCCGTTTTTCTTTTAGAGTGGGCGAATGACAGGAATCAAACCCGCACAATGTGAATTCACAATCCACTGCCTTAATCCTTTTTTCTTTCTGGGCGAACGACGGGAATCAAACGTCCAGTTATTAAAAAAAAAAAACATAAAATAAGAGTAAGAAAAAAGATTGTGAATATCACTCTGTCATTTTTCAAAATTTTCGTCTTCTTTCAGCTGAAGTTACACAAAATGAAAAAAAAAAAAAAAATGCTGTGAACATGAGTCATGATTTTATGATACCTGGACGGTGTCGACGTGGTGGGTCCAGGAGATGCGGTGGGAGGGGGAGAAGGAGTGGTCGTGGACGGTGGTGTTGGGGGCGACGGTGAAGGAGATGCGGTTGGAAGATTTGGAGCGGGAGAGGGTGAGGCGGTTGCAGGAGGAGGAGGAGGAGGAGGAAGGGTGGAGGGAGTTGAGGTAGAGGTTGACGTGGCGGTAGAGGTGGTTGAGGTCGACGTTGCAGTAGCCGTTGAACTCTGGGATTTCGAAGTAGGAGTAAGGGCTGAGGAAGTCTTGGAGGGAGTCGTAGGTGGAGTGGAGGAGAGAGAGGATTTGGGAAGGGAGGATGTTTTGGAGGACTGTGAGGAGGCCTAGGAGAGACCACAGTTGGGAGAGTATCTCCATTTTTGTTGTTTTGTGTCTTATCGGTTGAGGAAGAAAACAAAGTAATATATATAGGGAGATGAAGACAAAGAAAAAAGAAAGAAATTTATAAGTCTTTGATACTGCTAAATCCGTCTCATTTTATTGGTTCCTTATTTTATTGGAAAATGCAAAGTACTCGTAAAATTTACCCAGAGAACTACATAGAATATAAAATCAATGGCTCAGATTCTCTCCCAAGTGAATCTGAGCTATTGATTTTAAATTCTGGGCACTTTTCTAGGTAAGTTTTCTGTAGATGTAGCAATGTTGTATTTTATTTTGTTATGTCCCCAAATGATTGTCCTTTTTGAAAAGTCAAACAAAAACGTGTTTAAATTTTCCAAATTAATCCTCATAAATGTTTAAAAATAATTCTGAACGTGAGATCAAAGGACAATAATGAATTGGAATCAACTTTCTTTGAGGAAATATTTATTAAATACAGTACATGTCACTTTAAAAAGTTGGAAACCTCAAAATAGGACGGAGCAGGTACGACAAGTGAACCATATGGTCTTCCTGATTTTGTGTGACATTCTACAAGTACATGCTAATAATTAGGTGTAAGCATGGTACTCATACTATCAACGGGAGCATAGGAAAAAAATATGTTACTCATGGAGCGGTTTCCGATACATTTGATCAATGACTTGCACGTAACAACTAGGGACACTGGTTTGACGCCAGCCAATATTCTTTGTAATAATGTCAGCTTTCCGGGTTAGGAATACTAATTAACCCTCTAGAGATATGAGACGGTTACAAGAGTCATTGTATATCCAGATCCCTTCGAACGGTTTATTTTGTCACCCATCGTGACTTCCCGTGGTTGCCCACTTATGGTCCGATCGAGCAGGTCTCAACCTGAGTTGGGCTATGTTTGTTTTGTCGTTGGTTCAACCTATGAGTTATGTATTACAATTCCTACTATTTGTAACAAAAATTGTTTAATGGGTCTTGCTAACGTGCGCTCAATTGACACATAATAAGCACACAAATAAACAAAAAAAAAAGAAGCACATACTCTAATACACCTTTTATATTTTTTACTAATGCACTTTCACATATTCCTATATACTTTTCACGTACATATTTCAATACATTTTTTCAACGGCACATTCACACTCTAATAAATGAGAGAATCGTGGGTAATAAATGATGAAAAATAAAAATACGAGTATAATAAATGTGTTTTGTAAAATTGACTATGGTAACCATTTTACAGCGACGAAACTAGTTTTAATAAATCTCAGTTCAAAGGGACACTGGTTTGACTGATTTGATCACATCCAAGGTAGGCGACTGTAGAGGAATTTTTACCAAAAGGGGAGGTTTTTTTTAAGGGGAAATTCGGTGATGAAGCACAAAGAGAGAGAGGCACTGAGTACAGACAAAGAGAGAGGTAAAGTGGCTGTTCGAGGGCTGGGTAAAGAAGCATGCAGCAAAGATAAAGCTAAAGCGAAAGAGAGAGGGCACTGAGTACAGTGGTCATCTTTTGCTTTTTGTTCTTTTATCTGTTTGTGTTTATCAGTGTGTGTGACAGAGAGAGAACATGTTCTTGGTTGTGGAGAGATAGGGGCGCACGGTCATGGACGGACACGAGAATGGGATTTGCTTTTTCTTTTGAGAATTTGCTTTATGAGAGTCTTGTTAACATTGGCTGTTAATTTTTATCTACAAGCGAGAATGTTTGACATGGCAATCACTAACCCATAATATGCATATGATTGTTCTCATTTTTTTTTTCCCCGACGGTCAGAGGTCTGGGTTAGTCTACGTTCACTTCGACTAAACTCCTCTCTGGTCCAGCCAAAGGCAAGACCATCTACGTCAGAATTAAGGGATTCACAAGAAATTATTTTTTTGTCGCATGACCACAATTATCGAACCAGGCTAAGTTTTTCAAATGTTGTTAGCAATCCAATTGCAAAAATCAACGCTGATTTTAGCAAATGAGTTCGCCAGGTGCTAAAATCTGGGTTGATTTTAGTCTAAAATCAACCCAGATTTTAGCACTTGGTGAACTTATTTGCTAAAATCAACTTGATTTTAGCAACCCAAACAAAAAACTCATCTTACTCAATTGTGTGAAAAGTAAACCCGCAAACCCGCAAACCATGCGGTTACTAACCCTTGTATGTGGCTGATAATGAGAAATGCTAAGTGTCATGAAAAATCACTCAGAAAGTATGCAGAATTTGAAAATGAGTGGCTCAGATTGTGGGCAAGTGAATCTGAGCTACTCATTTCAAATTCTAGATACTTTATGAGTAATTTTTCTTTGTATATAGCACTCTCGGATTGATGATTGTTCTCATTACTGAGCAAATCATCATTCTTCCTAGGTCGACGTTATAAGGACATACAGATACGTACACAAATACTAGAGTACTTGAGAACACATGGGCCCATTGAAATCAATCTCAAGTGTTGAGGTACTAGGTCCAAATCTTGCTTGTATCACTCTTTGGATTTTGAGCACCTTTAAAGTCAATTTGTTAGTCCAGGTGTTCATATGAAGCAAATTACCATATCTAGATGATGGATCCCACAACTGTGAGGGCATCCGCAGTTGTGGTAATAGTGTAAGAAATAGTGTAAGAATTAGGGGGTGTTCCACTAAGGTGATTTTTTGAAAAAAAACTAGCTTTCACGATTTTTTATGTGATGTATTATGAGAGAATGGTCTGTTTTGGTTTTTGGAGAAAATAGTTTTTTGCTAGTGGAAGACCCTCTTAGTGTAAGTAGCAAACATTTTTCATTTTTTGCATCCCAACAGTGTAGTTGTAATGTAGTTAGTGCATGAATATGTGTGTAAAAATTAGTGCAGCACTACTGACATTAAGAACTGCAATGGTACGGCAATTTCTTCACCGGAGGAGAGAGAGAGAGAGTGGAAGGAGAGAGAGAGAGAGACAGAATGTGTCAGCCACTTCGACAAAGGGGGGAGAGAGAGGGGAAAAAGGGGAAAAAAGTTTGGGGTAGAGCCCCACCTTTGCTAATATATACACATATATTTGTTTACTTTTTACATTTTAACACCACCCTAACAACATCATTGCAACACTTTTTACCTTAAACAACACACTTTGTCATAACAACACACAAATGAGACCCATTTTTTACACTTTTATATCATATAACAACACATTTTTAACTCCACGACCGCGAATGCCCTGAGATGGCTAGCTGTTCAAGTTTTATTTTTTTATAGGCAAAAGAAATTTCATTCATCACGAGGATAAAAAAATAAGAATCAATATAATTTTTGGGTACTTCTCCTTCGGTGTTAGGATATGTCAATCTGCATCGAAAAAACTGTGTGCATGCACACTTGTGCACGGATCATGCACGTACACCACGCGGGGCCCCCACTGCGGGCCCCAAAAAAATTTCAAAAAAATATCATAAATTTTAAAATATTATTTTAGGGGGCCCCGTAAAAAATTAGCTCAATTGGATATCGACAAGTATGTTTTCTAGATTCGCAGGGACGAAAAATTTATGGTATTTTTTTGAAATTTTTTTTGGGGCCCGCAGTGGGGCCCCTGCGTGGTGTACGTGCATGATCCGTGCACAAATGTGCGTACACATAGTCGGATTGAGGCCTAATTTGGCCTAAAAGAGGTTTTTGGATTATTGGTTTTTTCATTTCGTTTTTGTTCAATTTTTTTTCAATAATCCACCTATTTTGGCTTTATTCAAAAAATTTTGAATTTACCCAACAATATTATACTCGTTAGATTCATCTCGTCGAGAGGAATCCAGAAACCACAAAATCTTGACGCGAAATGAACAAATACAAAAAAAATTGAACAAAAACGAAATGAAAAAACCAATAATCCAAAAACCTCTTTTAGGCCAAATTAGGCCTCAATCTGCATTTTGCACATCCATTTATGATTTAAGTGCGCACACACTCTTCCTGTCCACATTGGGAGTTTACATATCCGAGAGGCCCCGTATATATCACGTGATCCTAGTACATTTTTTAATGTTTACCCACCCAATTTTGAAATCCCCCGTCGATCTGTTATTGTTTAAGACTCGAGTTATGAAAGGGGCGACCAATAGAATTGGTAAAGATACTTGATAAGTGAGAGTCTATTACATATCAAATGGAAACAATAAGGAGTGCAATTTTATTTAAATGAATTCCTTAATATTTTTGTCTGCACCTATATAAATATTTCTAAAAGAAACAAAAGTTGAATATAACTCCAAAGATTGTTTATTTTTACAGCCAAAGGTTCTCTTCATTTTTCCAAACAATATCGCACTCCAATAAAGTTAACTTTGGAAATGGGAAGAGGGTCATACGAAAGAGAGAAAATTTTTGGTGCAAATAGGGTATGCACACGTGGTGTCCGGACGCCTATCTCGGCCATCCAAAAGTATTTTGGATGGCCCAGATTTCTCCCTCCCTCCCTCTTCCTCTTTCTCTTTCTAAAATTCGGACTATCCAAAACACTTTTGGAAGGCCGAGATGAGCGCTGGGTTCCGCCATATGCTACCTACTCAAAATTTTCTCCATATGAAAATAGGCTTTTTCTTTTTCTCCGCTTGGGAATTCTCTTTTTATCTTTACATTACTATTGCTTTTATAAAAGTTTTATTAATGTTTGGCTCTTTTTCACACATTTTGTTAGATAGCTTTTCCTAAAATATTCTTGTGATTAAGAGAAAAAGGGAAGCCTTGCTGAAAAAAACAAAACAAAAAAGGGAAGCCTCCAACACCATCAGATCAAAATCAAGTGGTGCACTCTGGTGAAATGCATTTTTAGGACTCCTTTTAGTAGTTCAATTCTCATAATTAAATGGTTGAAATATGACAAAAGCAAAAGAAAAAGGGTATGGCATGGAGTGTTTTGGTTGACATATAAAGCTAAAAACATACATGAGGTGCATGGGAGAGCTAAAAGATTGAGGAAAATCAAGGATAAAAGACTAAAGAAGACCCTGTTGAATGTCAAACCATCTAACGGCTCAGATATGTTCCCATCATAATGAAGTATTTAGGTTGTTTTGATCTTTAATTTTGTGGAATAATTTGTAGAGGAAACAGAGATTGGCAAATTTACCCTCATCATAGAACTTAACGACATTGAAATTGAGCCAAGAGGCTTTTAGTCCAAGGACATCATGAGTGCACTTACGTGTCAGAAGAAAGGAGGTCAGGAGTTCAACTCATCTTCCAATATATTAGTCTAACTATCCTGACAATATTGGCTTTCAACTGAAAAAAAAAAAAAAACACACACACACACACACAAACACAAACATTGATGGTGGTGTATGATTTGTTGTCCTAGAAACCACTATTTTCCGGTCTCTCTTAGTTGAACAACGATAAAAGTCACAAAATAAGTAGTTATTTTAAATGAGAATAGGACACCCAATTATAATTGGGAACAACGGTAATTGTTTCCACCTTATCGTAAAACCTTAAGTGAGTGAGTTGATCTCTACATTTGATTATTGTTTTAAAAAAAATTCATTTTTTTTCTCGTAATTTTGGCCTATTACAACATGAAATTAGGAATGCTGACAGGCAAGAGTCTTTTTTCACCATATAAGTTTTAGTTATTTGAGGGTATTACAAGTGGGGGTTAAAGTGGTGGAATAAATTCTCTTTAGTTGAGCTTTGGGTAATTGAGAAAAGGAAAAGCCCTTCACTGCAAAAGTTAAACAAAGGCCCCCAAAAATTAAGCTTTGGATACTCTTTTAAGGTCTTTTATCTCTACCAAAGTCTCTCATAATATTCTCACCCCTCAAAGCCTGCACCAGTGCTTTTTTGTGGGTGGAATGGATGAGAGGATAATTTTACATCCAGCAGAGAATAAACTGAAAGCTTCAAATTCAAGAGAGGAGTTTAAAGGCAACGAGAAATAATGGGCAAAACCCAAAATGAAAAGTTTCATTAATCTATAAAATTATTAACATTGGGTTAGCAGGGTTAAAATGAGATAAGGTTGAACCAATCCTTGATGTAGCGGCCCACTATAGTTTTCTTTTCTTCGTGGTAGGTACGTGAGAGCGGGGCTCCATGGTGTTCATAAGTTCATAATCAGGCTAAGAAATAACAGGCATAATAGTTTGACTACCAGAATTATCAACATTAGGTTAGTAGGGAGTCTACTAGACCAACATTATTTTCTGTACCCCTTCTCACAGGGTCACCTTAGATCCTTGAACCGATAACAATTTTTCGGCGAATCCATACCACCATGGTTTAAAAACTTTGAGTTTATCATGGTGCAATTGCCTTGGAATTGAGATAGTTAAATTTTACTAAAATTGTTTTATTTGCTCCCGAGGTAATATATCTATTATAGTATTGCACAATGACTTTTTGTGAATGGAGCTCCCTGAGCTTGCCACGTGTCCCCAAATTCCTTGCACTTTTTAAGGTGATTGATGGTAATTTTTAATCAGTGATATTCTGATGAGGATCTGCACGTGATATTCTTCCAATTTTGTTTCCAATTCTGATGAGGATCTGCACTTCTATTATAGTATTGCACAATGACTTTTTGTGAATGGAGCTCCCTGAGCTTGCCACGTGTCCCCAAATTCCTTGCACTTTTTTAAGGTGATTGATGGTAATTTTTAATCAGTGATATTCTGATGAGGATCTGCACGTGATATTCTTCCAATTTTGTTTCCAATTCTGATGAGGATCTGCACTTCAATTTTGTTTCCTTTTGTTTCTCTTTCAAGCAAGGCAATTACTTTCGGAAAGGAAAGGAGGCAATTACTTTCGGATTTACCTCCACTGTTTTCCAAGCCAAGGAAAAAAAACGTATAATGTATTTAGTTTCCCTATCGATTTGACTCGGCGGTCACGATATATCGCAGCCCGGAGCAGAAAAAAACTACACACTTCCCTTCCCATTGAATCCAGAGCCGGGCAAGACTATTGGTTTGAGGCTAGAGTCAAAGGTTTGCGCTCTCCCTGCACCACACTTTGGATTTCTATTTGTCAAAAGTGAATGCATGCATGGTCTATTGACGTGAGAAGCATGACCCTCTTCCATTTTTCTTCTCTCTCTGTGTTTTTTTTTGGGTTGAGTTGGATCACCACCATGGGTTGAGATGTCCCAGTACGAATCCTTGAACAGGCCAAAAATCGTCCACCTGTGTAAATGAATCACTATTGTCATTTTGCTATACCACTATCGTCTTTTCTCTACTTTTATTTGTTGGTCAATAAGCTTTTTGTTGGTTGACATTTTTTTTTACAGCAAAATCAATTGTGTAGAGGGAAAGGCATACAGATTTTTACAGCAAAGGTAATCACTTTCACTTTTTAAATAATGTACAAGATTTTCTCTCTCCGAAAACAATGAATTCCGCATAAAAGTTTAATTTGATGATCCATGCAAAAAGCAAAAATATGGATTAAAAAAAGTTATATGCATTTGATGATCCATGAAAAGTTATATGCATTTTTTTTTAATCTAAGTAGATTCAGATTTTTATTCTTATCTGTTCAAAGTAAAAAACAGATTTTTATTCATATTTTTTTTTTAATGAATCAATCATTTATAAAAGCAGTAATAATTTAGGAGACTTTCGGAGTTAAAAGGAATGATCAATTTCAATAGACTTTCGGAATTTAATTCTTCCGGAGTTAAAGGAAAGTAATAATTCAATTTCAACAAAAGAAAGTTATGATCAATACCAATAAAGTAAACGAGAAATACAAAAGGAAACGCCCTAATCTAAATTAAGAAAAGGAAATACCGTAATCAAAAGCCAAAAATAACCGAAAGTCTATTGGAAAGGATCACATTCTTATTCTTCTTGGTAAGTAGATCATTACTTTCTATTGGTAAGGATAAATACTTGCTATTGGTAAGTAGATCATTACTTTCTATTACTTTCTTGGTAAGTAGAGCATTACTTTCTATTGGTGAGTAAATAACCGAAAGTCTATTGGTAAGGATCAAAATCACATTCTACGGTTTAAAAACATTCTTAAACTTATGGTAAGGATATTTCATTACTTTTCCTGTATTATGGTTTCATTTTTCGTATTCTTGAAAAACATTCTTAAACATTATTTTTATAATTACGTGGTTAAAAATTAGAGAAGAGTAGCCAACCATTTGGTAGAGACCATCTCCAGGGGAAGATCAGAGATAGTACGGGTAGCAGCTTCGATTCCTAATCCGTTATTTGAAAGGTAAATCTTTGGATAAATGTTGCATATTTAGCATTAACGATTAAATTTGACAAAAACCTCCAAGTTTATCAGACAAACGTTGAATTCTTTAGCATGGGTTTTTGGGTAGCTAAAACAAAAAAATAATAAAATTACGAACGATATTTTTACTTTGAGGTTGTTGACTGATAAATTTGGAGGGTTTTTTTTTTCATATTTTTAATTATATCTTTGTTTTTTCTTTTATTTGAAAAAAACCTCAACGCAACCCATTATCATAGCATGGGTCCTTTTATCTTTGATTTCGATACTTTTCTTTACTTCATTGCTTTGTTAATTTTTCAGGGTTTAATTCTTTAACACGGGTTTTTTGGGTAGCTAAAACAAAAAGATTAAAAAACCTTGCTTTCGAACTTGAGGAAAATAAAAGAAAAGAAAAGAGGGGGAAATGGGAGGAATATTTCACTCCTAATCACAAAATTTGGATTTATTATTTTCTTCACTCTTTCTCTCCGAACCAACGATAGGAGAGAAAATTATTTCCTTCACCTTGATTTTCTTTTGTTTTCCATAAGTTTCATATTTACCCTAAATTCTACAATGTGTTCTGCATGCCATTTTAGAAGGATGGAGGGAATTTTTTAATTTGTTAGGAAATTAAGATCGTACATGAAACAAAGAAGAAAAATACTACGAAGGAAATGGAAGTTCTACTTTTTTGGGGGGGTAAATTTAATTTTGAAAATGGAAGTACTCTGATTAGATGGAAAAAAGAAATTAAGTATTGGCTAATCACCCTCCAAATCAGAAAAGAATTAAACTATTGCGTGAACCCCGCATATCTCTTTTACTATTTTCCTATAAAATCTCATCTTCTTCATCTTCCACAAAATTAATTAAGAAATCAAACAACACATGAAGTTTTCTCCGACATTTTTGTTTAGTTTACTTCTACCGGAGTGTGAGTATATGTTATGAATTCTACATGAATTGCGACAATTTAAAATATGTCGAAGTTTGTTTGGTTTGAATTTTGATTAAGCGTGTGCTCTTGGATTCGCCCCGTGCATAGCACGGGTTTGATGCTAGTTTTATATTATTGTAGAATGACTTTTTCGAGAAGAGCCGTGAGCTCGACAAGTGGCAATAACATAAGTGACTTAACAACAACAAAAAGGAGAACAGAATTCATTGCCTAATAGTAACTGAAATTTCATGTTCAAAATTAAAATTAAAGATCAACCACTGTCCACTTAGCACCACAATCAACGGGATGGTTTCCAAAGTTAGAGATTTCACACAAGGCAAACACCAATTTAAATAAACAAAAAAACATCTAACACTTTCACGTTTAGAGAGTTCTGCTCTTATAATTATGGGAGTAATTAAAATTTTAAAATCAATAATCTTAAAATGTTCCGTGATTTATGGAATTTATCTTCTTCTTTTTTTTTTTTTTCTTTTTCCTACAGTGCGGCTATGTGTACGGACGTACCCGTATGTAATATACACAGACAAATCTTTATTGTTCGTTCCAACAAATCAACGGTCCAGCTTTTAAACACTCTTCTCCCACCGGTCAAAGAGCAAAGGCCAATCCGGACCGTCGAAAATACTTTTGGATGGTCAAAATGCACCGTTCGTGCAATGTACATACACAAATGTCCATACCCGCAGCTTTTTGGAAAGGGAAGGTGAAGATTACTCTCTATCATTCTCAGTTCCACTACAAGAATTAAACCGTCTTTTATCCTTGATCAAATTACTAAAAGTGTCCATTTTTTAAACCGGAGATGAGTATTGGATTCAACTATATATCCAATAAAATCACATATATTCAGTGTTTGGTAGAGTTAGTTCTGCTACCGATTAACATTGTCCAACATGTCCTCTCTCTCTCTCTCTCTCTCTCTCTCTCTCTCTCTCTCTCTCTCTCTCTCTCTCTCTCTCTCTCTCTCTCTCTCTCTCTCTCTCTCTCTCTCATAGTGTGCTCCGCACAAGGGTTATGCCCGTTGCTCAGAAATGGCTTAATTTTTGGACGTTTGATTACACATTGGTTTTGCTGGAAAACAGTAGGAACAGCTTTATATAGCATACACATAACATCCACGCTTGTTCCATGCTACATGTTTACATAGTTTGTTCTAGAGTCTTAGAACTACTTCCCATTTATTACATGAATCTACAAGAGCTTAAACAGGACAGTAAGTCCTACTCTCCATACGATGAATACATCTGGCCCTGAAGATGGCTTACCTTTGATAGCATGACTTGTTCTCAGCTGGCTTTTGGCTAAATGCTGTCGAATTTTCAACTGAATTTTCGATTTAAAATTAGTGCAGGATCAAGCAAGTGTACCGGGACACGAATACAGTATTTGGTTACATTTTCAAGAATCAATTAAGGTGGACAAGAAGCAATTAATGCCCCAAAACCTTTGTCTAATTTTCTGAGAAAAAATGAACAAAATGCATACCCAGCTATGGGAACATTTCAACTATGGGAACATTTCAACCATATTTTGAGATGACTATAATTTCTTAAAATGCATACCCAGCTTTTCTCTTCTCCAAAAAAATAGGCGAGTGAGGATTTCCTTGCAATTCTTGGCAAATCTGCAATTGAAACAAGAAAACACTGAATTTCCAATTATCGTAACTCTTCACAAAGAAATCCATTGAGACCAAAGTAGACTACCAAGGGTGGTGGCACTTGGCAACTTATTTACATTAGGGAGTGGTTAAGTTCAACACCACCTCGAAATGGCCTAATTGAAAATAAATATTCAGAGTCTATACCACGCAAACTTTATTAGGAAATAAATGGTAGTTCGGTATTCAATTATTCACGAGAGAAGGTAACCATTGAACGAAACTATTTGTCAATAAAAAATATAGGTAGAAAACTGGCAATATATCAGTGAACTAGCCTTCTACCGTTTGAAACTCTCTTTATGTTCAGTAGAGCTGAGTTTTTACTGTCACGCCCGGAATTTCGGTCAATAGTTTGGAAAAAGGGCTTATGGTCGAGTGATCTAAGTGATATTCAAATCCAGTGATCCAAGTGATATTCAAAGTGACGTGGTTTTATAAAACATAGGTTTTACCACTGTGACTGAGCTAGAAAAATTTAATATATATAAAAGAACCTAGAGTCGCCACTTGACATGATATTTGGTGTGTCAAGTCACCATATGAATAAATATTTGGAAAAATGAGAAATAAATATCTCGGGATAAAAGACCCGATTTTGTTTGATATAAATGACTCGGGTTCTTTTTTTTTGTTTGGTCTGCGATTTTAGAGAAGAAAAAGTTCGGTAATTCACTGTTATGTGTAGGGAAGCCGGAGCATTCTACCTCGCCCTTTCAGCACTCGAAATAAACTTTTTCAGACTAAATAAGTGATTGAAGACCTGTGAGGATATTAAATGATAACACATATACAATGAGAAGAAGAAAACTAATATTTTGCTTGAAAATGTATTTTATTGCATGAGACATTTAAAATAAAAGGGGATATATACAAAAGAAGGATTTGGACCGTGCCTAGTTCAGGGCTACCTATATATCTCTTCCCTTAGGAGAATCAGGTCTCGTGTAGTTCGAGACAAAGACTGAAGTTTTAGAGAAGTTAATCTCGCTAGGGAATTTAGCCAGCGAGGCACAGAGGCGTTTATCTCGTACACAGAGGACAATATCTAAATTCTGGCGGGGACAATGCTGAGGATTCAAAATATGCGGGGACCTTTGGGACATCTCCAGAAGGTTCCGAGACTAGAGATGGGTCTAAACAAACTATACAACTCGGTGGAAAGAATATTGAAAAATAGCCGTTTGGGACTGCCGATAATTGACGGGAGGTCCCAGGATGTTTATTGGGTGACTAAGAGGCTGAAAATAGGTTTAAAATGTTGTTTGTAAGTCTGTATAAAAGTTGTAAAAATCCCGTTCGGAGCCGAAACTGGTTGTCAGTGGGCTCCGGGATATATCTGGTGCAAATTTGAAGAGTAAACGTGATTTTGGAAAACATATAGGATAATATAGTAATAAGTTAAAAATCATGACCGAAGAGCCGTGAAAAGACGACCGGTGGTCCTTGGTAAATATCCAGTACAGTATTAGGCAGTAAAAATGAGTGTAGTTGACTTTTTAGTAAAATGTTAAATTTTGCCGCCCAGAGCCGAAAAATGGTCTCCGGCGGGTCCCGGGTGGTCCCTAGTAGGGTTTGCAGGTTGAAAATAGGTTTTTAAAGTTCGAGGGGTATTTTGGTAAAAAATTATGAAATTTGATTTTGGGACTTCAAATGACTGTTGGCGGGCCCCGGGAAGCTTTCAGATCAATTTCGTAGGCTGAAATGACTCTGGATATGATAGAGGGATATTTTGGTAATTTTGGCGAGGAGTTGAGTTTGGAACCGAAGGAAACTCGCAATGGAACCTAGGACGCTTCCTAACTGACTCTATTGGGGGAATTACTCCAAAGAAGCTAGAAATGGCATTTTGGTAATTTTGGGGAGTAGATGATTTTCGGACCGGAACAATGTCGGGACTAGCCCTAAGACTCCTAGGTATGCATGACATAATTTGAAAATGCACACCTAATACAGTCTAAGTGATACTGCAGATCTAAAAGAAAAGGCTATCTGAAATCCTACGTGGGATCTTAGACAGCTTGACCTAGTGTTCGAAGCCTGTTTTGAAAAGTATCCGAAAATTGTTGTGATAAAATGATATTATCATGTTGTAAAAAAATGTTTTGGTTTTGTTGTGACTGAACCCTCATCGGGTTGCTTACGTATCCCCCGCATATAAGGGGAATCAGGTCACTCCGTAGTTCGGACCTCGGTCCGATTTTTGGAAATATATCTAGTTTCATTGAATTAATCCTGATGTTTTTATTTTTGGGGTTTTGCACACCTATCCGGACAGTTAGTCAATTCAAGGTAAGAGATCTCAGAAAGTGATAGAAAAGACGTAGTAGGGAGGCAGCGGTACAAGGAGACCTCTGCCAAGGCTTGAGCACCCACGCTATTTTGTTAGTCTTTCCGATATTCCTCGTCTCAAACCTCAATGAGACTCAGCTATGCACAACGACAACATACATTTATATTATCGTGAATTTTATTGACTCATAGATTGGTTGCATATAAATATGCAGTATTACAACGTTCAAAACTAGACACCGGCCCGGCCTAAGAGCAATAGCCAGGCCGACACAATTCTAAAAATGTTTACTACATGCCAAAAAAATAAAATAAAAAATATGCAAGCAAATCTTCAACTGTATATTGAATAAAATCGTCTGGAAAAATGGTGTTATAGCCTCTGGCAGAAAGTGGATGATTTTGACTCGATACTCGGGCAGAGTAACGACAAGATTTTATAATCCAGATTTCTTTTGGGAGAAATCCGGCAGCACTTCTGCGTAGTGCTGACCACTGGTATCTCTTCTGGGAGAAATTCGGCAGAGCCTCGCGTAGTATCTGTATCCCGAGATTCCACTTGGGAAATCCTGCAGAGCTACTGCATAGACTAGTTATCTTAGAGTCCGATTCCCCACCATGATAAGCGCTCGCGTTTGGAGGAACCGAAACTTAGGGGTGTGTGAAGTGTGTCTGGGTGGGAAAAGTGGTGGTGGTGGGTGGGTAGGGGTGTGTGTGTGTTGGGGGGGGGGGGGGGGGGGGGTCATATTTATAGGCAAAACGGGGCAGCAATAGGTGCCTATTCCCACGTGGCAGGCTGCCATGGGTTGCCTAGGGAATCTCTCTTTATGCACTGGTTTGTTGCGATGCAATCCGAGCTCGTCTATGGTCGCGTAGGGTTCTTTGATCCAGGAACATCCATGGAGGTATTCCTAGGGTTTTGACATTGTGGCGGCGTCCATTTTCCCAAACAGAAAATTGGCCTAAAGGCCAAGTTTGGGGCTTGAAAAGGTGTTTAGTCCAGCCTAACTTGTTTTAAAGCCTCTAATACATTAATGTGAAATTAAAAAAGTTACAAAAAGAAAGTCGGTCGATACCCCGTCACTTTTCCCTTTGCTGACCGACCGGTTAATACCCTGTCACTGTGTCACTTCTCCTTATCCTTAGCTACTGTCTTGTCACTCTCTCTCTCTCTCTTTCTCTCTCGCATGCGTGGGTCCTGGGTGGGACAAAATTTAAGATTCAAAATTGAGAATTCAAAACTAGCCCCAGACTTGGAGCACGAAATTGGGAGTTAATTGGGATTTTCATATTGGGATGAAAATCGATCTGAAAAGTACGTGGATAATAGGTGCTAAATAGATTTTACAAAAATTTAATTTAGTCTCTTTCATTTTGGGATTGTGTTCAATTTCGGGGTTCAATTTTAGGGAGGTTAGGCTCTTTGGCATAGTGGGTTTAGACATTTTGGGTTTAGGCACTTAGGATGCATTTTCCAATTATAGAGTTTTAGTGGTTTAGGCACTTTCATAGGATACCCCAGGGTTTTAGACACTTTCATAGGGTTCCCTAGGGTTTAGGCTTAGGGTGCACTTTCCAATTATAGGGTTTTAGTGGTTTAGGCACTTTCATAGGGGACCCTAATGTTTTAGACACTTTCATAAGGTACCATAGGATTTTAGGCACCTTTCATTAGGTTTGGGGATTTACGCACTTTCATAGGGTACCCTAACGTTTTAGGCACTTTCGTGGGCTAGCAGGGACATTTTTGGAATGTGTAGGTGATTTGTCCTTTTGACATTAAAGAATTAGTTTGTGTCCTATTTTCATGATTAACTCCTATACCATGTCCTTGTCGAAGAAAGATCCTTTTCCAAAATTATGCTCTGAAGATAGAGAAACATGATCGTCTAGTTTTTGGTTGAATTGGAGTGTTGTAACTTATTGGATGACCAAACGAAATCTGATTGACTTGAAATTTTATAGGGAATTTCAATATTGTTAAAATGGAATTATCAATGGTTTAGATCTCAAAAATTGGGTCCCAATGTCTATGACCATGTAATCAACCACCTCGAGAAGCGTTGTGTCCTAAAAAAAAATAGCAAACGGGCTCGAAATCACCTGAAACTTGACTTGAGACTTAACTTCATCACGTGAGGATTAAATATGAATTTTGGAATGATTTGAAGTAGTAGGAACAAAAACAAGGTCTTCTGGCCTTGTTCGCCTTTTTTTACCAAGTAACGATAAAAGTGGGGTGATAGTTCAACCCTCAAATGTCCTCCGATTTTGACGTGGCCTGAATAGATCACTGAGAAGATGTAGCTAGCCGATGGGCCCAAAAACGAGCTTCCGGGAGTTGATTTTTGTCAAAATAATAGAGAGAATGGCATGGCCTTCCTGAAATGGTATGTTTGTCATCTAAGCTATGCACATGCAGATGCTAGATATTGTTTGATATTTTAAAATTGATATCTGACTTATTGCGGCATCAATGCTTTGTACCAAGCCGGTTTACCTTTACTGGGAATCGTGTGTTCTACAATGTAAGGCTATTCTGATTTTCTGATGATCCGACGTCCCTTTCGTGCGAGCGTCGACGTTATCAATTTGTTTTGATAAATAGGGGTGGGGAAAAATCTGGTTTCAACATTTACCACAAAAATAGATCTCTCCATTAGTGCATTTTAAGAGAGGCAAATCAGATTTAAGAAGGTGTTTATATTAAAAGTGAGAACAATCGTTTGGAAACATACAATAGTATCATCTTTGGGCAAACGCCGACGATGCAGTCGCATCAAGCCCTCCTATAAATTCTAGCTTATTTCGTAGGAGGACGTCAATTTTTATGCTCTTATGTTAGGCCTATATTCAGAATTGGTAACATGTTAGGTATATTGTCCATTGTAAGTGATACAATAGTATATCTTGATTATGAGAGCTTAATTAATACTTCTCTTGTTAAAAATGGGAGAAAAGTGATACTTCAGTATCACACTTTTGTCTTTGTTATGTCTTCTTGATGTTTTTGGTAATTTGAAAATTTTGCTGGAACTTCCGACACTTTCATCGGGAAACTCATTATGAAAACAAAAAATCAATGCCATCGTATTCAAACCATGGTCACCAAATCTTGATCATCAAATATTGCTCTTTTGCTTAAATTTTGAAAATAGAACCATAATGGTTTGGTGGCTGAGGATGCGCCTCATGTGAGTTTTTTAATTATGGCCAGTTGGGGAATTGGAAAGAGGTTCGAGCTTTAGAGTTGAGAGTTCGGTTGTCAATTACTACTGTGAATTTGGCTTTGCATTAGAGCCATTGGTGAGACTTTGGCATTCAACAGTGTTTTTAGTGGTGTAGGTTTTAAAAACAATCTTCCCAGTAAGGGTAGACGAGGTCTTTTAAAATTTAAACAGATAAATGCAAAGATGAGCGGTTGGGAAAGAAGCCATATTCTAACACTGTGATGCAATCTACTCAAATTCCCCATTAATTGCTCGCAAACCTATGCCCATCCTCAGCAACCCAAGTCCTTCGGGTTGAGGCTCCTGAATTAATGATCCAGGAGGCTGTGTCTTGTGTAAAGGCGGGGGTGAGCTTGATCACCAACCTGATTGTATAGCTAAAATACAGATTGGAGACAAAGCGGAACTACAAGAATCTTTATGGATAACCAGCTCATTTTCAGCGCATGCAACTCTTTTTGGTATTTCCCGGTGTTCTTGTTTTCATTGAGAACTCCTTTCTCTCGTGCATCTATTAATAGGACCTTTGGACGAATAAAAGCGATAAATGATCTTTTTTTGCCTTCGTTCAAATTTTGTTGTATTTGTTTGTTTTGTGTCAATTTTTTGTGGATTAGTGGCTTGTCTTGACAAGGGAAATTTGAAAAAGTAAAAATTATTAATCAAAATATTTTTTCTGAATAAAGGTAAAAATAATCCAAAAGTCTAGGTGCAAAATATTTCTCAGCCATCACTTCGGCTACAGAATTGTCTTTGTAAATTATTTTTTTTACGAATATAGAATTTGTATTTTTAGAGGGGTTAAGGGAAACAACAGCCCCCAAATTAAGCTTTTCGTAATGGTAATCCAGTCGTCGGAATTTCTTGTACTTTGCATGTTGGTTATAGAAGACACTTGTGAAAAACTCATGGGAAACAGAAAAGCAAAAAAGAAAAACAACGTACCACATACATTTGAGACCCACAGATTTCTTCCCCCAACACTTGAATCCCTCTAAAGATTTCTACAGTATTTTATAAGTTCGCGAAAAGAAAGGAAAACAGAGTACATGGGAACTGACCTCTTATGAACATGTGCAGATCTCTCTCTCTCTCGTGGGATGAAATTGGAGTTGAGTTGCAGAATTGTCTGCAAAAAAGAGGTGGAAGCAGGGCCGGCCCAAGAGTTTGGAGTGCCCAAGGACTAGACTAAAAATTGTGCCCCTGAAGTATAACACTTAAATAACTTTCTCAACAATAATCACAATACGATAAAGCCAAAATAATATAAAGTTCTACTATTCATTAATTATATAAGAACGCAAAATAAAAAGTCTCCAAATATATATTACCTCGACATAGAAATAGTAAAAAATTTGGGGTTTGTCAATTAATCCTCCTTTGAGTCCTATCTCTATAACTAATTGAGATAGTAAAAAATTTACACAATACTTAACTAACTGAGGGGGAAAAAAAAATACACAATGCTTAACTAGTTAACAAGGGGGTTTTATTGTCAAAAAAAAATCTGATCAGGGGGTTTTATTTTAGTTTGGACCAAGGCCCAGTGCTCATTACAATTGCTTTAGGCATTTTTATTTTCCTATTGGACCCTTTTATTTTCTTATTGGGCTATAAAATACCCCTACACATGCATCCTACTAAGGTTTTATTACGGGCCAATACAAAAAACAAATATTTATTACCACTAACTCCAATCATTCTTTTTAATTACCACTAACTCCATTAATGTCAATCACTTTTTTTTGGGGCTTAGACACTTAGGGTGCACTTTTTTATTATAGGGTTTTTAGTGGTTTAGGCACTTTCATAGAGTACCCTAAGATGTTAGGCACTTTCATAGGGTACCCTAAGGTTTAGGTTTAGGCACTTTCATAGGGTACCCTAAAGTTTAGGGTACCCTAGATTTAGAATGTACATTTTAGAATTTAGACCGTACATTTAGAATTTAGAATGTACATTTT
The DNA here is from genome assembly GCA_020921065.1 of Vaccinium darrowii. Taxonomy (NCBI): domain Eukaryota; kingdom Viridiplantae; phylum Streptophyta; class Magnoliopsida; order Ericales; family Ericaceae; genus Vaccinium; species Vaccinium darrowii. The sequence goes on from CM037157.1 coordinate 20,625,137, forward strand.
AGAATTTAGACTGTACATTTAGAATTTAGACCGTACATTTAGAATGTACATTTTAGAATTTAGACCGTACAATTAGAATTTAGACTGTACATTTAGAATTTAGATTACCCTAGGGTTTAGATTTAGACACTTCTACAGAGTACCCTATGATTTAGGCATTTTCATAGGGTACCCTAGGGTTTAGGCACTTTCATAGGATTTGAGGTTTTAAAATTAAAAAAAATAATAAAAAAAGCCGAAAAAAAAAGCACTTCTTTTTTCTTGGGCTTGTAAATGGTTGGGTAATGTCCCACGGGATATTTTGGGAAGGAACGTATACGTGAAATACTTCTATATGAGATCAACAGATTTTTGACCTTGGCGGCTTGGGTTGGACTAGACTTATTGGAGTTTTCTGTGCTTTTTTTCTCAAAGGCTGGAGCTTGGTGAGTAGCCCTCCACAGTGGAGCGGCCCGTCATTATCCCTACTACTAAAAATAATAGGAGTGCCCTAATTTTGGGGGGATTTTTTGAGTGCCCAAGGTCCAGGCCTCTTGGGCCTGGGCCGACCTTGGGTGGAAGTTATTCGCAGGAATAGACGAACAAAGAAACAATCGCGGATACTTGCCTCTCAATGGACGTGGAGGTGGTAGTTTGCGGAGTAATTTTTACTATTCCGCCCCTAACAGTTTTTGTGTTGGGAAAAAATAGATTACCTAAATTCCCACAAATAAAAATCACTGAGAAAATACAATCCATAGCAAATGAGAACCGAAATACGCAAACCACAAGGAAGACAAGCAATTTTTACGTGGTTCCTTAAAAAATATGAGGTACTTCCATCTGTGATACACGGATCCTCGTTTTTAGGCGAAGCACCCGTGTCGATACGACATGATACGAGTGCAGGATATGCACCCGGTGCGGCGAAAAATAATCGGACACGTCGTATTCTGGTGGGCTCCTGTGCAGTTTTCATTTTTCCAATCTACTGTATTTACAACATCGAAGAAGAGAAGGAGAAATCGGAGAAGAGAAGGAGAAAGGGATGAGTAACATCAAATCTCTGCCGTTCATTTTACCTTTCTTTTTCCTTGCAACGCGTGTCCACATATTGAAGAAATTGCTTGTTTTGTTTTTCTTCGACAGAGTTTAAAAAGATGGTGAGGCCCAATGTATACCTTAGGCGGCTGTGTTACCTGCGTAGTGTGTACAAGCCAAGTTAAAAGAAGAAATATGACTTTTACGTGTACAGATTAACTTTCACGAGTTGTCAACTCACTAAACAATGAAAAATGTTATGGATACATTATTTATGCACACCCAGATAATGTGTTAGATTGAATGAGGAGAAATCCAATGTGTAGACCACCCTAGAAAACGAATTTCTCTTTATCCGCCACATTAGCTTAACTGAGCAAAGAATCGATCAAGCTCTTACCGATATCTGATGATGGAGCTGATTTTTTTTATAAGGATTCTTAAAAACATATTTTGAATAAGTTGAGCACTTCGATCATTTATGTGGAATCCCAAAAAAAGTCTTGCACAACGCGATGTGCATTTGGTGTACACGTAGGAGTTAAATGTGTCTTGAACAAAAAGTAAGATTGCATTGATTTCTTACCAAGATATTTTATAAAATTATTTTTTATTAAATTAAATCTGTGTGAAATTTGAGATGGCCTTACACAACTTAAACAAATACTATCAGTACCCAGGGTTAAGATTTTTCAAACTATTCGAGATTGACCAAGTATGTGTTTTGT